>JAPMOR010099599.1:62690-111337 GCA_026543865.1 Argiope aurantia
ATTCAATCAAAATTCTGACATAATCTTTTTAAAGAGAAACTATTGTTTAATGAGTAATTAGGTTATAAATTTAGTGGTTCCGGATCCCTTGGTTTTCCATGTACTGTTTTGAATTATTTTTATCATACATGCAGCAGTTTACAGGTACTATCCAAATAATATGTATTATCATATTAATGTATAAAATAATTTCATTCAAATAATATATTATAATAAATATTTTTTAATTAGATCCGAAATTAATGCGAAAAAATATGAATATGTTTAGGAACAATATATGACAAATTGAATCCAAAAGAAATATAATCCATTATGATGGAGGCATTTTTCATGTTGCAAAATTATTATTGTGTTTAAAAAACGTTTGAAGGAATTAATGACTGGCCATGTGTATGTCCTTATTCTTCACGTGCCTACACTAAAACTCGAAACTTCATCTAACTGACAAGATCAATCCACCACCCCTTCCCATCTGAGATATTTGTCTATTTGCATATTTCAATATCAGAAAGTAAAAATGTAATAAAATAATTAATCATTAAACACGAGCTGTCGTTGCAATTTTTCTGGGGCTTAGAAGTTTATCTTATCTTTGAAAAACCAGAATTCTGCGATCCTGAACTCAAATGGTTTTAGGGTTGAGAGAATTAATACTATAAAAGTGATAATAACTTAGTTAAATCAATCCAACAGATGCGAAAAATAATATTTATTATAGTAACTATCTTAACTAGTACAGCCTTATGAAACCATCTGTTCAACTACATAAAGTGTCTACATTCACAATAATCAAATTTATAACACTACCTGAATAAATTAAGTCTTAATAGTCAACAGTTTGCTTTTCACTATACATAAACAATTATACTGAGAAGCATTTAAAAAAATGTTTTATATAAACGCAGTTTTTACATTAAAAATATTAGATTTGATACTGTTTTAATCCTCATTAACACTGAGTATCTTAAGTAATATAACAAAATGATATTTAGAGGCAAGCGTTCTAATTCATGAAAATCACGATATACAGCAAAAAATAAACTAATATTTAACTGGTACATCGAAGCGTACATATTTGGAGGATTAAATATTAAAATAAAATATAAATGATTAAAATAAAGCCATATAGCGATGCATATGAATTGCAATTGATTTCATTGTAAAAATATATTTAGTAATATAATAATTAATATAAAATAAAGCAATACTGTGGATAACAAAATATACAAGCTTTCATAACAAATCACAGTTCCTAAATTGATAGTGTGTGTGTGTGTGTGTCTATACTAGTTGATATTAAAATCCTTTGACGTATAATATTTTTATCGTACAGATTACTTTTGCATAATGTACAATTTGAATAAAATGTTGTAATATACACCGCCCTTTTCAAGATATATGCATTGAAATAAAAGAGAAATTCAAAGAAATTAATAATAGTTCAAGGTTTTAACGTTGCCTAGCAGCAAAGGAATATTTATAAATTTACTCTTTTCAAAATCGTTTGCGTATTTTCGAAAGAATTAATAACAATTGAAAGAAAAACTGGACAAAAACGAAATTAATACCGTTGAAAAGATAAATTTTTAATATTAAAAAGATGTACATTTTTTTCAGATAATATCCTCCAAACTTTTTGTTGGAAAAAGGGAAAATATTGGAGTCCCCCCCCCCTCAAAGTCTGAAGCACATATTGCTTTCTGTCTTCGAAAACCTGTTTCATTTGTTCGCAAAGTTCTTACTTTCCTCGAAACCGTTTGACAATTCACTTATATCTATTTTAAGGTATTGTTAAATCACTATTTTGAACAAAATGAAAAATTGGTATAAAAAACATTTATTAAAATAAAACAAAAATCTTAAAAAATAGTGGTTGTTAACAGCTCAAAGTTATTACTTTTCAAACGTTTACATTTTTTTTAAATTAATAAGTGAAAAAAATTATTGAAATGAAATTAATATAATTAAAATGCTAATTAAAAAAATTAGGATAATTTAAAAATATATCTTTTAGAATAATCTCCCTGAAATTAATGTGTAAAAATTGCAAATTTTGGTTAATTTCTAATTAATTGATTTTTGAACTTTGAAAAGTTAATAATATTCTTCCTCTTACCTAATATATAAAAATGAATTTTTGTTTGTTCTTATTTTATGAGCTGTCATACCGTTCATCCGATTGCGATAAAACTTTACCAACTTTTTGCTTTGAACCTAGAAAATCCATATTTTTCAAATGACCAGTTGTATGTTGTATACTCAAGAGTCACGATTTTTTTTTTTTTTTTTAATGAAGACGGAAAAACACAAAACATTGTCTTTCCTAAAATATATTTGAATAATAAAGTTAAAAAAAAAGAATAAATATTATTTATATTTTATTTTTATATTTGCATTTTATTATATATTTATATTTTATTTATATATTTTTATATTTTATTTATTTTATAATATTATTTATATTTTCTTCTTCTTCTTTATATATTATTCAATTTCTATGAATGTATTCATTGTCGACAAGAAAATAAATATTATTCTTTCTATCATTCCTAATTAAACAAGATAGCTATTTCAAACGATATTTTCAAAATTATTTCTTCTGCGGCAGCAATGCGCCAGATACCAGTTAGTCTTAAATGAAAAAAATTTAAAAAAATGTATGCAAAAATTTATATTCGACATAGATAGTTGTTTAGGAGGAGATGCAGAAAACACACACACACACACAAATATATATATATATATATATATATATAGAGAGAGAGAGAGAGAGAGAGAGATAGATACACAGCCACAATGACCTTTTATTTATATTAAAATTTATCAGTATTCTGCTCCAGAAAATGCCAGACCGTTTCACGAAGACGGGCTGGACACAGAATCGGGGTCGCAACCCGTTCGTGCAACGATACCGTTTGTCACGGGGGATGGAGGAACGACCTCTTCCACTCGGATTCTTTCTGGAGGAAAACTTCCAGGAATCCATTCTCATCCTCACCTGTGAATGCGTTCCGCGAAAGCGACAAGGAAGTCACTCCTCGCGCCACTCGCACGGCCAATCAGAAAACGACAGCGACAAGTAAGAACAAATATATTTGGGGAATGCAACAAATAAAAGGACTCGAGTGTAGATGTTTCAAAGCGATGCCTTTTTTTGAATGCCGAAAAGTCATATCAGACACAAAAAGAAAGAAAGATCGAAGATTAGAAGAATTTGCGGTATAAATGACATCAGTTGAATAACTGAATTCGTGTTAAATTTTTTGAAAATGAAATTTACGCAATTATAAAGCACAAATTTACACTTCAAGAATGAAAGTAACTTATATGAAATAACTAGGAAGGTTATTATATACACAATGATATTTTTTAATTTAATTGGATCTTTTTTAATTTCCTAATTTTTTTTACCTAAATTTGGCCCATGTTAACATCATTCTAAAATGTTCTCTTATTTCCTGGTCTAATTCCCACTTTTTTGTTTAATTATTTCTAACAAGCACTTAAGAAAATTGCTGATTCTGTGGTTTCCATGCTGGGAACGAAGGGATAAAAATCTTTAACCCTTGCACATCCTTTTAAGAGGATACCTATGGTTCCTTTGCCTGATTCGGCACGAGGCGAGCGGTCCTTATAATCTCACAGTAAAGTCACTGAAGGGAAAGATTTCGGTCACTTTGCTCTGGTACCGCGATGTAAACTGACGTCATTTTATCATCGTTTCTTCATTGTATATAACATGCCAGCCATGTCAAATAAGATGAAGTAAATTTCAAAAGTTTCTTCTTTTCGACCACACATCTCATATATATTTCATTTCGAAAACCAGTTTTTAAAACAAAAAAAAAACAAAAAAGATTCGTGCATTTACAAAAATACCGAAACTGAAAGGTTTTGAAAACTTAAATGATTTTAAATATTCTCAATGAAATTATTTCTACAAACGCAAACAATTTTAAAAGCATATTTTCCATTGAGAAGTCTTACAAATGATATTTCAGTTAACCTTCATCTTCATGATATATATATCGAATTATTGCATCTTTAAATTTAAACCTTTCTACTCTAAAGGGCATATACGTCCCGGACATCATCCCCTATTGTGTAAATAAATCCTATTTTTATATAGGTTATTGTAAAAAAAATTACAATGGATTTAAAATATTAATCATGTAAAAGTAGAGAAGAAAAAGTTCAGACCATAATTAAGTCATCGGTTGCCATTATATTCAATAAAAAAAAAGAGAGAGAGAGAGAGAGAAACATGACATTTATAAATAATGTTGGAATACATAAATATCTAAATTGCCGATGAAGTTGGAATCAATGCAGCAACACTTTCAAAACTGAAAAAATTTCATTTAATTAAAAAGAAGGAAAAGCAAAACTTCAAAACGATCAAACAGAATAAAATACAAATGAATTTTGTATATATTATTTTAAATCGTTAAAAGTTCACGAAGCGAAGTACATAAAACAATAACTTATATTAAAAAAATAACAGCGATTAAATAAAATGTATGAGAACAAGCAATCAATTTTTTTTAATAAAGTTTTATACAGAATAGAAAATAAGATAAGCCTGAAAAAAACTTAGCGGTTGAAGTTATATGGATAAAAAGAAACATCTTCGGTTAAAAATTCTTAATATTGAATAAAAAATACTTTTCTTAAAACACAGTAGGATATGCATTTCCTTTGTTTTTTAGAAACAGAAACTCTCCGCGTTTCTGCCAAGCGCAAATCGATTTTGATATCGTGAAAATAGAGGTAAAATAGAGGCAATATTTACCTTTCAACTAAATAGATATATTTTCATTGAATGATCTGTTACAAATATAGAAGACTTAAAATGTTTCATTTTTTTTTAATGCATGAATATTTATGTGTGCAATTATAAAAAGTGCTCTGCCTTCTCACTGAGTATCAGTTTTCTGGGGAATAAAACAGATCTAAGTGATTTTTTTTAAAACAAACAGTAACCCAATTATATTTATTTAGTTATTCGAGCTTGCTTTTCGTTATCACATAAATTTGCTTAGAACGGCATATTTTAGGAACTGTTGTACAATGCATTACTTGCATGAATAACTTATAATAAATTACACAAAAAGTTACCTGCATTAATTTACTTTAAAAGATTGGGAGATAATAGGAAATACTTCCAGAAGCAAGATACGTCTTTTAAGTTAAATTGTAGAAAAAAAAATTCATATAATGATTGATAGGTATAAATGTCTTTGCTTTGAAGCGATATTTTTAGAGTGTTTATCATATATTTAAAAGAAATTTATTAAACTTTACATTACAGATGGATGAAATTTCAAAATATCCTTTCAAAACGGGAATTCTGTTACAGATACAGGAAAGTACCTAAGACTTATTTCACTGGAATGCCATATCTAGTCAAATCACTAGAGTTTATATCATTAATAATAGATCAATCAAATGCTAATTCGTAATAAATGGAGACACAGGGCAATACATTAAGGCACGAGAGTAAAATTATCTTCAGGGTAATTAGGAGAAATCAGTTCAGCAGTAGGAGCTGAAACTTTGGCATAGTTTATATACCAGTTTGTAAGGTATAGCATTTGTACCAGTTTGCTCACAGAAGAAAAATATTACTAATACAGCATTTAAAATAACCATCAGTGGCGTGACGCCGAGGTGAGAGAGAAAAAGACGGATGTATAAATGCCTGAGCGCCAGTCTTAGGAGGCTTTAAGCAGATAAAACATTAACACGTCAATATAATTTTTTTATCGCCAATAATAATTAGGGGACAAAAAAAATTACATTCTGTAGGCGCCATTTGTATTTTCTAAATCCCTGATACCCACTAAAAGAAAGCGAGGGAAATGATATTATGTATCGTGTTCTTTCTACACTCACTATGTTTAGCAAAAGAAAAAGGAAAAACTAAAAAATAAAAAGTTTCAAATAAGAAAATAAACTTATGATACTTATTAACTCTAAAATATAAAAATTATGCGCCAATAAAATTCGTTTAAACAACTCGAGATGGCCACTTAGCTCTCCTTCACTTTACCCGCTCTCACGACTGACTTCATGCATCATTCATTGAAGGGCGGCGAGCATCTTGTTCCTTTCCTTCACCGGCGTGGGGGTGGTGAAGAGACGGAGCGTGGGAAAGGCCATGTGGGTGTCGGAATCTCCTTTTAATTATCGGCTGACTTCGAAGCACCCCTTCTCCCTACACATCACCTCCTTAAAGGGGTGATAATTGACTGGAGAACTCCTTTTGATGGACCGCAAACAGATTAGACCTCTTCCAGAAGGATTTCGCCTAAGCGGGGAGAGGGAGTGGAAAAAAGCAAGTGACATTCCTTGGGGTGACTGTCTTGGAGCCATTAAAGGGTGATGGATGGGGAGACCGAGTGGGCCATAAGACCTTGCTTCTTTATTTTAGAAAGGAGATTAGGAAGATGAGTGTGTAAAGAATGTGAAAAACGATTCGTTTGAAGGAATAGTTGAGCATTTTGTGATATGTGCTTTAAGATAAAGTTATTTTGCAACTTATCTGTCGGAGCGCTTAACGTTCAGTTCATTTATTTTCTGTAAGTAAATATGCGTTTTGATCAGGACTTGTGAAAATTATTTAATTCAAATGTCTCATACGTTTATGAGAAAATGGATAAATGTTTGAATCCCCTCCATTACATGTTTTTAAACAATCTTTTGTAAATTCCACTCTGACAAAAGTTTCGGTAGCTATTTTTAACTATTACTACTACAATTAGATTATAATTTTAATCATTACTTTACTAAAATCAGATTCTTAATCGCTACTTTCGAAATGATTTACAACTAAAGAGGAATAACAATCTTACTCGCCCTATGGCATCAATCTGTCTTTACACTGATTACTCGAAAAACAGTTTTACCTGCCTTATTTATTCATATCTCATGCTTGAAATTATCTATTAATGCAGGAAGATCAGAATAGTAACGGCATGAGGGACTGATTGGATTACAATTAGACTCATATCCGGTTTTAGGAAACACAAGGGTCGCAACCATATGACGAGCATAATACAAGTTGGAATTCTCCTTCTCGCATTTCCACACCACACTAGAGAGAGGTGGCTTGGTGTTCACTGGTAGCTTCAATGTGCACATGGTCGAAATCCGAGATGAACCTTAAGCCCATGACCCATTAGCTTTACAGATATGGTCGTAAATCTGCCAACTGACTCGTTGTAGGACCACTATCGCCTGCGGATGTCGGTCGGGAGATTCCCCGCAAACTGTCCAAAACTGTAAAATGAACAGACATCAAAGAGCTCTGCATAACCATAAATGAGAGGAAAGAGGACAAAATAGGCTGGATGCAAGGCGTGCACGGGCCATGGGAACAGAGCTTTAGGTAGAACAGAGTTTTGTATCTGAAACAATCTGGTTCCAAAGACGAGACCTTACAATCAGGTATAACACTGCAAATTGTATTAATTGAGTAGCTAAAAGGGGCCAGAAATCTTTTTCACCAATTAACTGAAAAGTGAGACAAAATTCTTTACATTAAAATATCTATTTTTAAGAGAATGTTTGAGATTTCGTATTGCAAACTGCATTGCATGAAATGGTATAAATTTTCACCAAACAAAATGGATTTAACGTGCACTTTCGCGTACAGCAAAAATTATAGGAAAGCCAAGACTCCATATCTTTTAAACTCACAGTGATATTTTATAGCTTATTTTTTGCTCTTCTTTCCAAATGTTAAACAATGGTATTCTAATCTCCATGGTATCGAGCAACTATTCAAACTTGACAGAACGGGAATAATTACAAACACAAGACAAAAGATAAATATCCGAAATAGGCAGGATTCAACACTCAAGGAGAAAAAGGTAATTTATTGATCTATAAAATATAAGAGGCGTAGGCAGGTCGAATAGTGCTCCAGACAAAATATTTATTTTTCATTCCCTATCGTCGATAGTGCCATGAAAATTATAAAACAAGCAAATATTGCCCTCGTTAATCAAGAGCATCTACATCCTCATGCTAAACTATCGCTACGCCACTGTATTAAAACGATTTTAGATGGGTACACCGCACATAATAATTGCAAAAGCTTCAGTGGCAAGCGAAACAGAACGAAAGAGCAATCTTCAGAATGGAGCAGGATTTACAAAATCAGAAAAGATGTCATCTGAACAAGCGAGTGTCTCTCGCCTTACGACCGAAGGGTTAATTTCGCAAGCAGCAAAGACATCTGCAACCACTGACCAAAAGACCTTGGCGTTACGTAAATAAACAATCTTCTCTCTTCTTCTCTCTTTACACCCTGCCAGCAGCCAGAAGACGGAAAGGGGGGGGGGATCTTACCTCACCGGGGGTTCCGGCTAACGGGAAGCAACAATAGAACACCTCTCACCCCCCCCTTTCCGATAGGAAGACGGGGTAGAAGGGGGAATGAAACTGAGTGGTTGCCCATCTGTCGTCGCGTGCCCAGTAGTCGCGTGCAAGGCAGAATAAAAGGAGGGGGGGGGGACATTTGAAGCAAAAGGTTGTTTTTTTCTTTCTTTCTATTATTTTTTTTTTTCGCTGCAAACGATGCTATCCGGCGGCACAAGACCTCCAGTTGTCTGGTTTTGTTTGCAAGGGGGAAAAAAATTGCTTCTTTATGTATAATGGGAAGCGTTACCGATGTGTTTCGACGCGTGCTTCGTGAAAAGTGTTGCTTGTAGAGTCGATCCTTTCCAAACAGCGATCCTGATTAAATACAAATGTCCTGTGATACTGATTAATTACATATTTAAATCAATTTGCAATCAGTTACAGAATTAATACAGAAACAACGATTACGCTAATAAACAATTAAAAATTTGACGCGTAAAAGACATTATTTGTTATTTACGCACTTAGCTAATCATGATAAATGGCAAATTGAAAAAATAATCGAAGGAAATCAACGCGTTATATTACTAAGCTTAGTAAAAGAGTTTTAAATATACATCTAAAAGTAATTAATACAATCAAACCGAATTTTGCTTTGCGAATATTAATAATAAAATTTTGGTAGAATAAAACTATATATATATTAAAATTAGTTTAATTTTATCAGTCTCTTTTAGTCCAAACGTATGGAAATATATATATTAATGAAGCAGCTCGTATTATTAATATGCCCCTATTTTGAGCTGCTTCTGATATTTGAGTGCGTTGTTATGAATATTTAATATTTTCAATTTTCAGTACGTTTAAGTTTATGTACATAATATCAATTTCTAATAATATCATAAATTCAGATATTTTTTCATCTTCATATGATTCTGTCAAAATAGTAAATTAAACGCAAAAAAAAAAAGGTTCACATAACTTCACCTAATTATTATTATTTATTAGCTTCAACTAATTAACTAACAACTGTTTTGATTTAATTTAGCAGCAACCGATTTCAAAAAATAATTATGATTAATTCTATAACTTGAATTCTATTATAATTTTTGAATATATTTAAAATATTTAATCATTTGCCTTCAAATGAATAAATTCATTGCGGAAATCTTTTTTGGTATTTTAACTATGTCATGAAGTAATAACATTAAGAACCTGGTGACTGAATTTTTGAAAGCTGTATCATTCATTTTTTACATAGCAATTCTATAGTTTGTCTTACTTATAGAATGTTCTTAAAAATTAAATGGAATATTATGAAGCTATTGATCTGGGTTCAAGAAATCACATTTTTATAATTTTAATGAAAGTAAAATTGGAAAATGTATTGAAATTAAATAGCTACCAATACATTTTATTTACATCGAATAAATTAAGAACACGAAGTTCTTAATTTTTTCGATATGACGTTCTAGCACATTTTTTTTTTTTTTTTTTAGTTTAGTTATTTAAGTAAGAAAGAAAAGAGCACTGTCTTACTCTAAATAAGTCCAATTTGAAAATATTTATGAACAAAATAAAGCAAATAAATTAAGAACACGAAGTTCTTAATTTTTTCGATATGACGTTCTAGCACATTTTTATGAAGCATTATTAGCACATTTTTATGAAGTTTTATTAGCACATTTTTACGAAGCACATTTTTATGAAGTTTTATTAGCACATTTTTACGTTCTAGCACATATTTATGAACAAAATAAAGCAAATAAATTAAGAACACGAAGTTCTTAATTTTTTCGATATGACGTTCTAGCACATTTTTTTATTTATTTTTTAGTTTAGTTATTTAACTAAGAAAGAAAAGAGCACTGTCTTACTTAAAATAAGTCCAATTTGAAAATATTTATGAACAAAATATAACGTTAATTTTATTATTTATGAAATTATTTGAATAAATAATTAATACACTGTGAATTGGTACAATAGAATACAAGATGGTGTAGCCAGCGAAATTTAATTTTTATATAAGAATATAACAAATTATAGAAAATAAATGTATAAAATGGAATGGATGAAGCAAAATATGCAATATGATGGTACAAGAATTTAAATCAAGTTTGATAATAATCGTTTTTTTTTAAAATAATAATATGAAAATGTTTAGTTCAGAAATAAAAAAAAATGTTATTCACTTTTTCGGAAATTTTACTTTACTGATTGAATCATTGATATCTGTTGTGGGATCAACAAAACAGATCTAACCAAAATACATAAAACGTAATGTTACTCTATAATCTAATAAACGTAAAGTGTCATCTTATCATAGCAACTGAATAACGTTAACGTAAAGTGTCATCTTATCATAGCAACTGAATAACGTTAATTTGAGTACACCATAATAGATAGTGTGTTAAACTAAAGTCACCAGAGTGTAGATTTTTATTACTACAAGCACTTTTACAATCTTTATAAGCGTTTAAAAACACCAAGGAATCTTATTTCAAACAATCTAGAAGATATCTTTCAGTCGACCCACTTTCTGAAGTAGGTCCCTCTTTTACCATCTGCTCTTCAAGAGCTCTTTTCACGTACCATCTAATTGCATGCAGTCTGCACGAGAATAGGAAAAACTGAAAGGATTTTCCAGATATTATGCAAAAGCTATTAGTGTTCTGCGAACTATTAAAAAACAAAGAAAACTAATAACTAAAAAAATTACTTCTTAATTTGCCTTACTCAAAATTGCTGAGCTGTTGAGATTGAGCTTTAGAATTTGTAAAAGTTTGCAAACAGTATAGAATTTCGAATATGTAATTTTCATTTGTACATTGTTCCTCGATTTTAATCGTGATATAAGTGTAACGAAATTAGCTAATTTTTTAATTTACTCAAGAATTTTGTGTAAAATTTGATGCACAAAAGACATTATTTGTTATCTACGTAGCAAATTATGATTTATGGCAAATTGAATCAACAATCTAAGGCAATTAATGAATTGTATTATTAAGCCTAGTAAAGCAGTTTTACAATTTTATTCAAAAATTGAATTTATTCTTTAAAATCATATCTTATACGAACTTAAATTTCATTTAAGATATAAGCCAATGAAAACGATTGCGTGAAAAAATAGTTATGGAAGAGCCGACATAAGTAGATAAGTAATAATAATAATAATAAAAATGAAAAATTGTCTGTTTTCCAGTTATTCTTCCAAAATAAAAGCATTAACCGAGAAATCGGTGAGCGCATATGCATTTTCATTCGAAACTCTTAAAACATTAAGGTAATAATAAAATATTAACTCATTTTTTTACCTCTGTTAAAATAATAACTGGGGGGACATTAAAATTTAATAATAAGTAGTTAGCCCAATGTGAAAATATTTATGAAAAATGAATTTTTTAATATTTAATTAATAAATCTTATTACTTATGAAACTATTTGAATAAATCATTAACAAACTCTGAACTGGCGCTGGGAAATGCAAAATCGCTCTACATTTAAATGCCCAAGCAATTACGAATATACATACTTTGATCAATCATTATTTTACAAAAATAAAAAAAGCACTAATTATATATAAAAAATATCCAATATAATTCAGCATTTCTTTTAACCCTTTGCATTCTGAAAAATAGTTAGATGCATAACTATGCACTTAATACAAGAACTTGTTTATTTTTTTTTCGAAGAATAAATTAACATATAATTGTTTTAAGTTGAATTTCCACGAAAAATTAATCTACGTCTTTTTACCATTCTGTAGGCATTTTTAACAGTCAAAACTGAAAAATAAATAAATAAATCTTCGAAATGATGCACCGTTTTGAATGGTGCCTGAGAGGAGTCATCAGAGTGCTAAGAGTTAAAATCTTAAGAAAAAGAACGTTCGTCCGTTATTTTTGCTTAATATCTATTAAAACTGACCAGTAAAATAATTAATAGCCTTTGTACCTTTAAATCCTTCTAGATAAGCCATTTCGGATACAAACCTACAATTTTACCTCGTACTGAGCATGCGCAATACGCTTATCGGAAATCATTCTCAGGCATTTCAATTCGAACAAAGTGGCATGAAATCCCACTATCCATAACACATCTTAGCAAAAACATATTAAAAACAGAAAAATTCATCTAATTAACTAGAAAAGAATAAAAGCAATTAAAACGTTAAAAACTGAAAGGAAAAATGAATGAATGCTTTTGCAGTTTCATGACTGTCTTATATAATTCTATTTCCGGCGGGGCGGGGCGGAGGGGGGGGTGTACTAGAGATCAAAAATAATCCTACTATCTAGTAACTTAAAATCTGGACTTACCTAATATCAGAAGATTTCGATCAATAATGACTTAGTCAGTAACCTTTCACCATAAAAATTTCTTCTTTCCACTTGGCAATCTACGAGGAAAACAAAGAAAGACTCAGTACATACTTAGAAAAACATAAAACTAAGTTCATATATATCACGCAGCAAACGATTCCGAAGAAAATAATAATAATAATAATAATAAAAAATAAAATGGAATGTTGTTGAGTAAGCTGCGCGAAGGTGCAGTTGGTACATTCGAAGAGCAGCAAGAAAGGCGAGCTTCGTTTGCTGGCAGCAACAAAGCTGTCCAAACAATATTTCTTATCTAGCATGCCATCTCGCCGTTGATTCAGCTGACTTTTCTCCTCCAAGTCAGTCGGTCAGGAGAGGGAAGGGTTGTCTAAGCAAACAACGCGAAGGAATCCTCGTAAAACAAAAGGACTTTCCTGAGAACAGGCGTTTATGATTTTGCTGAAAGTGGTGCAACCTCAAGACGTCAAGTCGTCATCAATCGCGCTTTTGGGAAATTGCAATTTTGATTTCTGTTGGCAATGTGTTTCATACAACAGCAGAGAGGTCTCGAAAACGACGATTGAAAAGCAGGAATTATTTTTTTTAAAAAAATTCTGCTCACGACTTTTTCTGGGTGCAAAAATATTTTTTGATCATGTGAGAGAAAACTTTTTTCGTGAACCGAAGTATGTAATAAAGTAGGAAAATAATATATTGAAAATAAAAAAGCATCAAACTAAGACGATTTCCTGCAAAAATTTTGTTTAAAAATCCTGAAGAGACTGGCTTTTTTTCTAACTATCAATGTTTCTAAGAATCTAAAAAGAGTCAAGATCAATATTCAAAACCAGATCCTTTAAAACACCCGAATTAAGATTTAAGGTCGATTCGGTTTAAATTTTTCGATGAAATGTATTTATATATATTATTAATAGTAAATGTTTAAATTTCAACTAAAACAAATGGGAGTTGTCTCCCCAAAGCTTTCTTGCACACTTTCTTAATAAAGATTTTATTCCTTCCTCCATAAATTTGTGAACAATGGGCAAGAGAATGAGTGCCACGAGTGAATAGATTTTTACTTTCAGAATACAATGTAAGTAATATATTTCTTAGAATATATATACATATATAAAACCCGGAACTTGTGTTTTAATTAACTGACATAGTTGATAAAGTTAAGAGATATCGATCTTTGGAGTGAATCTAGCGTTTTTACTGAATCTAATGTGTATTATTTTTCAGTGTTAATGCACAAGTACCAAAAAAAAAATCGAATTAGTACTTTGAATACCTTTTTTGGAACTAATTAAAGGTTACATATTAAATTTCACTTACTTAAGTCATTGCGTTTTTGAATTTTCAAACATGCGAAAATATATATCTATAGATGGTTAACCTTTCGGTAAATTTGATTCCAAATTTGATAAAAATCCAGAATTTCGATACTAAAACTGTGTACCAAATTTCACGTTACGTTAGGTAAAGGAAATGTTTTGAATTATCGCCTTCGCGTGTAACAGTCGAGACAAACAGATGGACAGCATCTTCACAAATTCGGCTTCAAATTTCATATAGACCTACGCATTAGATATTAAGTCTGTGTTTTTATCTATCTAGCTCTACATTTTTTCTAATTACCGTGTACACTTGTAAAAGCAGACACATTTCTTCTAAATGAATTTGGTACAAACATTGATAAATATCTACAAATTTAGTATTACATCCATATATTAAATTTCATGCTAACAAAAATACTATGAATTACCATGGTTACAGGCAGGCAGCCAAAGAAACAGATAGATATAATTTAAAAAAAAACAATGTTCTTTTTAATATATTTTAAGATATAATTAAAAAACAATGAAAGGTCCATTCAGAAAGGTTCAATCTTCCAATTCAAAAAGGTTTGAAACATTGGGATTCGTTGTAAGACAAGAACTGTCAGCAACAAATATCTAGAAAATTTTGTTGCTTTAAGAAAGAATGCTAAAAGAATGGCGGATGTAAAATAAACAATAATCAGAAGAAACTCTTTACAGCAAACAAGTAAGTAAACGATAGTTCATTTGAAACAAGAAGGCTAGATATCAAAAATAAATTGTAATTGGAAAGAAAATATAAATGTTAAATATGTAAGAAAATGATCTTTCATTTGAAACAAGAAGGCCTCATCAAAAAAGTTCCTCGGTTTTTGGACAATTTCAGGATTTTTCCAAGCAGCAAATGCACTATGAAACGTACCTATAAGGTGCCCAAAGATGCTTTTGCCTTTTAATTGGAACAGAACTATCTCGAAGACAAGAATAATCTGTGTAATAGTAGCTGTCAACAATAAATATGTAGAAAAAATTTGTTACTTGAAGCAAAAACGTAAAATGTAAAATAAACCGTAATCAGAAAATTTCAACAGCAAATATGAATGTAGATGATCTTTCACTTCAAACAAGAATGCTACATATAAAATAACTAGTAGCCAGAAGCACATTTCAATATTAAATGTGTAGGAAAATGATCCTTCACTTCAAGCAAGAAGGCCTCTTCAAAAAAAGTTCCCCAGTTTTTGAGCAATTTCAGGATTTTCCCAAGCAGCAAATGCCCAAAGAAGCGAGATGATCTTTCACTTTAGGCAAAAATGCTATATATGTAAAATAAATAGTAACCAGAAGAAAATCTCAATATTAAACGTGTAGGAAAATTATCTTGAAGCAAGAAGGCCCCATCAAAAAAGTTCTCCGGTTTTTGGGCAATTTCGGGGTCCTCCCAAGCAGCAAATGCCCAAAGAAGCGCATCTGATGAGGTGTCCCAAGACGCTGTCGGAAGGAAGGATCCGCTAATAGACTATTTTAAGCTACATTATCCTTCGCTAATTTCCCAATAAAAGCGGCCCTCCCTAATTAATGGGCGTGTGTGCTCCCGTGTCAATAGCAGGCGACCGCCTAATTATGCGAGCCTCTGTGCATCATAAAACATGACCCGCAACAACGTTTTATCGAGCAATCGCTTATTAGCCACCGCAAAAACCTCCCCAAGAAGGCCAGCTAATTAAAAAGCGTCAAATTGGTCAATTAATGGATGGCATTTCTTAATTAAAATGTCTAATTGAAAAGGAGACAAACGCTCCTTTTTTTTTCAGCGACATTTTTTAAAATGGTGTCTTGCAGAAGATCTCCACCACTTTCCTACAATTATATTTTTTTTCCCCCTAGAAAAAAATAAGGCAGAGAAGAACATGTGTTATGGATCAGGCCCATTTTAATGAGCCGCCCTCACATTTTGGAACTTTTAAATAACTTCTAAAAACCGATAGTTAATGAAACTGATTCGCTAGATGACGAACTTCCAACGATAAAGTTTCTACTATATATCTCTCTCACTCTTTTCCTCTTTTTTTTTGTTTCATTTATGCTGTAAATTTAATTTAGAATGAAAATTAATTAATAATTATCAGACTGTGGCATTTTTTACTCTGGCATTTGTTGATTAATTACCAGGGTATTCGCCTCACAAAAGGGAGGAAAGGCCTTTCAGCGGAGCCGTTGCCAGAAGTTTCCTGGAAGCCGTTTCAAGACAGACGGTGATAATCTCTAATATGAAAGAGTGTGGATTTTTTTTAGTCATTTTAAATTGTGTCGATGAAATGAATTTTGGCTATGAAATAATCTCTTAGAGATTATTTCTAATGGCATAAAAGAAGGAATCTAACATAAATCGTTACAAGCGATACAAATAATTCAAATCAACATATAATGAAGCAAATTTCATCACAATAGACTAGAAATCACAAATGAAAGAATCGGTTATCTGTCTTAATAACATAAAATTTAAATCCCAATCTTAAAACTAAAACAAATCGGAGGAAAAGTTAATTAAGAAGCTCATCTTTGAGATATTTCCAATTCTATAATTCATATTTCAACATATATCATCCTTTATAACCTGCCCCAAAGGATATTCAGCTCACAACTGTGCAATCATAATCTTACCCCACACAAAGACTGTATATATTCGCATAGAGACATTGACTGATTGCGTTAAACTGCCATCGCTTTCTTCGCCGCAAAGTCGAGTGACTGGCAATACGTGTTTAAAGCGGGCAGAACTCACAAGGGAAAGCCTCCCGTTCACAACTTTTAATATCTTCCTATTCAATTGGGTGAGCAGGGGCGCATGACACGTTCGGGCGGCCGACGAGTGCCTTGAGACACCCTCTCGAGTGGGGAGCGAAGATCATTAGAGGCTGCAGGGGCGCGAGTGCCATGCAAAGTGGTCAGACCTTTCTTCGGCGAAATCAAGCCAATTCCCTCCTTCAACAGGTAGCGTATCATTAACATGCTCTGGCTAACGAGCCCTACTGCGTGTGAAGAGGCAGCGTCGATTTTAATGGTCAGTTCTCGGCTAGTTTTCAAAACTCGCCTCGCTTCGTTCTGGAGATGTCCAATTACGATGCCCAGCACTCCCCACCCCACCCTCAGCTAGCCAGCGAAGTCTTTTACTGAGAACTGCTGTCCCTCCCAGCTGAATTGGAATGTCCAGCGGGCCGGCCATCAACTATGCAAATTGGACAAGCTGGACGCATGGGAGGGTGAGGAGAGAGGTGGGGAGGCGAGGGGTTCGACGCAGAATGAAAAGATGGCCGGAAAGCGGGCGCTGCACATCATTTTGTTCAATCCAAGACATTTGAATACGCGCCCTCGGCGAGAGAGTGAGATCTCTTTTCGAAACGATTCCTGTTCCATTTGGCGAGAGTTCTTAATGAGTGGTGGCGAAATAATTACACTTCGATGCATATTCCGAAAGGAAGATTTCCCGCCAGCTACAGGTGAGGGAACCAACAGGCAACTTGAGGGTACTGAAAGGGGTTGGAAAGAAAGCCCCAAGATGACACCAATAATGGCAAGCCTTAATCTCTTCCTTGATGAGCCGATCTGAGCGCAATTAAACAATGCCCATCGTTCTTTGCTTTCAAAGCATTTGATTAATAAATTCGTTAAAATCATTAGTTACAGCTTATTAAGATATACATGAATGGAAATTAATCCCTCTTTAAAATTAATTTAAGTCTCAATTAATTTGATATAATAAAATGAAGGCGAATAAATAAGTTTGAAAGTTAGATTTTACATAATTGACAAATCGGAGAGACGGTATCTTATTCAGTATTAATGAGGAAAATATTTATTTCAAGGTTTTTACTGAACAAACCAATTTGAAATAAAATAATATGAGAGAAGGACTTATCTATTTCCTTTTGAAGCTTCAATCACAAGGTCTTAAAAGTCTCCAGTTAAGAGAAACTTGATTGTAAATTTTTATAAAAAATTCTTCGCTATCTAATGGTATGATATATATTATTATGATTTATAGTAAAGGAACTTTGCAAAATGAGGGCAATTAAACGATGTCCACATCATAATATCAAGTACATTATACTGTATAAAGAATGTAAAAAAACACATTTTGGCGTTTACGATCGTTACTTTGACCATCTTTAAGAAACGTAAATACCAATATGTATATTAAAACGGCTAGGACTTAGGAGAGGGACGAATAAGGGATTTGTTTAATTGAATCGCAATGGCGACAAATTTGCTGACCTATCCGAAAAAAAAGTAGGACCTGAGAGAGACGAATGAGACACTTATTTAATTGAAGATTCGCAACTGGCGCCAAATTTGGTGACCTATTTGGGGAAAAGTAGAACCTGAGAGACACAAACGAGGCACCAGCTTAAGTGAACAATCGCAATGAATGCCAAATTTAGCGACCTATCCGGAAAAAAAATGAATAACAGAGCTATTATCAGAAATAAATAACCGATATTGTAATTAAGTAATTAGGCAATCATAATTTTTTTTAACGAAGTGAGAACCTCTAGTCTGAAAGATTTTTATTTTAGTCTTCATTTCATCTTTAAAAATTTACTTTAAATTGTAGCAACGATAAAGTGAAACGATTTGCATACAAAAAAAATATATATATATATACTATCGTCGCTTATGCTTTATAAATCCCGTAAGAAAACACAGTGAAAAGCATTGCTATCAATATGCTTAAAAATAAATTTTAAAATCTATTAAAATTCTAGAAAAAATTACATGGTTATACAACTGATGTCATTGAAAAGCTTTCTTTTTAATTTTAAAATGATGTAAAGATAGTTTTTGTTCAAAAACATGATCTGAATTACTGAAGAAAAAAATTTAAAATTTCGAATAATTCTTTTAAATAAAAATTAAATTAAAATTTATAGTAAAAATATATTTAATACTGTCTTACAAGATTGCACATCAACGCCGTACTTATAGTAATTGAAAGTATTGTTGTAAATTATACTTAAAAATATTCCGAAAAGTTTATCAAAATTAATGAAAAAAATTTACCCACTAAAAAGTAAATGTTTTTAATTTTAACGTAACTTAAAATGTTTTTTTTTTTTTTTTTTTTTTTTTGTGAAAATATGTTTCGAAGCTATTGTGGGAACTGCTGACAGGTCCCTATCCTGTGTGGCGCTATGCTGGCCATGTTGCGCCACGTCATTAATCACGTGATGTCTTCCCGCCATTATTGGCAGACGAGAGTTGGGCAGTGGGTCTGTAAGACGTACAGCTCACGCTCATGTATTTTTATGTTTTATGTTAGTATAGTAATGTTTTGTCCTTTAATTATAGTAAATATATTTTCATATTAATGCTGGTCGTTGTCTTTCAACACATTTTTGGGAGCTCAGCCTTTCTCGTGAATACCCCTAGCAAATCCCACCAAATTGTTGAAAAAGCTGTGGACGTTAGTACAATTTAAGACGCTAAATTGATGCTAAAAACTTTGATAAGAGTGGATTTTTGCTGTGGATGATTTACTGGACTGATGAATGGACGTTAGTGCACGTTTTTGATGGATATGATTCAAGTGAAAACTTTAGAGATTCAATTACTTCGTGTTACTGTGCAACTGTGCCTAGATATACTGGCTGCTTTAAAAAAGGAACATCATCATGTTCGACATTACTAAATTAAAGAAGAAATTGAATTATATGGAAATGTGTGAATCATTTAGAAGTGAATAGTTAGACTGCTCCCAACCAGGTAGGCGCAATTTTTTCCCCACATTTTCACCTCTAAATAAATGCGATTCTTGACAAGTTTGTAATTTATAGTACGTTACTTTATTTCATTCTTCCTTTAAATTTTAATCCTGATTCAATGCATACTAGTTCTGTTTTAATTAATTACAATGTCTTTAAAACTAGGTGATATTCAATTAATCGCTAACTCCCTTAAATATGCAAAAACTAATTCAGTAAAATTGCTTAATTGTGTTAGGTTACAGATATTTTGACCATTCTTCTCAAAAAAGAATGGGAAATTTTGAAAGATTTGAAAATTTAGATATAAAGAAATATAAACAAGAGTTGTTGAAGAATTTTTCTTTATCTGATTTTATCTCCGTTTCTGATTTATTACACTTAGAAGTAACCGAGACCGATAAAGATGATTTGTGTGAAAATATTTTTAAAGCCCTAACAAATTTAAATGAATTTCAGGACTCGCTTGATACTAGTTTTTTATCGGAAACAGAAGAAAAACCTTTGTCTCCTCAAAAGGTTTCTCAAACCAAAAGTTCATCTAGTAATACCGGCAATAATTCTTCCTTCCCCATCCCCGTAACTTCAGACGAAACATGCATAAATAAGAGTCGGGCATTAATTACTGGCGCCGAAAGGGAATCACTCGAAAATGATCCCTCGAATAACCAAACGATGAATGAAATAAACCTTCAGTTTTGTTTTTTATTACGCGATTTCTGTGGTAGTTGTAGAAACTTCACAGGCAATGATTTCTATTCGATTAAAAGGTTTTTTTTGCGATGTTGAAGAGAATTTTTCGCTTTTTCCTTCTTTAAGCGAACAATAAAAATTAATCTTTGCAAAGAGGTTAGTTTCTGGTGCAGCTAAATCTTTTTTATTCTCTCAAAGATATCTAAATTCCTATCAAGCTTTTAAAAGTGCATTAATTAATGAATTTTCCGATAAAGTAACTTCTATTGAAATACATAAACAACTAGAAAGACGTAAAATGCGCTCAAATGAAACTTTTATGCAGTATTTTATTGCCATGAGTGAAAATTGCGAATGAATCTGAAACCCTTATTGATGAATGTTCTGTTATTCAATACACAATAAATGGGATACAGGGTTCCCCCTTCTGATAAAATTATTCTTTACGGTGCAAAATGTTATTCTGAGTTTAAAGAAAAATTACGAATTTTCGAAACTATCGTAAGTGCAGTGAACGCAAATAATTCAAAGATGTCGTATTCTAGATATGCTAGTGACGGCCAAAGACTGGTACAATACATAAAATCCCTGTTCAACAAAGAGAATCAAAGAATCTTAGTAATCCGACTAACAGTAATATGCTTTGTTTTAACTGTTAACGATTTTGGACATATCTCAGTCTTGCCCTAATCGTAATCGTGGTCCTAAATGTCTGGTAATCTTTTCGGACATAAATCTTCCGATTGTCACCGAACTACTCGGAATGACAGTTCTACCCCATATGATAATGTCAACACTTTATATTTATTGCATTCTCCGTCGAATATGCATAAAGAGGTTGTTATTCTTAATAATACACTTTCCGGATTAGTCGATACTGGTAGTTTTTCGACACTTCTCAAACATTCTGCATGGATTAAATTAGGATCCCCACCTTTAACGTATAACAAGATCAGACTCTGGATTCGGTTTTTTCCAAACTAAAATAATAGGTTCCTTTGAATCTGAAATTATTATTGATAAACAAAGTTTTCCTGTTTTTATTTCTGTGGTACCTAATAATTGTACGTCTTATGATCTAATAATAGGTTGCGACGTAATAAATCAGGCAAATTTGACAACTAAACCTGACGGTGTTGTATTTTCCAAATTTTCTAAATCTGATGATCCTGTTGAAACTGACAGTTTTATAATGGCTATTTCTGACGATACTCCCACGTTTGATATAGGTCCGAATATTTCTAAACATACTCGCAATGAGGTTGAACAGATTTTGTTAGCCTATAAACCTAACAAAACTAAAACCGTTCTTAATTATCCTGAGTTAAAAAATGCAAAAGACGTACAACGTTTTCTAGGTCTTACGGGATATTTTAGAAAATGTATCCCCTCATACTCTACTATAGCAAAACCTCTTAGTGATCTTCGTAAGGACAGCCCCTTTCTATTTCACGCTCAGCAAAAAACTGCGTTTTTACGCTTAAAATAATTACTTTCTGAAAAACCCGTTTTAACTATTTTTAATCAAGGCAGTCCCATTGAAATTCACACAGACGCGTCAATTGATGGCTTGGGGGCAGTCCTACTACAAAAATACAGATGATAACAAATTCCATCCAGTGTATTATATGTCCAAGAAAACGTCTGACAGCGAAAGAAAATACACCAGCTATGAACTGGAGGTACTCGCCATTGTAGAAGCTCTTAAAAAATTCCGAATTTACATCCTCGGATCATACTTTAAAATTATCACTGACTGTAATGCATTCGTCAAAACGTTACATAAAAAAGAAATGAATTCCCGCATTTCGCGATGGGCATTATACCTTCAGGATTTTGACTACGAAATAGAGCATCGAACCGGTTCAAGGATGACTCATGTCGACGCTCTTAGCCGAAGCCCATGCTGCATGATTATTCAAGACTGTGTCAATCTTCAATTTTTCAAAGCTCAACAGACAGATGAGCATATTACAGCTATAAAAGCATTACTTCAAAGTGCACCTTACGAGAACTACATAGTCAAGAACATCATTTTATGTAAGAACATAGAAGGCATCGATTTACTTGTCGTACCTGATGATATGCAGGCCAACCTCATTAAACCATGTAATGAATGAGGCCATTTTGCAGTAAAACGCACGCAGGAAGTGTTAAACAAAGAATTCTTTATTCCGAACTTGAAAGTGAAAATTGAACGGTGTATAAGCAACTGTGTAACATGCATTCTAAATAACAGAAAGCGTGGAAAATTAGATGGCACTTTGCATCCACTTGTCAGAGACAATACTTCCTTTCATACATACCATATTGATCATTTGGGTCCTCTCCCCAGCACTTCTAAGAAATATAAGCATATTCTGGCAATCATCGATTCCTTTACGAAATTTGTGTGGCTTTACCCGACCAAGTCCACCGACACCGCTGAAGTTCTCAATAAGCTCGAATGCCAAAGATCAGTTTTCGGCAATCCTTCAAGGATTATTACGGACAGAGGTACTGCTTTCATCTACGTCATTCAAAGAATATTGTGAGCATCAGCATATCACCCATATTGCTATTACAACTGGACTTCCTAGATCAAACGGTCAGGTAGAAAGACTTAATTCTACTATCATAGCTGTACTCTCCAAGCTATCCATAGAAAACCCTGAAAAATGGTATATCCATGTTGCTGCCGTTCAGCAAATTATTAATTCTACATTTCAACGAAGTATCAATTCTACACCATTCGAAATTCTGTTTGGAACTAAAATGAAATCTGAGCATGATATAAAATTCCTCGAGATCGTCAACGAAGAGATCCAATCTGCATTTCTCCAACAATGTGATGAACTCCGTAAAGATGCAAAACAACAAATCCTCAAAATACAAGAAGAAAATCGCCGTACCTACAATCTGCGTAGGAAACATGTTCAAAAATTCCAATTGAATGATCTCGTCGCAATCAAGGCGCACTCAATTTGGCCCTGGTCTCAAATTGAAACAAAAATTTCTTGGACCACATAAAGTGATCGAAATTAAAGCAAACGATACATACGATGTTGAAAAGAGTGATTTCTTCGATGGACCATCAAAAACTTCAACTTGTAAAGAATATATGAAACCATGGTCCAGCAATATAGAGCATATCACTTGAATTGTTTTTCAAAAGAAAACACTGAACGCTACTTAAAGAAAAAGAGAACTATTTTCCTTCTTTTTGTTGTGTATTTGAACGATAGAAGACTTTGATTTTTTTCTCTACTTATTTTGTGTTATTATATTTTTATATGTTCAACACTAATATTATTTTTGTTTTTAGTTACTCGATATTTCCAGTTCAGGCTATTGTGTTGCTATATATTTATGCTGTCACGAATGGTATGATTATTTTGATTGTTTTATCTTGTGAATATTTCAATTTTACATATTATTATTTTCCTGTATTTACTGTTTGTTTTATATATTTACTTCAATGTACTACTGTATCGCATGATGGCCGATGTGGGAACTGCTGACAGATCCCGTATCCTGTATGACGCCATGCTGGCCATATTGCGTCACGTCATTAATCACGTGATGCCTTCCCGCCATTATTGGCAGACGAGAGTTGGGCAGTGAGTCTGTAAGACGTACAGCTCACGCTCATGTATTTTTATGTTTTATGTTAGTATAGTAATGTTTTGTCCTTTAATTATAGTAAATATATTCTCATATTAATGCTGGTCGTTGCCTTTCCCCAGACTATTGACTAAATAAAATCAATCTAATTAGTCAAAATATTATTATATGTTATTATCACTTAAATTAATTTTTAATTAAAAATGTGGTAATTTTATTTTTAAATTTCTTAATGGGCATGTATTATCTAAGAAGTAACTATGTGCCAAATTTGTTAGTTCTAGATAGAACAGTCTGCCTCGTAAAGTATTTTAAAATGTTTATGCATCATGCAGGCCGTATGATGCAATTGCAAATTGTAGAAAACCTACAAACAAGATGATATTAAAAAATCATTTCCTTTTATATTATTGTCATATATCTAAAATTTCATCTATAAAATATTTCATGTATGATGCGCTTATGCTACGATACTTTTTAAAATCTCGAAGTATTTTGATTAAATTACAACAACTAAATTGTTAATTTGATATCTAGAAATGGTAAACACAAACAAAACGGTACTACCAGTATACGTTCCATAAAGCTAATAGTCAATAATAAATGAGTAAATTGCATAACAGTAGCTTTTCAGCAATCTAGCGATATTTGTTGGCTACAAAAAAAATAGGAATTTCAATTATATTTTATATTATTTTTTATTTCAATTATATTATTTATTAGACACAATTTCATTTTACAATAAAACTTGATGCTTTATAATATTTTATACGATAAAGATAGATTTTGCTATAAAAATTAATTTCTTTTTAAATTAAAATCCATTAATGCGACGCATCAGTTAATTTAGCATCTTTCTATTCATATATCAATCGTATATATTGAAATGCAAGTACCGAGTCTACTGTACTTGTATGACAAATGTTTATTAAGAATTGTATTTTATTTTCATTTAATAGATAAAATTATTTATTATACTTGTTTATTTTACTTCATTTAGAATAAAATATTGTAATATTAAACAAAAAAAAATCAAATTCGAGATTTTGATGAATTTTTACATTTTACACCTCCCTAAGTTCGAAAAAAATATTTTTGGAATTATATCTGTCAGTGAACTCAAAAACGCTTTGAGGAAGACGGATGAAATTGAGAATACGCCTTTATACCAATTTTGTTGATTTCTATAAAATTTTCAGCAAAATCCGTTCAGTGGAAGTCTGTCTGTCCGACTGTTTAAATATACGTTAGCGCGATAACTACAAAACGAAGAGAGCTAAGCTGATAAAATTCGGTACACAGACTTAACATGCCAGGAATTAACCGCCAAAAAACTCGCCAAGGCTCACACGATACACTCAATAAAAATGCTAGATTCACGCCAGAGGTTAATATTCTACGCCAATGCCATTCAAGGCGTTCTCTGGGATAACACCTTTATTAGAGAATATGCGGGAAGAAGACTACTTGTGTGAAAATTGTTTAAAAAAAATTCCTTCCTTCCAAACCATGCCTGAGATTAATCGCCAAGGATCACACGATAGATTCAGTAAAAATGAAAATTCACGCCATGGGTTTATATTCTGTAATTATTATACGCCACAGCCATGCAAGACGTTCTCTGGGATAACAACTTTATTAGACAATATGCGAGATAGTTTTGGAAAAACCGCTCACGTTGGTTTGAAAATTATTTTTTTAAAATCCCTTTCTACCAAACCAGCACTACTTTGTAACCACCAGATGGAAGTCACGCACAAAAAGTAAAGGAAATAAAATGCTTCCAACATCTGATCCAGAATAACTTTGTAAAACAAAGTAGCCTTTCATGATATGATAAGCAATCTTCAGAAATCAAGTCAATTTTATTTTTAAATTTTTACAATCATTAAAGAACTGCGCCGCGGAGAAACAGCTGCCTACTATTCATTGCATAATAAGAGACAAAAAGGAAAGAAACTGAAGTGAATAGAGGAAGAAAAGAAAAGAATACCGTATAGGTACTTGAAAATCATAGAAAACTTTCACTTTAACTGTAACTAAACTTTATTTGAGATTTTTACTCCTGACTAAATAAAATAATAATATAAAAAGATTGAATCCTAGTACTGAGCGAGGAAAAACATTCATTGCAGCTTGTTTTCAACGATAAATAAAATTGTATATAATTATTAAATAAACATTTTATTTGATTAATAAAGTTTATTTATGCTCATAAATAGTTTTTTTTCGTAAAAGCAATGCAGAACATTAATATTTAAAACCAGCGGGAGTGGTCTCCTCAAAACATGCCAGCATACACTCTCATAAACTTGCCATGCCAAAGAGCCCCTTGCATAGCACTAGTGTACAATAGTAACGAAACATTCACTTTTGGCGTAAATTTAGAATGCTTATGAATCTGTCATGCCATTCTTGGCAAATTGTTTGGCGATTAATCCCTGACACGACTTAAATAGTATCCAGAAATCGAATTTGTGTTATAAACATGTTCTTGTCAACCCATTGAAACGAAGATATGACACAAAACCGCACTTGTAGTCACAAAATCACATATCAAATTCAATATATTTAAGTTATTCCGTTTTTGAATAATCGCGTTTACATGTTTCTGAAAGTACAGACCGACAGTCAGTCAATCCATTGTTGGTTATGGCTAAAGTATGAAAGGTGTCTACATTATAGATGTTAAATCTGCGTACCGAATCTTATCTATCTAGCTCATTTCGTTCTGTAGTTATTGTGTTAACTTATATTCGAACAGCAATATAGACGGACTTCCTTTGAACGGATTTTACACAAAATTTGATAGAAATCTGAAACTTTTGAGTAAAGACAATATGCCAAATTTCATCTGTCTTAACTTAAAGCGTTTTTGAGTTATTTTTATCACAGGATATTTTTCAAAAATGCGTGTTTCATATTCCAGGAGGTCTAAAACTTAGAGATTCGAATCTCGAGATCGAATTTTTTTGTTGATTACTATACGTTCTTCATACTACTTATACCAGAAAGTAAAAATTAAATGATATAATAATTTTTTCGTTTCCTTTTTCAGGATTTATATTACGAAATTTTGATTATGATATCGGTTGATTCAGGCATAATAAAACCATAATGTATTAGGCTTATGTAACTTTATTCTATATTATTTTACAGAATTTGTTTTTTAAACACATACGCATTGCTAATGGTTTTTCCACTTTTTGAAAAAACAACAACATATATTAGATTAATTTAATCTAACATTTAGTAGAAAGCTATCATTTTCCCCAATACTATTGGATGATATTTCTATTCACCTAAGCGCGGTGCAAAATTAATTAAATGCCACTTTAATTATAGTGCTTTATTTCAGAATATTTTCCACTCAAACATTAAATTTATTATTAATTTTTTAAAAATTTAAGATCATATTCCGGACTATTTAATCTAATGCAGTAATGTACTTTTCCCCGTTCCATAAGTTGCCATGGCACTGTATTAATTAAAGAGAGAGAGAGAGAGAAAACAGAAGCATTAAGTCCCAGAGAAATACCGAAGCGACTCTTTTCAATTCGTCTGCAATTTGTGCTAAGACAGATCAGAGGAAATGATGGGGGAAAAAGGGAGGGAGAAGGCAAGGTAATAACGGTGTGCTTCTGGCCGAACAAAATGATTTACTCGATGGACTTCCGGTATTGGCCGAAAAAACAGAAAGAAATGCACGTGTACCTTTTTTTTTCCCCACTTTCATCTTCAGGAATGGCTGACGTCACTTTCCTGAGTCCTCCAATAAAAGGTGAGGAGAAGTTTGTGGAAGCGTTGCCTTGACAACAACAAGACAAGCAGCGGTGAGTGATGGTCATTTTGGCCCCGATGCATCTCCGGAAAGAGAACGAAAGTCCTTTGCATTTTCCCAGAACGGTAAGGACGAGGGCTTTAAGTTGGATTGATATAAACACACAAACTCGAATGTCCATTATAAGCATTTCATATTAATTGATAGATTAGATAAAACAGTCGTTTCGACAGCTACGTTAAGTTTATTATGAGAAGAATCCCGTAATTTTCAACTTAAAGGCCCTTTCCGACGGCCCGTGTGCAACTTCAGATAGGTACATTTTGCCCTTTTCCCACTCTCCTGCGGTTTTCCGGGCAACTTTAATGTATGTTCATTTTACCGATAATTTGTGGGGAGCTTCCAATGGTTGTCCCCAAGCAGGGGTGGTCCTACAATGGATTAGTTGGCAGATTTACGACCATATCCGTAAAGGCAATAGGCTGTAGGAACAGGGCTTTAGTTAAATGACGAAGATGATATCTGCGCAGGCATTCCTTAACCAAAATTCATTACAACAAAAACAGAAGGATCTTGTATCAGATAAATTGAAAATGAATGGCATATCGTCGGTGAGACTGAGGCTTCGAAGTTGGAATTTAACCATCAATATTATATTATTTCTATCTAAGCAAATATCTTGGTCAAGGATTTTTAGACTATGATCTTCAAAGCTGAAACTCAAGCATCAATATTATATTAAATCTAACTAAGCAAATATCTTGGGTAAGGATTTTCAGACTATGATCTTCGAAGTTCGAATTTAACCATCAATATTATATTATTTCTAACTAAGCAAATATCTTAGCCAAGGAGTTTTAGACTATGATCTTCGAAGCTGAAACTCAACCATCAATATTATATTATTTCTAACTAAGCAAATATCTTGGAGAAGTATTTTTAGGCTACGATCTATGCGCTTCCGGGGTTTACAGAAAAAAGAAAGCTTATTCTTCCGCACAAAAATGTTACAAACGCATTAAAAAAAAGCAGCAAAATTCAAACGCAAAGAAAATGTAGTAAATGTTGTAGCAAAATTTCGGAATAAAAAATCCCGATAACCTGCTTATTTGATCGGTATAGTATCTGTTTACACCTCATTTTCTAGAGATTTCATGAATTTTTAGGCAGCCCTATTTTAAAAGTATTAGTATTATTAGGCCCATGATCTGCATTGAATAGAGTCGTGCTAAATTTTTCTGTAAGAATTACTTATTAGTGACAGCACTGTGAATGCGATAAGCCGAACGAAGAAAGTCAATTCTATTTTTATTTATCTAAAGTGTTGACACGATAAAATAACTACACCAAAGCTTTTTAAAACTAATTATATATAGAAGAAATTGCATACAGTGCACTCCTATGAATTTCTAAAACAGCGTGTTTAATCCATTAACTGCATGTTTGTTTTTTAAATTTTTCGTTGGATAAGTCATATATAAGCATAAAACGCCGTGTAACAGTATACATACAGTATACTCCCAAGTATCAGGCCTAATGTGGCGGAAGGGCAGGCTGGATAACAAAAAAGTCGGATAGGCTGGAGTTCGATGAACTCATATCTTGGCCCACCAATACCAGAAGACAAATTTTTACACCAAAATTCGCGGTTATAATACCTATTTTCTCCCTTCTTATTGAGTAATAAGCCCTCAATTTATCTCACTGTGAACGCAGAAGTGGCCTGGTGAATCATACAAGCAGTTGATGGTAATTTGTCGAGTTAAAACAGGAGGCTCTGTACTGGCAATGTATATACGTTTCTATACTACACTGCACGCTTCAGGAATTTATTAGAGAAAAATAAGTTAATAGATATAAACTGTTCACATTTTGAAATAAATTCTGTAACGTCTAACTTAAATCCAGGAATATTAAGATAGAATAAAACTAGGCCGGATAGTAGCGAACCGGATACTCGGGAGTGTACTGTATATTGAAATTATGTTTTGTTTTGAAAATATCTGATATTTTTGAGAAAAAAAAAAAGAGCTATTATTATAAAATGACCAACAAAATCATGTCAATAAAAAACATAAGATTGAATAAGTAACAGATCGTTACTATAATCTCAGAGTTACATATTTACGTACGGCCATTATAATATAAAAACCAAACCAGAAATATGATGCTTCAAATATGACATTTTCCGTTCAACTTACAGACGAATTTCAAATTTGTTCGCTTATTGTAAAGAAATGAAATAAAGAATGCACATTTTCTGCTACATACAATATATATATATAATGTAAACACATAAATTTTTGAAGAATTCGTGGCCGAATAGAGAGAAGAAAGACTCTTTGAATTTTTACAATTTCGCTTTTTTTCCCTCCCTTGATGCATATTTTTTGTGCAAAAAGCGCGGGCGAACCGACGTCCGTTCACAAGCAAAACAAGAGCAGAAGAATGTAAAAGAGACAGAAATATTTTCCCCTGTCATTATATACTATGAGATTCTGATAGAGATTTCTTTACAAGTGTCCATTTAGGAAAAGGAAATTCAGATACACTTTTAAAAACATTTGCCTGGCTTGATAGTTTTTAATCCCTTCACTCGCAGCGTGGGAAAGTGCAGATTTAAGCATGTTTACAGAGCTCGTGGAGAATTAATTAAATAAAAAAGGTGAATTTGATCAGAAAATAAGAGGACATTTTAGAGTGAAGTTAAAAGTTAAATTAAGATAAAAATGAGGAAATTAGGATTTAATTTAGATTTAGAGTATATATATATATATAATGAAACTAAACTGTCAGGCGTACCAAATATATTTTTAATGCCAAGTTGTATTCTTAAAATTCCAAAATCCCCAAATGGGGACCGTGGAAACTAATGGGTTAAATAAGCGGGGTGAATAATTTCTTAAACTGTTCTTAGCAGAAACAAGGAAGCGGGTCGTAATCGACGCATGCAGGAAGAAGGGGCAGGGCAGCCACTGCTCTTCCAGCTGCCCGAAAAGGTCGCGTGGATGACAAATAGGAAGGAACGGGTTGAGAAAACGTGGCGGCGTTTCTTACGAGGTCGCCTAATGTATGCGGCGATGGGGGCGCTGATGACATGCAAACATTGCTCAAGACATTTGGCTCATTTGACTAGAAATATACTGGTACAGGGACGCCCCCGTTTCCCATGACCTTCTTACCGACTTTCCAAAACACAAATATGCGCAATGAGTACTGAATCTAAACAATGCTAATGCAGTGCAATAATAGAAAAACACAGTCAAAACGTCGAGAAATGAAACGTTTCAAGCTAAAAGTCAAGCCGATTCGAAATTTGAGAATATGAAATCTACAATTTTAAAGTTTGAAATGATTTCCAAGCATTATTATTATATTGATAAAACATGAGTAAAATTTTTATGAAATAATTTTTTAAAGAGTGTGAAAGGTTATACGTAATTAATGTTAAAATTGTTCAAACACCTGCCTCTTTCAAGGAAATGGGTATACTGGTACAGTTTCTGGACAAATTCATATCAAAATTTAATCATATCTTATAAAAGATGTTGAAAACCATAACTCATAATATTAAAAGTATTACAAGAAATCATTTTTGAAATACTTTTTAACATTATGAATTGAATTAATTTAATGGGTTACCGAATTCCGTTTAAATGCCGTACAACTTCACAGTCTCTCTATCTCAACTCCAATTTTATGCCGTATACCACTATTTTGTAATCAAAACTCCTGACTAAGTAAGTGAAATTTTATGCTGTATACCACGAGCTTGTAATCAAAACTCCTGATGAAGTCGTTGAAATTTCATGCCTATACCAACAGCTAGTAATCAAAAATCCTGATTAAGTCATTGGAATTTTATGTCTATACTATTAGTTTGTAATCAAAATTCCTGGTTAAGTTCCAGATATACACAATGTAGGAAAATTTTAATAATTTAATTAGTAATTTTGTTGTTATTCATGCTGTTTTCAAGATTTTGCAGGAGTTTTGATAGTTTCATCCTATATATTACAAAATTACAGAGGCACCTATTAAAAATCTGAAATTTAACACATGCACTTCGAATAAGATTTGAGAAGTTTGTTTACAAGATTAAAAACTTCTCAAATCTTATTAAAAAAAATGACAGGTACAGAAGTTAAGTATGCACCTAGTGTATTTTTACCTTAAAAACTAGGGGAAAAAACTGCAGGAAATTAAAATTAATAAACGATCTTTCCTTGACTAACTTATATATTTTTTAAAGTATGTAATGAGATATAATATACGAAAAGCGATTCCGCTATAATTAAACTTTCTCAGCTGTTTCTCAATTTTGATTATTAATACCTGACAATTATAAGCGACTCAGAAATAAGATGAAATAAGCAGAAATAAGTCCGCCTTTTGAACAAAGAAACAAGTTTCCGATTTTATCCTAGCTAGAAAAGAAGAATGGTTTAATAAGGAAATAACTATTCACGAAGGATCGACTGACTGGAATTTGTACTTCCCATGTACTGCGCAGTCTCATGTCTGACCCGACTTAAAAAGATTCTAGATTATTTTATGAAATATTAGCTCATTCTCTGGTCTTTGACGAACTAGTTTGTGCGGATTACAGCACGTATTACATGTCTCTACTGTAAAAAAGACTAAAAGGTTTAAAATCTCAAAATCCTTAAAAGTTTTAACGTTAGAGAAAGACTGAAAAACAAAGAGAAAAAAAAAGTAACATTATGTAAGGATTAAGCAGCAACCAAAAAAAAAAAAAAATATGGACAACACAGCATATTCTTCTGTTGTAATGTTTTTTAAACGCCTTTTAATTCATAAAAACCAAATGGAATGGTCACCCCGAAATTTTCCCGCATGCTTTCCAATAAACGCTTTATTCCCTTTTTCTGCACAAAATAGGGGATGTTGAGTAAAGTCTCGAATATCTTGCATAGCATTGGTGAACGATACTTACGAAATACAGATTTTTGACGTGAATTTAATATTTTACCGATCGCAAGAATTTGTATTGTGGATGCTTTTTTTTTTTTTTTTTTTTTTCTTCTTCTTCTTCTTCTCACCAAAAGGCAACGAAATCTGACAAGTATGGTATTATCAATTAAATCTGACAAGTAAGGCTTAAATCAATTAAATTCAGTATGGTAATCGCAAGATACCATAGATCAACGTTGACAGATGTCTTTAAAAATTTATGACAGACTTTCTTTGAATGATAGAAAAATTGATAGAAGTCTAGTCTACAAATTTGGACGTAACTCCATTAATCAAAACTCCATTAATCAAAGACAGACAGACATAATGCCAAAAATGTATTATTCGAAGTCAGGGAGATCTGAAACGTGGATTACAATGCTTCTTATTTAATTCGTACATAATAAAACAAAATAATAAAGGTTATATTACTGCATAAAAAGGCTAAATGATCACACGTCGGTGGCTCAGTTGGACAAGGATCAAACTGTTAGTTTGCTTGCCTCTATTTCGTCAGTAAAATAATTTAAGTAAGGACATTTTCTTATATATTGACCCCCCCCCCCAGCTATTTATTGTCTATTTACGCTCTAGAAAATTCGAAGTCTTTCTTTAAATTTACCAATGTTAAATCAATAAGCTGTTAGTAGATTTTTCGTACTTATATGTTAAGAGTAGCTTTTAACTAATAAATTTGTTATACTCTTTATAATATAGTGCGAAGGTAGGAGGTGTCGGCTCATTTGTCGTCCTTATCATCCGACCATTATTCAAATTACGAGATCCGTTCCATAATAATCCTCGTATTGCTTTTGAATAGAATGTAAAGATAATTAAATAAATTTATGATGCTAATTATGATTCTTTCGTCTTCCGGAAGATATGAATTTTACTTAATGGCTAAGAGATTTTTTTTTTAAAAAAAGATGTATGTAATATTAGTACGCTCTGAAAATAAAATTACAATCAAATAAAAAATATAAAAAACGTTATTTGTTTTCAAAAGACAGAACTGAAAATATATCTCTGTTTTATACAAAGCATCTAAATCATTGAATCTTTAAAACATAGCGGGAAAGCATCAGAACAGACACTGGCTACTGTTCATTCTCGGATACCTTAACTTTCCGTGCTTTTGCGCATGAGTCAGGAGGCGTTTATTTTATCAAAAAAGGGGCCAGAAGAAAGATAAAAAGAGTAGATGTTTACATTTAGCAATCGGGTGAACTCAAGATTATTTGCGGAAGTAGGAAGCATTACAATCATTCATGTTTCTGCATATCATCCCTCAGCTAAGTACAATCGTTCAAAAATGATAGTTAATGTATTCAACTGTTCTTTCTGTAACACAGTTTTAAAGCCGGACTTTCGTAGACCCCAGACACGATTTCGAAGAAAAATCACCCTGTACATAGGTCTAGTGGTTAAATTCTTTAGGGTTATATGCCGCTCAAATGGCGTGGTGCGAAGATTTCAAGAAGATAAGGTGAAACTGCATCTTGTATTCTTCTTATATCCTTCTGTCATTTGTGTAATGTGCAAAAGGTCTGTCCTAACCTGCTCTCGTGTGATTTCAAAACGGTATTTTAATAAAATTGAATTAAATCCTCAATACTGTTCATTCGTTTCATGTCGTATCGAAGTCATACTAAGCAAACACAATGGACTTAACAAAATTCAAGACTATAAGAGAAAATTCAAAGTTTGTAAAGAATTTCTACTTGAAATCTGTACAGACAGAATGCTTTGCTGCCGGAGAGCATGTTATAAACTTTATATCGGAAACTTGCCATATTGTGAGAGAATTTGGCATGCAATATAACAGGTTTTTATACAATTACAGTCTCATCACAATGATTGGAACCATGTAAAACCAAATTGGGGTAATTGAAGCATTTATATTACTTATTATTATCTAATTTTTCAGTATTCGCATGTAATAATTCATTGATAAAATCAATGTCACTTGAAAAATTAATTCAATTTATTAATTTTTTTTCACATTACGCCTTTTACTGGTTTATTTATTTGTTTATTTAACGTCTAAACACCTGTTTTGGAAATATTTCATCTTTCGATGATTTGAATAAGAATCTTTAGAACATTTATAATTGGCGATTAGAAATGTAATAATGTGATAAATTTATACATAAAATTCGGACAAACTAGTTAAGGGGTTAATTAACAAATGGCTTTAATATTTAACCGCAATTTTAAGGTCAATCAATACTTTTATCCGCGGAAATTTCATACTTTCGAAATCGCGAGTGGAATTTTTTTTTTTTTTTTTAAAGAAATATTGCCGTTTAGTTATGATTACTTATCTACTTGCAAACACGTTTCCCAGAAGCAATTTTCGACGAAAGGAACGTCGTATTTTGAACCTTAACCACGTCAGAAGTGCAAATTTTGAGAAGGTGGTTGATTACTTTCAGGTAACGGTTATGAGAACGGAAGATCCGCCACCAGGTCGACTCACTAGCAACATTAAGGAGGAGAGGGTGAAGCTGAGTGTTGCGTCGGAAACTCCTGTGGCGGAAGGAACTGACTCGGCGATTGCCTTCGATAAGTAAAACAAAGCCGCTTATCGCACCGATAAAGGATTTCTCTACCTGTACCCGCGCCGCCAAGACGACCGTCTTGAGACACCCACCTGTTCGCGGAAAGACCCGAGCGACAGTCACGGGGCCGCCCCATGAGTGATTCCGGGGCGCGTTGAGTCAAGGATCATCAACGAAATTGAAAAGGGTTGTCATTTAGGACTCTAGAAGTAGATTTTGGCTTTTGTCTGATTGCTGCTGGGAAAAAAAAAAAAAGAATAATAATAAAGGACCAGGTAAAAATAGTGGATGTAGGTTGTACTTTGTATTTTATTTTAGGTAAGAAAATTTCGCGAATTCAAGTTTAATTACTAAAATCTCAAATAGATTATTTTCAGGCTTTGCGCAGGAACATCATTTAAGAAAATCTACTGTTTTTAGATACTATTTATGATATAGTCTTTAATTAAAGAAGTTATACTGGAATATTCAGTTTCCTTACTTTCACTCAAAGACTTATTAATTAAATTTGAGATTTTATAAAACGAATCATTTTGATTTATCCTTCTAAAGAAATTTGATAGAAAAGAAAAAGAAAATCTAAATCAAAAATGTTTGATTCGCCGTTTTTTGTGCGACGAAACAAAATGGCAAAAACAACTAAACATCATTTAATAAAATATTCTTTGGAATTAAAGAAAGTGGGGAAAAACAACTGAACGAAGAATATTTGTTTTTTCAGGTGGCAACCAATGGAGTAAGAATTATAGTTAAATAATAGTGTAAATAATGTCTTTAGTAAACACGATTTATTTTAATTATATACTTGATAATATTACTACAGTTACACTATTAAATAAACCTACTCAAAGCTGAATCAAGACCAATGGGGCCAATTTCATAAATTAACCATAGTCAGATGACAAAAATTACATAGAACATAGCCTTCATTATACTATCCCGATTTTTCTTGCACATCAGTGTGACGTTTGTCTCCTAAGAATTCCCATTGAGTTAACATGTAGCGATTTTACCTACACCGGGAGTGTTTATTGAAATTTGACTCCGAACCAACAAATCATAATTTTAGCAACATGAAATCCAAATTCTATTTTGTATTTTAATTAAGCTAAGCTAATTCTCCGACTTTAGGCTCATTTCATAAAAATCATTCAGCAAACGTCTTTTACTCGCATTTGAAAATACTATAGTATTTCCAAAGAAAAAAAATACTATAGTACTATTCATTTCAGGATCCTCAGACTAGCACTTTCTGATTATTGTATTACGTTGAGGGGTAGTACGCAAAAAGCGAGCGGTTATTATGCATCCTAATTTCGCGAATAATCTGAATTTTCCATATTGTTAAATGTTCCTCCAGTCATTTATCCTTTGATTCCTTTCTTGATGAAATAAATATTTCCTGACGCATGCGCAAAAGTGCGCAGGGTTCCCGAATTCATGAATGAACAGTATCAAAAAATTCAGGCCTTCGATGAATCGCCATATTTCAGACTTCCACTAGTTTTAAAAAACATCAACATTATAGATTTCTTTCACTCAAGTTTTGAATGTAATGCACGGATAAGAAATTTACTTGTCTGTTCGTCTTTCTGTATGTTGTCGCGACAGATTAACATAATTTACTATATAGATGAAATATGGTAAGTGATTTTATCAGCAGAATTTTAGATGTGTATCGAATTTTTGATGAAATTCGTCACTTAATTTTGTATCTGTATCTGTTTGAATACGAAAACTCCAAAATCCAATGAGCTCTCTAAATGAAATTTAACTAGGTAATATGTGATATTGTCACACATGTTCTCGACATCATCAAATTTCGAATCCAGTCAATCATAGACAGAAGACCCAATATTCGATCATCTTATTAACAAAAAACGTGAAATAATGCGAAAGAATATATTTTAAACGGAATTTGCTAACAATAAATAATTTCCCCAATACATGTTGTAAAATGCATATAGAGTTGATTAAAAAAATGATTCATAGGAAAACCACCCCAGCAAGTAAAACGGAATAAAACTTTAAAACTTCTGAACTCTGGTCTAAAAATGGCTCAAGAAAGAAAAATCAAAGTCTTATTTACTTGTGGAATTTGCAACCTTCCAGTAATATCGCTATGTTTGAAAAAAACCAGATAAAAATGATGAACTTATTATTTTATCGCTGTTTTCTTTTTTCATATCAATGCATTCAGTTTGAGATAGACAAAGCGAGAAAAAACAATAACTATTTTATGTGCGGTCCTTCTTAAGATGTTGCAGACCGATACGAAATGATAAATATTGTTTTGTTATTTTAAACGAAAAAGAACAAAAGATTTTTATTTGAAAAATATATAGTAATTGAATTAAAAAATATAATTGCAAAAAAAGAACTTCCAGGCATTTATTTTAACTTTAAAAATATTCTTTCAAAAAATTCATTTTGTTTTAAAAAAGAATAATTTGTAATTTTAAAAAGCAGCAAACGATTTTTTTACAATTTCAATTGAAAGAAGAATAATCTGCTCTATTTGGCCTGTATTCTTCTAAAAGAATAAAAGAGTAATCAAATTTTGATATGCTAAAAATGGAGAATAAGTTATTAATTGAAGATAATTATCAAAAGAATTATCTAAATTTTCTATGTTAAATAGTTTCACATTTAAAAAAAGAGTTGTTTGCAATTATAAAGGGCAGCAGTCACAAAGCCTTGAAAAATAATAAGCAATATTTAACAATTTCAATTGAAAGGTGAATAATATCCTATATTTGGTTCGTATTCTTCTAAAAATGATAGCAGTAATCAAATTTTGATATGCTAAAAAATAAAAACAAAATATTAATAAAAAATAATTATCAAAAGAAAATTATTTTATTGTAAAGGACATAATGTTTAGTCCTATCTCATTTATAAGAGAAAACCTCAAAAAATTCAAAAATTAACCAAAGAATTTTTTAAAAAAATTCAGAAATTAAAAAAAAAATTAAAATTTAGGAAATTTTAATTAAAAAAACATAGCATATACAATTCCTTGGCAATAAAACATATGGTGAAGCAAATGGCTAAAATAATGTATAAATCTATTTGATTATCCATTTTTGGAATCAAAATTTAACAAGTTTATTATTAAATATACAATAACAATTCCGAAAGTTAACAAATGTGAAAATTTTTCTTATGATTCTTGCAGATAATCAGACTTAAAAACATATAATAAAATTATGTGGTGAACCAAATAAAATAATCAAAGCGATGATGATTTAATTTATTTATTCAACCAAAATTGAATTTTTTTAAAGTCTTTGTGTTGTTAATTGAATTATCACAGATACCTTTAACTATTAAAGGAATAGATAGGTAAGATGATTAAAATAAAGTTTGTTAAACATTTTCCACTCGTGACTTCATTACCTATATAAAATTGGTGTTTCGGCTTCAAAGTTGAAAAATATGCAATGTTCATTATTGAGAACAAAAAGAAAATTTAATTAAAAATAATTATTTAGAAAATCTTATATAAATTTTTAAAATCAAGGCACTTTTTTATCATGTGAGCACATGATGTTGTTTTGGTTTGAGGTTTTTGAAGCCTCAAAATGCGTAGGCAACAAATTGGCAATTTATTGAGGCCTCAAAATGCGTAAGCAACAAATTGGCGATTTATCGCTTTTGATCAATTTTTCGCTTTTAGGGTTATTAGAAAATAATGCAGAAGGGTGTCACATTTGGCGATTTATCGCCAACTAAAGTTACAACTTGATTTTCAAATTATTCATTATCTGAATTCTTACAAATTGTCTTAATTAATTTAAGTCATTAACCAGTTTAAACCGGTTTGAAACAATCACGAGACTATCAAATTACGTAAGCATCCATATTTAGAAAAATGATGGGTTTTTTTCACCTCAAAATCGGTCGAGGTCTAAAATTTTGTTTGCCAGATAGAAAAATTGAAAATGCAAGTTTAAAAAAATTATCATTATGTGTGTGTGTGTACGTGTAGAGAGAGGGGGGATAGAAACCGATAGAGAAGTATTGTGATTGCTTCAAACCGGTTTAAGCTGGTTAATGAATTAAATTAATTAAGACAAATAATGACTCACAGGATAACTTAATGTTTAGAGTTACAGTGTTATGAATTGCAAAATAGTTAGAAATAATTTTTCCTTAAACGATTTTTTGAGATTTCAACTTTTGCAAAGTATCCTACACTCAATTGGACCGGAACTCGATAATCCGTACCTCTAACTCACAGATTCTATGATTAAAAATCAATTGATCGAGCACTCATCGAATTATTCGTAATGGATGCAACTAATGGATTTCTGAAGGTGAACAGAACAATATCTTCCTCCTTTTAATATATTAGCCCTTCTAAACAAATCCTTTACTTCTGAAGAGAGAAACAAATTTATATCGTTAATTCAACCAAATTTTTCTTTCATTTCCAGAATTTCAAATAAAAACTGAACATATACAGTACTTTAATACTTTTTTAAAAATTAATTTTAGATAAAAGCTCGAAATACTTTATTTAAAATTGTTTTGAAGCCTTGCGAAGTTTTTCTCTTATTCGCAAATATAAATTCATTAAATACACCAGTTATTGAATTCTTGCATCTCTTTAGAAAAAGGTTAGATCAGGTGCCAAAATTAATCTGGAATCAGAATCTCCAGCTATCGAAGCTTATCTGGTTTAACGTTTATTTCTCTCAAAAGAGAGTTTGCAAAGGTATAATTTATTACAGGAATTCGAAGAGTCATTCTGCTGTTTCTGATTGGTTGTTTACAGAAATATGAACTTAGCAGGACGATCTTGGATATCGCGATGAACAGTCGGATTCCGAAAAACAGAACGTTCCTTCCTGCCACTGCTCAAGTTACCGAATTTTCAAGAGCTTGCTTTTGCGAAACACAATCCCGGTGATTCCAGAATAGAAAAGGACTGATGCAAGACACTCGAACAAACAAAGAATAGACCCGTCAGCACATTCCACGTTATGCTGATTACAGTTTCGAAAAGGTTCCATTCAGAAATTCTGACCAACAAGGAAAGGTATCCAGTTATCGTCTGCAGAAAATACAGCTCTTGTTCTCAAAAGCACCAGCCCACGCCATTAATGAATGCCTCGAAAACAAATGCAACGGTTAAATAACTAGACTGTGTTGACCTTCAACAGTCTGGAACGAATTCTTGAAATCCACTGGTTTGACAAATAGCTTTAATTTAATTTAAATGGAAATAGGACTTTAGTTAAGGAGATTTTAATAGAAAATTTTATAATTTAAATTTTAAAGTACAGAAACAACTCGACAGAATGGAGATAACATAAAAGATATAAGGATACATCGAATTAAATACTGTTTTTTTTTATTTTCTGGTATAAGATCTACATATAGTATCAAACATTGTATATTATTTTCTAGTGAAAGATGTATAAAAAGGAGTAAAATCATCGAGGAGAGTATTTTAATAGTCATCGAGATTTTGATCGCACTTTTACCTTCTCAAATTCGACAGAAACATTTATGGTGTGTATGGCTGTAAAGGAAAAAGACAATGCAATTTAGAAGAATGAAATTTGGTACATGGTCTTTACATCGCAACTTCTATTATTTTTGAATGAAATCCTTCAACAGGAAGTCTGTCTGTCTGTCAGTTCATCGGCGTGCATGTGAACACCATAAGTAAATAAATAAATAAAGTTCGATGAATGAAATTTGGCATATAGTTTTGAATCCTGAAGTTCTAAATTTTCAACAGAAACTGTTAGAGAGCTGATCATAGCAACAATTTTTGTCACTGCAGACTGCAATTTTGTAACAAATTTTAAACTCTAAACTCAGAAGAAAGAGGTCTAAATGTATACTTGCATCTCTTCATAATATTGCGAAGCTTAATAAACATCGCACAAAATTGTATACGCATACGATAAAATGGATAAGAAAATATCTCACAGACTTGAAAATTCAATTGCGGAAAAAAATAATTGAAACGCTGGCATGAAAATTTCATTAATAACATATTAAAATAATTTTTTTAAATCTTGATTTCTTATAAATTAAATTCTTTCATACCGCTAATTTACTTATCTTTTTCAAATCCATAAAAAAATGGTCAAGGAAATCTCTTATGGATATTTTCACCATTTACAAATCAAATATTCCGTACTAGTAGAAATGAGAAAAAAGTCATTAAAATAAATTGCTTTAAAAGTCTTTTGGTTTCGATTACCTTCTGAATATTCATTCAATTTCGAATTTGCTTCTACTATTAGAAATTATATCTGGGTTCCATTTAATTTCTGAAGAATTTTCCGGAAGATTCTGATCTAAGATGTTTTCTGTAACGTCACATCCCGTTCCGTTATGTTCGTAATCTCTTCCTTTCGATTTACGGCGAAATTCTTTGATGAAAGGAAGTCTTCGACTAAAAGTAAAGACGCTTTTAGATGAAAATTCGATAAAATAATGATTACTCATTTTTATAGCGAAAAAAAAAATGCAATCACTTAAAAAAAATGAAATTTTCATTATGTCTCTAATATCTTTATTATTCTTTCATTGCGAAGAAACAAACTTTGATAATATTCCGAATATACGAATAATTTAAAATTAACCAACCGAATCCTATTTAATTTGGCAAAATTTTATTAAAAAATTTTTTAGTTATCGAAGGTTTTGCTTGTCTTTCAGTAGCATATGCGTTCAGAATATATATCAACTAAATTAAAGGAGCATTTTTGAATTAAAAAAATATATTGGCATTTACATAATTAACTATTTCCTAAAACAAAAATAAGTAATGGTTATTTCAAAGTTAAAATATCTATTAACTTTGATTTATGGAGTATTCTTCGTTTAAAGAAGTTTTTGAAATGTTTTTTAAAGGAGGAAAAAAAAACCTTGAAAATTAAAAAAAATTATGATTTTCTGTTTAATAACACATTACATTTAAAAAAATTATATGCTACTAGAACAAATTAAGAAATACTAAGTGCAATGTTCGCAGATTTTAGCGTGCGATGATCGTATGAAAATGTGGCAATGTATTGAATTTAGCAAAAATTAAAAAAATTAAACTGAAATAAATTATTATTTCATTAATTATGTAAATTTTGCTTACTTTAATATTGAGACATTTTTTTACGGATAAAATAGTTCATTTTAATCTAGAACTTTTTATATTCACAATTGTTCCGTAAATTAAAATATAAAATTACAAAATGCATAATTTTATGTACTCTTTATCGTTAAGATCCAAAGCAACAATCTGTTACTTACTTTCTTTTGTTGTGTGTTATGTAATTTATTATATATAAATTGTTCACTGTACATTTCAGCGCAAAATGTATTTCCTATTCTTTTTAATGAGTTTTTCAAAAATAATCTTTTTAAAAAAATTATGATTTCTGAGAAATAAATTTGTAAATAAAATGCAAAAAGCACAAAAATTGTTGGGATATCAAATGCCTAAAACAGCTACTACAAAAAGCCATGAAGAATTGATAATTCGAGAAAAAAATATCATTTTTAAAATCACCCATCGAACAATTCTAGAAGAATAAACTGCAGAATTGTTCTTACGGGCGCCACAAGAAGGAAGACGATAATTGTGTAAGGCGATGGCCTCCCGCATTTTGTCGAAGGAAGCTAATCGCAGCGCTTTAACTTCGCATCCCTTTTCACTCTTAAAAATACACGCTGCGAAGCGTTACAAATGAAACGCTGCTGCTCCAACAACAAAGTGGAATAATAATCCGTTTATTCTCGCGGTTACAGGGGACGGAGTGTCGTCTCATTAGCATAAGCTGGGTTCGGAAACACTTCCTGTCAGCCCTTTGGCAGTAGCTTCGGTGGCAGACGATTAATAGGTATTTTATTAACAGTGATTGGAAATTCATACTTTCAGAAAAATGTATTTGAGAAAGCGTTTACAGTGACGATAGAAAAAAATTGGTGTGAAAAAGGATTTCCTTATCGTTTTCACTTATGCTGACTTCTCGGGCGAAAAGTATTTTCGCGCCTTTAATTGAAAGAATAATAAAAGTTTAAAAAAAACATTGCCTAGGAAAATATTTAGTTTTTTAAAGAATATTTTAATTCTAGAAAGTTTAAATAATGTAAACTTAGATTCTGAAAACGTATTTTAAAATCACTTTGCTTTTCATTTGAAGTTTTACTTGCAGATATTAATAAATCAGATGGTATCATAAGGTAACAACTTCTCTATTACTTTATGGGGAACTTATATTTCATCTTATGAAGAACTGGCATAAAATATAATATGCAAAGGAAAAAATTTTAAGATTATTATTTTCAAACTTATTTTTGTAAGATTTTAATTCCAAAATTATTTTCGAAATTTATTATTCTAAAATTATGTTATTATTATAAGATTATTTGCAAATTCTAAGAATACTTTTGAATATATTTTTTATATATGTTACACATATTTACTGGATGCTTTCGTATATAGTATTTCAATATTATTTACTAACCCGAAAGATAGTACCAAAATTATTATTATAAGATTATTTACGAATTCTATGAATATGTATTGACATATTATCCACGATTATTTATAAATTCTATTTCCGAATATATTATTGTCCAGTCATTTGTGAATTATAAGAATAATTTCAAATATATTATTTTTTATATAATATTTTACTCACTGGATGCTTACGTATATAATATTTCAATATTATTTAATAACTCAAAAAATAGTTCCAAAATTATTATTTGTGAATTCCATGAATATGTATTGATATATTATTTCAAGATTATTTACGAATTCAGTTTCCGAATATATTATTATACGAACAGTTGCGAATTCTATGAAATTTTTTTTCGAATATATTATTCCAAAATTATGTACGAATTCTAAAAATACTTCCAAATTCATCATTGTAAAATTATATTTGATTTCAAAAATTATTTATCAATTTATTTATTTTTTAATATTCTAAGGTTATTTAAGGAAGAATGCTAAATTGACTATTAAAGGAGTGTATAATTTCGGCCTATTATAGCACGAAATCACATTAAGATTAAACAATTTTTCTTCTGACTAATTCTAACTAAAAGATTATGTTCAAACGCTGATGGGTTCTTTGCTATATCTCTAAAAAAATAGAGTGATGACGTCGGAATTCACTCATTCCATCAACTGTGTTATAGTTTTAACGAGTTGTTGCCAAAATTCGTAAAGCGCAATCATGCGATAGAACATGAAAATAACAGGCAAATAAGTCATGAATAAATGATAAAGAAAGCGATTTCGCATATGTAGTGGTAAATTCAAAATATTATGATTCTAGTAGTATTTACTAAAGTGAAACATATATTACTTACATATAAAATGAATTTATTTCCGAATTTTTAAAAATATGATAAGATTCTAGCTCAATATCTTACATTAAAAAAAGCAGAATGTTTTTTGATATCTTTTATGAGGCTTAATATCACAACATAAATTTCAGAATATTAAACGATTCTATAAAGTATATTACAGCGAAAACGTATCGACGCGTGGAATGCCCCCCCCCCCCTATTATTTGTTTCCTATTATCTGTTCTTTTATTCAGAAAAATATAATTTTTCGCTAAATATCTGAAAATGAAATATTTTCTACGCTATATCTAATGCTATTTAAGTATCTTGTCAGCGAGCGTTCTGCTAAAAACTTAAAATTATTCATTTACAAAATTAAAAGTGCATACGTGAATTAAATACTGTACTTTTGTGGATCAAAAACAAACTATAATAGATTCTGAAATCAACGTGCATTCATTTAAAGTTGCATTAAAATTGTCAAATACGTTATAATAAAAATATTAAATTTTCCAAAAAAAGTGTTTAAAAATTGAATAAATGTAAGTTAAATGAACCAAACAACAATTAAAAATTATTATTAATATTAATATTTAGCACTTCAACATATATGACTGAAAAGTTTTACATTTTGAAAATAATCAGTATTTAATATAGCGTATCGGACAGTTTCAGTATTTTTAATTCTGGACTTGAAATTTTTGATGATATTTCCAGTGTTTCAAGGCAGATTATATGAAAATGATAAGAATAATTTTTTAAATCAAATTTTGTAATAAATAAATAAAATAAAATTGTATATACATAGGATTTTAAAAATGTTTTCCAGAAGATTCGGAAAAAAAAAAAATGTTTAAATCCAAATCTTAAAAGCAAGGGGGAAAAAAAAATTATTATAGAACAATATAGAGAATTCCGTTCACAAACTTATCAATATTAATTCCAAACATTTTAATCATTGTTGTTCTGATCAATTTTCTTAATAGAATTGCCAAAATCTTATTTCACGTCATTAAATTCAAATTGAATACAGGCATAAAGCATAATCTAATCATAGTAGAGAAATGTACACAAAATGAAATGTTCAAAACTTTTTCCTTAAGGAATAGGATTCCTTCCTTTTAAAATATTAGAATACTGGCAAAATATACGATTACAGTCAACTAATCAAAAAGGTGAAATACACAAAATGAATTCATCAGGTGCAAATGAAAAAGTTTTCGTAAATACTACAGAGAAAAACTCACAGAAACAGAGAAAAGACACTCGTACAAATACATGATTGGATATAAAAATAAAAAACCAAATAAGCTTATAAGGAAAGTTAAATTAAGAATTTGAGCAATATAAGTATTGCTTATTTTTCGACATTAATGACAAATTTCCTTAAATTTCATTTACTGGAAATTTTTGAAAACTTATCAACACAGGAATAAAGAGAGAGAGAGAGAAAGATCGAAAGTAATAATAAAAAGTATAAGTAAGAACAGCAAAATAAAAAAAAATAAACAAAATATAATTACCCTCCCCCCACACACAAGTAAAATAAAGAATATAAATAAAAAGTTCGTATTGAATAAAAAGAAAAATTGAATGGCAAATTAAATTTTCCAGATGAATGAAATCTGATTAAGTAAAAACTAAGGAAACAATAAAAATATACATATACTACTTGGGATGGGGTACGTCCTTTAAGAAAGCTATTAAAACAAATGACATGGCCGATGAAAAGTAAACAATCCAAACAAAACCCCTTCATCTCTTTTGGAAACAAATTCGAACATCGAAACTCACCTTCGGAACCTAAATTCGAAGGTGGTCAGCGAACTGTCCGGCGTTCCATCTCGCAATTAGCAAACGATTCTGAGACGGTGTTCCACTCCGAAGACGCTGAGACGCACTCTCGAGAACTCGCCGTTCGCGCGCTTCCTGCTAGACTGAAGCGATGGGAGCACGCGGCGCGCGACCACCCTACCTTTGCGCGTGCGTCGTCCTCCCTCTTTCCCTTCCCCCCTTAACACAAGGGAAGACGCCGGCGCCAGTTTCGAATGGGATGACCCAAATCCTCGCAAGGATTCGACACTTCTGCCCCCCACCCCGTCAGAACTTCTTAAGGAGGGGGGAGGCAGCTGGAGAGGAAGAAAGGAGAGGGGGAAGAGTTTCAGAAACTTTTCTTCCATCTCTCTCCCCACTTCTAGTAGCAAGCTATTTTTTAAAAATCGTCTGCTGCTGGTCTAGGAAGTTTAAAGGAAGGGCAGAACATGTTCCAAAAAAGGGGGAGAGGAAATTTTTTTTTACATGTTACTCTATGGAAACGTATCCTTCTTCCTCGTGCCTGTCAGCTTTTTCGAAGTTTCTTTTTTTTTTTTAACTTCTTACATTTTACTATACTTTTTTTTTTTTGCACATACAGTTCTAACCTATACTGCATTGATTTCGCACATCAAATAGAAGCAAATAAGATTTTTTCCCCCCATAGCTAAGACTTTTATATTCCTATTTTTGTAAAATACTTTTTTTTTCCCTTATTCATAATACTGCAGGACATTTTTGTTTGATAGATCGTTTGTTAACAATTTTTTTAAAGATTTTTTTTTAAGCAGATAAACCGTTTTAAGCTTTTTATTACTTTTTTTAATATGTTATTCCAGAAGGCGATGCACTGCATCTGGAATTCTGTCTTCAGCATTCCCGGCGCCTCCCTTCAGATATGATACCCCAAATTCAAGGTCGGCTCTTTCTTTTGATGAACAAGTGACCTAATAAATCGCTGAATCGGTGAACTATCATATCGATAGTTGCAGTATAGTTTATATCACTTCATTAACTTGAGCAATTTCAAATTATATAAGAAAAATATTAAGTTGCATTTTGGAAAAAATACAGCTTTAATATCGATGGGTTTACACAAACTCTTAAACATATATGCAATTTTCGTGTAAATAATCAAATTCATCCATCCACTTAGTTGCGCTTTTTAGTGGTCGTATTAAGATATGCATAGGTTAAATTCTACAAATATTTTTTTCAGTCTCAGCATATCAAAATCATGAAATTTATCAAAATTTCACTGTTGAATGTATTATTTTTCATGCACAAGAAAGAAAAAAAAACATTAAATAAATAATTAAAATAAAACAGATAATTAAATTTAATTAAAATAGTAAATAAGATTAATTTAAATAATATATAAAGTAAAATAAATAATAATTAAAAAGAAAAATTAAATTAAAACAAAATAAAACAAATAATAATTAAAAATTAAAATAAAATAAAAACAAAACAAATAATAAATAAAAATTAAATAATTTTGGGACAGTTTATATTTATTTTTTCATGTCCCTTAATTAGATAGGTATAGGCCGAATCTCATCGGAAACTGCAAGTGACTTGGATTGTCGTTCTTTATACCAGGAATCGGTGTACCGAATACTGTTTAAAAGTAAATTTTGAAATGTTCAAATGTTTCTGAAGGATGTAAGAATAATTTCCATTACTGGATCTATAAATTGCGCTTTACAATTACTATCATGGATTTAAATCTACTCGGTACCCCCCCTACCCCCCCTCCGTATGATGTATATTAAAAGTAACGGAAATAAAAGTAATTAATATAAAAATAATTTCAGGTAACAAAATCAAGCACCAAATATTATGTTAAGAATTTTAATAAGACATTTTAACTTTATTTTAATAGAAACGTGTTTATTTTCCAGACATGCCAATAGCGACTCTATGACAATGGCAGAGCATAGTAATGGCGCCGTGTTTCCGGAGCTACAACATTTAAGGGATGTAAAAGCTCATTTTTATTTAATTTATATGGATACATATGAAAAAAAAATACTGTTTTTATTCGACGAAAGTTTTATTTATATTTTTACGTTCAATTATCAACTAAAAATGGCAGGAAATTTCTTTTATAAAGATAAAAAAAA
>JAPMOR010099599.1:111347-139409 GCA_026543865.1 Argiope aurantia
ACAATAACTAAATTTTAAGTAATATGTTTAATTTCAATTAATTTTCATTTTGCGAATTCTTTCTATCATAACGCTAACAAAGTGAAACTATTTGAAAAGCACATGAGTTTCATAGATAGTCAATATTTGAATAAGTCGCAAAAATGGCAATCTGAATTTCTATTAATCACATACGTTTGTAAAATGAAATTATTTGAATTGAATACAAATTTCATAAACAGCTTGCATTTCATGGGACCGCAAAAATCACAACCTAAAATTCTTTCTTTTACAAATTCTGCCGTTGCAAAGTGAAACTATTTAAATTGCTCGCAAATTTCATAGACAGTTTGTATTTCATGGAGTCGCAAAAAACCACAACCTAAAATTCTTTTCATTACATATTCTAGGACGCTTGCAAATTGAAACTACTTAATTTGCACGGACATTTTGTAGGTGGGGTCTTAAAATTGGTAACCTAAAAAAGGTCCCAGAGAAAGTTCAAATAATCTAAAGCAAAGATTCATTATTTTGAACTAATGACGTAAGGGGAAAAACTGAGCGGAGAAATCTCTTCAAAGATAGCGAATCGTTCTAAGAAATAAACAAGCTTTCTTCATCACACAAAAGAGCGTCTACTTTGCACCTGATACGCATTCTTTGGAATCGAAGACACACTCGATAAGACCGAGTAGGTGTCATTCGGCAAGGTTAAAACACGATAAACGCACTCGGATTTCGCCTCGTTTTCGCAATCGATTGACAGGCGGCACGGAGAAAGGAACCACGCAATCCCGTGATGTCTCCAGGTAGAATTACGAATCTATGAGTAGAGTTGTTCTATAGGAAGGAACAAAATGAAGCTTTATGGAATTATCGTATCTAAACTGAGATTGAAATCTACTGCGGCATGATGGGTCCCACACACGACTTTATATGAACTTAAATGTCGTTCACAAGGCATTCAGGAACAAACCGTCTCGCCACCCTCATAGAATATCGAAAGGGAAACTTAGAGAGGGCAGCAAGCGATAGGAGTCGAACAATATAATAATTTGGGCGTGACACTAGAAAATGGAAACGGCACAGTGAATAAAATGTCCAACACCGGTTTAGAGGAATACAAACTAACAACAAAAAATATCCCGATAGACCATGTTAAGAGAATATCACGTCAGACGGCATTTCCAATGAACTCTTACTTTAACAACTAATCAAAGCTTTGCTGTTGTCCTGCTTGTGATAATCGCATCTCTGATGTAGCATTGATGTTATCCATGTAAAAGTGCAATTTGTATACCACAAAAGAGAAAACATTAAATGCATTAATTTAATTTTTTTAAATTCACAGACAAGCAGCCCTCTTTTGCGTCCCCTCCGGTGAGTATGCGATTCCGTATTCTGCAAAAAATGATTGCTTCTGTGTGCCTAGCTTATCATTAAGATTTATGAATGAATATAAGGACATCCTGAAAGAATCGGTTCGGTTTACTACAGTAGAATCTGACTGTCCGACGTAAACGGAAATTATTCCTGCTGGATAATAGAGAAAGATAAAAGAAAGGGAATCTTTATATAAAATATAAAGTAGTATGTATTAAATGTAATATATCTCAATATACACTTATTTCAAGACAAAATCCGTGGGATTGGTTTCTTTAAATTTTCTCGAATTCTTACAATAAAAATATTATTCCTACACTCATCGTATAAAATTATGGGCCTAACGCAATGAACGCCACTTGTACAGAAGTTTTTATTTCAAGAGTCCCATATATGAGACTTTTGTGTTCCGCAGTGTAATGAAGAACATTTTAGATGCTTTTTTATTCAACCAATTGAAACCAAATTTTGGCAAACAGCTGTAATTTTAAAAACAAGATCACATACCAAATTTCATTGATCTAACTTGTTGTATTTTTGGGTTAATGCATTTACACGCAAACGAATGAGACGGTCGGTTCTTTGAAAGATTTCGTTCAAAATTTTGATAAGCATATACACTTTAGAAGCTATAAATGTGCCTGATTATTTTATTTGCCAAAATCATTGCATTTATAAGATAGCAAAAGAACAGATCGAAATACGATCAAAGATTTGGTTCGCCATTTCAAACAGATTTATACGGTTTAGAAATTCAACATGCTTACCAAATTTTATGCATATAGCTTTTCAAATTTTGTATTTTATCTTGCCCTTTTCTATTTGCATAGTCGGACATTCGGTATTTTTACGAATTGATTCAGTTCGAAATTTGATTAAAATCTATATATTAAAATAAAATCCAAATATATAACCACTATCAAATTTCATCCATCTCAAAGCGTTTTCAAGACATCGCGTTCATAGATACACAGACTTAATTCTAGTCCAAAACGTCTAGATTTGTCAAAATCTCCAGTGTGAATTTTCTGACGATTACAGTACCTTCTCTTTGTGTTCTTTGCATACGAGAGTTTAAAAAAAGAGAAAGAGGAATTATATAATCATAAAAATATTTACCTAAACATTTTTATTAAAAATTAAGGGGCTTTGCCCTCTTCTCGCTTTCGCTGGACAACCCCGAAGTTGTCCGATATTGTACGCGATGTTCGTCAGTTCCAATCACCAAGTTTTTAAACTCTACTGGACATTTATTCAATGCTGGAAGTTTAATCTCTTCATGATGAGAGAATACATTTTTCGATCGGCCTATTTCTGATTCAAAACTCAAAGACCCACAGTGAGAACATCGTTCGCTTATATCTCCAATATCAAATATTGAATCCATTTTTCATATTTTGCCATCAACTGAGCAGCTTCACAATCAGTTTTATTTCCCCAAATTGACAGATTTTCGCTAGGTATTTCTTCTCAATTTTTTCTTCAAAATCTCCATTACTATTTTTTTAAAAACAATGCAGGGTTAACACGTGTATTGCTTATGTATTCAGATCATTGCTAGTTAAAAGAAAAATTTCCGTTACTCGACAAAGATACACAAACCGGAAGGCTATTCCTTAATGCTGCCCCAAAAGATGTGTCTAAATTATAATGAATATTATTTTAAACTCATCTGCTGTTAATTTGGCGTCAATTAAAGCTTTCTTTTTCCTCTTTGGTCACTATTTCAACATCAAGTGCAAAATAAATACTTACAAAGACATAATATTAATTTAAATTTAGAAAACAGAAAAAAAATTGAAAAATAAAAAAATAAAAAAAGCAAAGGGAAAAATATAAATAAACAAAGAAAAATAAATAAGCAAAGAGAAAAATATATATAAACAAATGAAAAAAAAGTAAATAAATGAAAAAATAAATAAACGGAAAAATAAATATATACAATGGCTCAGTCTAGGTAGAGTCCATGATCAGGGATAAAAGGCCAGATAAAGCACTGTTTGCATTTTTTTTTCTTGTACTCACTAGATACTGTCCACATTTAACAGTGCTTGACAAACTAGGATAAATTATTGTTCAATTTGGAAAATTCTGTTTTCATTATGATATAGGAAATCGAAAATATTTTCAGCTTCTAAAGTCAATTTATTGTTTAATAGAATTTGGGAAATATTTAGTTGAGGTTTAATAAGTTTTCTCAAATGATGAAGAATAGGGCAATGGAAAATATAGTGTGTAATGTCATCATAATCATTACCACAAACTGAATCTTTTAAGATAATGCGGGCAAAGTCCATGGTTTGTAGTTAATTGGGCTAAATATTTATTGTCAATACATCTATTTCTTTTTACCTGAGAAAAGATACTGAAAGTAAAGCGGCCTTTTTCATTATTTTCCCATCTCAATTGCCATTCATTGATGAGAATTTTAAGAAGACGAGTTTTGATTGCTCTTTCAGATTTTCCAAGGTGATAGTCTATTGCAGGTTTAAGTGAAGCAACATCTTCGGTAAATTTTATTATTTACAAATTATGTTTCAATGATGCTGTTGGAATATTATGTAAGCTCTTCTGCTTGGGCTATTTAGACCTCTCCACTTTTTCTTTTTATGCCAGCCCCTTTTTTTTCTTTGGCTGTTTTTAGCTTCTAATACACAAGATTATGAAAAAAAATGAATAGCTAGAGCTTTTACTGGTGTAACGCCACTTTTGGCACACACCTAATCATCATCAAAATAATATTAATTTTAATTACATATTTCAAAAAGTACTAGCAAAACAAACCTCAGGTAATTCACTATCTACCAATCATAACGCGAATAAACGCAATGTTTACGTAAAAAATAATTTATATAATAGGCAGATAATTTCAACAGCAATTGCGCTATCTTAACACCGATTACCATTATCACTTTCAAAAGAGATGATGGTAGGAGGCGAATAAAGAAATGCGGTTTTTTTTTTTCTTCCTTTATTAAAAACAAGTAAAGAGAGAGAAACAACTGTTTTCGAAGGATAAATTCAAATACCGCCATATTTAATACGATACTTAAGTACACACAATATAAACAACATTTTTAGGGAATAATTACATTAATATTTTGTAAGAAAGTTTGACCCTTTTTTTAAAGATCTATTTTTTTCATCAAATATCCAAGCACCTGAGTCTGGTTCTCATGATAACATTTGGATTTAGAAACTTAATGTATAACCATCAAACAAATCCATAGCTCCTGAGTTGTATTATAGAGGATAAAAAAAGCATGCATGGAGTTATACTGAATTAGAATTTTTAAAAATTGTAATAGTCTTAAAAATGTAACAGCATTTAAATAAATCTATAAAAATATAAAAGTTTGGATTTTTTTTCAGTTAAAACAACAAAAAAGATTATTTCACCTTTAATATTGTTGTTTCTTGTGACACTTGTTACAAACCCGCTGACCCGCTGATTTTAAGCCGAAAGAGCGTCTCTTGTTTTCAGTGGCGCCAACTAGGGCCAAGAATACGATTTAGCTACTTCATGCGTCACATTCGCTTGCACAGCCCCTTTTGACAGGGGTGCACCTTCACACACCTCACAGATAAAACATAGATGAAGAACAACCATGTCCGAACCCGGGACGCCCCGATCGCGGGGAAGACGCGCTACCCCTATGTCAGGACGTCGGCACCTTTAATATTGCAATAGGCATATTAATAATAAAGGGAATATTTTTATAAATGAAAACATGGTAACTAATTAACAAAAATTGACTATTAAAGTAGTTTCCACGGAATGTTCACTAAAGGCATCTCTTATGTTTCGTTATATTTGTGTGCAAAACGTAAAGAAAAACCTGTTTAGTATTTTGGATTTCTGCAGTGAACGGATCATTATGCATTTTCACTTTTATTTGCGTGTATTCTTAGAGTGTCTAAAACGATTTCGATAATAAAGTGCTATTGATCAAAGAACCACTTCCGTTCAGTATGAAATTTATCAACATGTGACACACACACACACACACACACACACACATATATATATAATTCTAGCAAGCAAAAAAAGTTTTGGAGTTCAAACGATTTTAAGATGAAAATAACAAAAAAAAAACACCATCACTTTTCTAAAAGTTGACGATTGCACTATACAATAGTCAGGTAATCATTCCAAACGAGTTTAAACCAAATTTTGCAAAAAAAACCCCCCTGGTTTTTAGGAGAAAGTTTTGGAGCTCGAACCAGCTTGAAACAAGGAAAAAAATATATATATATTGTTTTTAAATATAGATGAATGTGTAATGTGATAGTCAGGTGATTTTTCAAACCGGTTTAAACTGGCTTTTCACGGAAAAAAAATTCTGGCTTCGCAAAAAAAGTTTTAGAATTCGATTGTTTTTGAGATGGTTAAAAGACATCGCTTTTCTAAATGTTGGTGATTGCGAAATATGAGTCGTATGAGAATATGATGTTTTCCTGTAGGTTTGATACCATGTGACTTTAAAAAAATTATTTTAGCTTGGAAATTGTGATAGCAGACTTCAATTTTTTATATTATTATTATTTTATTTATTTCTTGTTTTATTTTTAGTTTCGTATATTTTTTTTGCGGTTTTGATGTATTAATTTGCTTTTTTAACGTTGCCAGTTGAGTGAAAATAAATATGGGAGTTTAATTTTATCAGTAGGACATAAACATTAGTTGCTACATACTTTTGTGAGTAAAAAATGTAAACAATGCCATATTGCCACACTGAAGTCGGAAATAGCTATTTACTGTAGAGTTTGACGAGGCAGTTTTGATCCTGATAACAGAGATGACAGCATTTTCTGGCCTATTTCTTGTCACGACGTTTTCAGCGATCACTCAGGTGATATTACGTGTTGACAGATACTTGAGATGATAGAAAATGGAACAAGATTCTACAATTAACGGAATTGAGGTGACATAATGTATTGAATTTACAGTGCAAAGAGAAATTAATAATTCCTATTACAGTTGATTTTTTATTCTACAATTAACGGAACTGAAGTGACATAACACATTTAGTTGAAATTGTAAAGAGAAATTAATAATCCTATTACAGTTAAATTTTTGCTTTCTCGCATACGCAGTATAGAGAAATTATAGTAATTGTCTTTGAACACGAGATTTTGATGGATTCCCGCCTTTTGATCCCTTGAATTAAAAAAAAAAAACACTTCTGGGAAATGTCCGTCCATTTGTCTATCTGTGAAAAAGATAATAAAAAAATACACACACAATTTGAGCAGGGCGTTTGAAATTTTACTATGTTGCCTTTGCCCCAAATTTGCAGACTTCTGTCAAATATTGAACAAAATCTGTTCAGAAGAAGTGCGTTTGTCCAGTTGTTCGAATATAAGTTAGGACGATAACTACAAAACGAAGAGAATTTGATAGATTTTGTAGGTAATCCTGTTTTTAAAATTGTAATTTTATAACCAATTATCGGTTTCAATTTGTCAACAATTTCAACAATAAGACGTCCAATACTAAGGTCAAATGCTTATACGTGGAACTGAAAATAAAAATCTGAGCCCTCATGGTGCTCAAGGTTGAATTTTTTTAGGCAGGAAGACGAACCCCCCCCCCTTTAATTAGGGAATGTGCGATAAGATCCAGGGGAATTATTACTACGTTTTAATTGCAAGATTCGTATTCAAAGACGGACAGACAGAATTTCTTATATAATCCAAGATGCAAATATTGCCTACTGAGTTTCATGGGAGTAGTTGGTTTCGTTTCTGAGCTATCGTGCTGTTAAATAAAAAGGCAAAAATTATTTCAAAAATGCGTTTTTTTTTTCTTTTTTTTTTTTTTTCACTCAAAGACATCTAAATGTACAGATTCCTTAAAATTTTAAAGTTTTTTTATTTTTTTATTACAAGAATTCCACCATTTATATCATAAATTTTCATTTCGTTATTTTCGCAAATGAGAAAGTAAAAATCAAAAGCGGCGCTTGTTTCATCGCCTGTCTGCGTAATTCCTTTGACTGAGAAGTTATCAAGTTCAATAATTTCACAGTCTCTGCGATAACTGAAGTATCAAAGAGAGATAATTCCCAACCCGATCATACGGATACCCAATTATCCGAATCGATGCTGGAAGAAGACGTGGGGAATTGAAAATGTTCATATAACCGTGTGAATGCAGTCAGTAGGTCCAGACGTATTCTTTCCCAAAAGAAAGAGGATATTTCTTAGCAAGTGTAATAGGATTCACATGTATTGTATTATCTACAAGTAATTTTAATGCATATGCAATTGTGCTTATAGTTTCCAATATCGAACCACATGTTATGTGCAAAATATTTTAAGGTTCACTAATTAAAAAAACTATTTTAAAAAATACGAAAGTACATAAGTAAATAATACTAATATATATGTAAGCATAATTTTTGAAGCAGAAGCCAGTTTCGAAGACAGTGAAGAGACTTTCGATTTTTTAACTATATTTTATTTCCGTCCCGGGAGCCATGATTTTTTTGCACAAGCAGAAGCGACGAGCACAACACAGAACGACACAACACGAAAAATGAGGAAAAACTGATAAAAATTTTATCCCTGTGAATATATACTGTGAGATTTTAATAGGGATTTCCATCACAAGTAAGGGAAACACAGATATCTTTTAGTGGAATTTGTTTATATCAGCAATATTTTATTCCTTCACTCGGAGTGTGGGAAAGTGTAGGCTTTTAGCCGATTCAGCAATTTTAGAACTCATGTTGAATTAATTAAATAGAAAGAGTGGAATGGGATCAGGAAATAAGAGAATATTTTAGAATGAAGTTAATACGGACTAAATTAAGCTAAAAATTAGGAAATTAATTAAGTTCAAATTAAATTTTTAAATATCATTATATATATATATAAAGTAAGAATATACTAGTAATATAAGATATATAAGTAAAGTATATCGTAATATCAGATAAAGTATATAAGAAAGTATGTACGTAATTAATAAAGCTTACTATAAAAAGTTTATATGCATATTATGTTTATATGTAAAGAATGTCCCAAAATTAACACAAGATTTGAATTTGCCACCATTCGTGTTGGCAACCCTATTCAAAAAAAAAAGTTGACAGCTTATAGTTTAGGGTTAGTATAAATGGAGCGTTACACGATAAAACAACGCGTTGATTTATCAAAAACGCAAAATTTGAATTAAATAATAAAACACAGTTTTTTTTCTTTAACTTTTTATGTTTTTATTGAATTGTAAAGTACACAGAATAGGGTTATGTATGGAAATAACACATGGGGCAAATAGACTCCATGGCTTTGCTAGCACATACAAATGTTTGCTAGCACTCTTTTATCGAAATTTTCCATGATCTTTTTGCATAAATATGCCTGAATTTCGTTGATGAAGCCTTGAATTTCGTGCACGCGTGCTTGTGGGCTTCTTGGCATATATACCTTCGACTTCAAATAACCCTATAAAAAGAAATCCAATGGTGTTAGATCACACGATCTAGGGAGTAATTTTCAAATTTTCGAACTGTGGCCACCAGACTTTCGTCATTTTTGAAATATGGTTTTGCAACGAAAACACGTTGTTCAATAGTGCATCGGTCCATTTTTACTAATTTTAAACTATCAGCTATCAAATGGGGGTTTTTTAATAGGGTTGCATCCAGTTTATTGTACGAACGGTTGCAAATTTTCGAATCTTGCATTGATTTTGGGAAACCCTTTTCATTATATGTCAGCAATTAGAAAAGTTTACTATAAAAGGTTTAAATGCACGTTATTTATAAAGCAAAAAAATTATCGCTGTTATTTAGCTGTCACAATTTCAGAAAACTCAAGAACACACAACTGCAATTCAAAATAAAACACACGTACGCGCGTTGGATTTTTGACATTCCCTACAGAGTTAAAAATTGAATTAACACTTAACTGTTTCAGCCTCACGTCTTTTTATAAATTCAATTTGTTTCAACGCTTGTGTGTAAAAACAAAGGACAAAAGTTGTGAAAATATCCCCGCATCGAAAAGTCGGTGAAAACCCTCGTCAAATGTCTCAGGGCAAGTTCGAAAATAATTGGATAATGTTTTGGAGAATATTTGTCGAGAACAAAAATAATGCTGTTGTTATAAAAAAACCGATTTTAATGTCCGATCACAATATAGTCCAATGAACATGCCATTTGAAAGGACTTTTAGTTCCGTCAAATGGTCTTCTTCAAAAGAATACCCACTAGGTTCTATTGCTTTCATTTTCAATATTCGGAATGACACACTTAAAAAAATGAGATCTTTCTGTGACTTACTAGTTAGTAATCGCTTACGTAAGTCATATATAATTTAATTTGTGATTCTTTCTTTATGTAATTGTAAACATTATATACAGTTTTCTGTATCTTATTTTTGCTATTTTCAAATTTTTTCATTAAAATTAATTTTTTAATGCATAAATTCCTTTTTACTTAATTTCATCCCTTAATTTTTGTCTAAACATCTGAACTTCCGAAATCATAACCGGCTTTAACAATATGTTTTATAATAAATCTAAATGGAGAACGGAAATCTTTTTCTCTCAATAAATTTTATTTATTAATTAACCTATGCTATGCATCAATTGCCTACTTCTTTAAAATCTATAGTGAAACTTTTTTTTACTTAATTTTATTGGAATAATAACTCTTTTTTCGTGCTTCAAAACGACATTTTATGTCTGAAAAATGCCAACCAGCAAGCGTCCGGCTAGGTATTCCCTTCTGTTGACCAAACCTGTTTAAATTTGCATAGAATGACATTATTAGTGTCAAAGGGTGGCTCTAAAATATGCCATTTTTTCCCTCCAAAAATGAACGATAAAAAAGTATTCGAAACATGATTTTGTTAAAAGGAAGCTTACTTCTGAATTCACATTTATTTAACATCGTTGTCGAACAACGTAATTAAAAATGCAAAAGGATTATCTTTTTTTCCACTTCTAAAAAAGTGTAAAAGGGCGTAAACCTCTCTCACACACACACACAATAAAAAACATGCTACGGGGTTTAACTTTCAGATGCATGCCTTTTAGATAATGAGAGATAACTTCGGCACGCACACTTGCCATCTGCTAACGAAGTGTTGAAAATTTCAACGACCCCCCCCTTCCCTATTAGGAACCAGCAGTATCTTTTGCTGTTTTTCACACTTTCGCTTCTTTAGAATGCTGCAGTAGTTTATGTGTACTCGACTAGCCCCATTAGAAAATGATTGTGACAGAAATAACACTGGCGCTAAGTGGGTAGCAAATGGGAATGCATGGTTTATCCGTCCTCGAGGATTTTGTCCCTCGCAACCCCAAATCGGTTGCAAACATTATTCCTTGACCCCATCCATGTCTTTTGGAGACGATATGTTATTATTTGTAAACAGGCCGAATTTTGGCGACCAGTTTGCTCGCATGGATTATTGAGTTTTTAGACTGTTAATTATTAATACGGGATGCATTCCTTTAAAAATAATTTCTCCTTGTAATTTATACGATAAAAATCTATGAATTCAATTAAAGTAGTTTACTGCAAATTACAAAGTATATACATTACTAAACCAAAACGGAAGTGAAAATCCTATGATGATTTTGACGTGCTTGGCGAGAAACCGAACCTTAATCTTAAGTCTTACCACGATTCCTTATCTGATAGCGGTTAAGTCTATATTTGCGCTTTATTGAATTTTTTGTTCGAAACCTGTTTTTTCATTTGCTTTATATTGTTACGAAATTTTCTTTTCCGCCGGGGTTCGTTTGGATAGTGGGAGTGATATGGTGTAAAGAACGCTCAATCAGCAGGCAGAGGTAGAATAAAAACAACTACGTTTATTTACACGAAGACACACAGGACAGCACAAAGCGACAACTATATACAGCACAGAAGGCGATTATCTTCACCCGAGACGTGTAGCATACAACAGCATACACAGCAGCATACAACCAGAATCTACCGCAGACAGTAGCGCACAGCTCAGTTCAGCACTAGCTTGCCTCAGTCGCTTCCGACTCCTCCGACTCTGGCTCGGATTACTGACTTGACTTCTCTGGCAGTGCAGCTCCTTTTATAGGTCTCAGGAGGCGGGGTTAGAAGCCTCTCAACCAATCAGGAACGTTCGAGGCGTATCTCGGTTCCTACTGGACGGATCGGGAAAATTCTCGAAGTTTCGGGTATATTCTATTTTGGCGCCAAAGTCGCCAAATTGGTCGCCAAGTCGCCAAATGGTCACCAAGTTTGTCGCCAAGCTCTGGGACCCCCGACACGACGCCCAGACTCTGTTCCATAGAGATGACTGTAAAACATTCTTTCCAATGATGGAACCAACTATGCTGGGAAGCAGCATTACGGATTCGTAACAATATCTTCTTTCCTCTGACTGAATTCCTCTTTGGTGACTTGGCGAACTTGTTCCAGAAGACGTCTAACAATATTTTGCAACTTTATTAATTAGCTAAGCGATGCGTTTGATTCAGTACAGCTGTAAAATTGTAAATGGAGCAGTCTGAAAATCGTATGACATTTTGTCTATATTAAACTGTTGACATTCGACAATTAGTAATATGTTCGATTTCTGTGTCACGTACATTAGCGTTTTATATATATAGATTATAGGTCACTACAATGGCGAGCTTGGTTCTAAACCTTATATAATGAAGCAATTGAATTTTCAATATAAGTTCAGTATCAGCATTTACACAAGTTTTGCACTTACAAACATAAAACAATTTAACATATTTGCGTTCAGAAAAATGTAATATATCGTAATAAAGTTTCACATTTCACTTAAATTTTTTTTTCTGCGTTGGAAAAAAATGCGCATACTTTATACCAAACTCTAAAAGAAGTAATCGAACAAGACTGAGAAAAATAGTAAATAATGAGTATGTAAATAATAATAGTAATACTGAGGTTATCAAAAATCTAACGATTCCAAAATGATTTATCAAAAAAATAGCAGTACCCACGGCCGTGATAAAACATTCAAGAGGAAAAATTAGCTTTAAACTTAAGTCTAGCCTCCACCCGAAATGACATGGGCAGTTTGAGGTTTCGCATATGCGCGGATAAGCGCAAAGCACATATATTGCTGTTTTACGCATGCACTTGGTAAGAAAATAATTAAAATCGCAATTATAAAATTCCTTTTTATATTTTGATAGAACTTCAATATACAAACTTTCCCCAATAAATGCCCTACAAAATGGTGCAAATATCTCCAATATCAAGTATTTCTCGTGTTTTTCTCTTTCAAACATTTCAGGAGACTTCATTTTATACTATGTTTAGATTACGCTAAAAAATAAACGATTACGCTAAAAAAACTCATATAGATTAGGTGAAAAATGAATAAAATCTCAACCAGAAATTAAAAAAAAAATCTTGTTATAAATCTTCTATTGATGTACTGAAGCAAAACTTTCTCAAAGTTACAGCATTTATCCAAATTTTTCTTTTTCTTGATATTTGTCGACTTACGATAATATCCACAAAAATTAAAAGGGATTTGGACCTCGAAAAAGATTTGAGGAAACATTCTAGACTTCAGACTTGATTCGTCTGCGCTTTTATTGTTTTCAATAATTTAAAGTGAATTATTGTAACGATAATGCGCGCGCACATACAAAATCAAAATTTAATGCATTTGCATGTTCTCATGTATGTGAATTCAAAAACTGAGTACATAAAAATTATTGTTATCAATTACACTTAAAATCATTTAAAAATTTATTAAAAGTAGAGTTACGATTCTTCAGACATAAAATTCAGTGATTTTTGAGAAATCAAATATACTGATAGTTATTCAAGAAAAATCTATTTGATTTTAATGAGGATTTTATACTTTGACTTTAAACTAAATTTGATTTTCAACTAAAATCTATTAACAATTTTGCAAAACCCTTACTCATTGCGCTCCCACTATAGGTAAATACATATTGAATTTGGTAAATCTCGATTTAACGATTTGTCTTTTTTGAATGTTCTGCATTATGTGCATAATAACACAAAATTAACTGATAGTATTAGTATATCAGCATTATCATACAAATATTTATTTATATATTTGCATGATAATGCTTATACGCTATATAAGCATTCCTTGTTTTATTTTTTACTAGCCGCCTTTGGCGACCAGCCGGTTCGCCAGTATTACCGCTCGCTACAATTTTCAATTAAATATTTTAAGTAACTGGTCTCTTCATAGATTCTTAAACAAAACATTTTTAATCTTCAAATTTTGATAGTCATACCAAACTTATACTGTTGTTTAAATCGTTTCGTTCAATTTACTATATATATTTTGCTAATTTGTTGTCATTTCCGGTAAAACTTCCAACTTTAATTTAAAGTGGAAATGATGAAATTGCAATTAATATAAAGATATTTTTTAATAAAACCAAGCGTTTTATTTTATTTATCATCTTTATTGTTATTTATTTATTATTATTATTATTGAATATGAGTATTGCAAACAGAATCGCTCAGTATGTAAGTCTTATGTGAACTACAAAATATTTTTCATAATTTATGTAATATCTCAAAGAATAATTGAACAAAAATTTCACAGATTCAGCATAAAATTCAGTTTTTAGTTTTGCTTTCAAAAGGATTGAAATGAAATCAATAAAGATATTTTGTTCCGGCCTATAAATATATTTCAGAAATTATGAAGTCTAGATTTAATGCAGTAATGTATCATATTCTGAGAAATATTCTGGACACACCAAATTTCAAATAAATGAATGAATGTTTCTATTTTCCACGATCAACTAAGACTTATTTAGGAATCTTGGAATGTTAAAAATTTAGAAAAACTCAACATTTTCATAATCTTAGGCCAATTAATCTTGAGAAACCTGCGCGCTGATTGACGTATTTTCTTTGAAACGATGGATGAAAAATCTATAATTATCCTTTTTTTATTGAATAGTGATATTCAATTTTTTATAAATCAGTCAGTTTAAGTGATTGCTTTAGTTGATTGGAAATTAAATCTTTTTATTTAAAATATTAGTGTTTCAAGAACATTTTGTTCGTCGTGATTTCCACAGCAGAAGCTTTACGTAAAATCAAAAATTCGTTATTTATTAGAGCATTTATTGAATGAAGTTACATAAAATATAATCATTTTCCATTTAGACCATTTTAGCAGATCTGTGTCTTAATAAAGGTTTATAAATTAGCTGTGTGGCCCTGATTTGAATGGATATCCTGTTCATACTAAACAAAACTTGCCTTAAAATAAAACTGATTTATTGGATTAATAATATAGAGAGTGTAAAAGATCATAAAATAATTTTTCTTGAATTTATATTTTAGAAAAAATAAAATTTCATATTTGTTTCATTTCCTGCAGGCACGTGCCGAAAATTACATATTTGCAGATTTCATTTCCAAAAAGATTTAATTTATTTTTTATTGGAGCTTTAATCAATGTGATGGCAACACTTTGAAAAAAAGCTAATTTTTTCCAATGAATGCGAAACGTGCTCGTGCAGCTTAAATTTTATTTTTATTTTGTACGAAAAAAATTGTTGAAAAATAGTTCAAATATTTATTTAAAAATAGAAATTTAATTTTAAGGTTGAAACATTGGTATCAATTAAAAGATATATTTTTGATGTTTAACTTGATGTAAAAATCTTTTTTGTGTGGTAATATTTTCGGAAGTTATAGCAGAAACACGCCAAAATTTCGCTTAATTTTTAAATAAATAAAATTCTAGTTAAAAATTCGAAAAACTAACCCCCAGGTGCACATTCGCGGCCTCCAAGGTATACACGTGCCAAATTTGGTAGCTGTAAGTTGAATGGTCTGGCCTGTAGAGCGCCAACACACACACACACACACATTGAGCTTTATTATAAGTATAGATTAAAATCTATTAAACCTTTGCACTCGGATGGAGCCAATCAAGATGGTGCATCATTTTGACATTTTATTTATTTAATTTTGAGCGTTAAAAAATACCTAAAGGATGGTAAGAGGATGCAAATTAATCAAACGGGAGAAATCAACTTAAAACAATTATACATATTTATTTTTCGGAGCGATAAACAAGTTTTTGTATTAGGTGAATAATTATGCAACAAATTACTTTTCCGAGTGGAAAGAGTTAACCATTTTTTAAAAATCTTTTCTCACTGAATGCACTTTATCCGAGAAGTAACTATTTGCCACATTTGGAAGCGCTTGATTTAATGATCTGTTTTATAAAAGCATTTTGAATGTCTTCTGCATCGAGTATGTAAAATCACGAAATTAACTGATAGTATTAGCATAAAAACATGGTCGTACTAATATACACAAATTACAAAATAAAGAGTATATATATATATATATATATATATATATATAATATTTTTTTTGATTTCCTCGAAAATGACCTGAGCTGTTGACAGCACCTATGAATTTCTTTAGCTACACCATGTCTCCTTCGAAATATCTCAAAACTAAAATCTTTTCTGCTCCTACCTCACTTCCAGATCTAAATCTGAATCGTTATCCGAATAATAAAAGACCAAATATTGGACTTTCTTAGTCAATAAGAAAAATTCTACAAAAAAACATACTACAAGCAAAAATAAGAAAATGTACAAGAAATCAGGTTAATTACTACTAATGAATAAAATTGATTAATTAAATGAAGAATTGCTATTCAGAGAATTTTGAAGAAACGTTTCAAATGAAAATAATTTCCTTACCTATTTTTAAAAATGAAAAATCCGAAAATTTAGAAACGAGCAAATATTGCCCACGTCTTTCAAATGCTATGTTAGTGACACATAATTCAAGAATATCTGCTCTAGACAAAATGAGTTCGTTGTAAACAGCATTAAATAGCATTAAATGGATAATAATCAATAGTTAATCAGTTTTCAACCAATTACGATCAAGAAACTTCTATCAATTTACTTACCACACTTCAAATGTTAAAATATTTTTAGTAATTCCAAAGAAAATTTCATTTTGTTTTTATTTTGAAGTGCTCCAGCAACTATTTTAGGAATTCTTCAAACTGTCCAACCTCAAAAACATCCGATTTTTATAGCTCTGAAAAAAGAAAGTTTCAACTAATAGGAATTGTTACTGATTTTTCAAAACGTGGAGCGGAAAGCTGTGATTCAAATGTATCTTGTTTTCTTCCGCCGTGGTTCCGATTACGCACATTGTAAAATAAAGCGCAAGAAGAAAAAAAATACAAGCAGATATCTAAATATAAAATTCTAATATACATATCTAAATATAAAACGGAAACTAACAAACTTTTAAAGATACCTGGATCTTTATTGCAAGCTGACTTAAGTGTGCGTAGTTTATGCTATTTTAATCTGAATGAACTTCTAATGATGCAATGATAAGTTCTAAAAAAATGAAAGAAAAAATGAAGGGAAAAAATAGAGGGGAAAACTTTATAGTATAAAACATTGGTAAAAAATAGTTACGAAATATAGATCTTGGACGTGACCGTAGCATTTTTACTGAATGTATCGTAAGAATATGTATTTTGATTCCCTTTAAAATGCCACTTTAAATTGGCGCATATTAATCTTAAATGATTTTTGCGCCAATAAAATCCATCAAAGGAAACTATATCACTTTAAAATGATAAAAATTTGCTTTTCAATGACACAAATTTTATTCGCAAACAATTTTTCTCTAAAAAATATTTTTAAGTATTTTTCAAAAATATGTTTCATCGCTTTATTTACATTTGTTTATGACGTTACGAATATATTTTTGAATATATTTTTGTGATCACATTATGGTGGTTATAATTAAGAGAAAAATTTAAAATGAACAGGAAGATAGACGGTTAAAGCCGGAAACTAAAGCGAATCAGCCTCATACTGGCTAATAAAACTGTACCGCAGCCTTTTTAAAAACTGTATTTTCTGTTTTACTCCTCTATTTATTAACTTTTATAAACGTAAATGAAATTTTTTAAAAATTGAAATCTGCTTTCGCAAATTTCAACTTATTATGTGAAAATATTTATTTTAAAGTCACATGGTATCAATCCGACAGAGAAAAATCATGTTCTGACACGACTCATATTTCTCAATCCTCAACATTTAGAAAAGTGATGGTTTTCGACCAACTCAAAATGAATCGATTATATATATATATATATATATACATATAAATTCGTGAAAAATCAGTTTAAACTAGCTTTAAGGAATCACGTGACTATCAGATTACGAATGCATCAATATTTAGAAAACGATGGGTTTTTTTCCCCCCTTACCACAAAATTGTTCTAGCTCCAAAACTTTATATCGAGTCCAGTTCCCCCATCCCTAAAACATGATTTAAACTGGTTCGGAACGATCACGTGACTATTGTATTGCAAACTCACCAAATTTTAGAAAAGCGATGGTGTGTGTGTGTGTGTGTGTATGTGTGCTTCTTCGGGCGGTAACTTCCAAAGATCCTGCCCTTTATTGGCCAGACAGAAGATTCAGGTATTTGGCGAACATTCGCGCCAAGTTGTAACTTTTTGTTGGCGATAAATCATTAAATATGAAAACTTTTTTATCACTTTCTAATAACTTTAAAAGTAAAAAAAATGGATGCCTCAAAAGCAATATATCGCCAATTTTCTGCTCGTGCATTTTGTGGCTTCAAAAAACTTAAAGCAAAACAACAGCATGTTCCCACATGATAATAAAGTTAGAAATGTTCGTTAATGAAATAGTGAAGAAATATGTATGTCTGTGTATCACATAACTATGGTATATGGTAATATCTATTTTGATAAATGATATTGTGAAAGATAAACAGAAAAGGGGTTCATTTTATTTAGAACCAACGACTGAAGACTTGAGTCGATAGCCAAGATCTATTAGCTATAAAGCTTATAGATCTTGCAAAGATATAGCCAAGATCGATTTTGGCTATGACTTTTTTTATTGTAATATCTCTCGAACCACACCAGGGTGGTTTGATGGCTTATAAGTTTTCAAGTTGAGACTTTTCAGAAATGGTGTGTATGGTACGGAATGTTTCAGTTATCTGATTTTTAACCCGTTGTTTAAGTGTAAATCCATTATAATGTATGTGTGTGTACTGATTGCCCTTTTTTTTTAATTATTATTTAGTTCAGCAGGCCAGACTTTCTGATCCAGACATATCATCTATACTACTATTATAAATGCAAAAGTTTGGATGGATGGATGTTTGTTAGTCAATCACGCCAGAACGGCTGAACAGAATTGGATGAAATTTAGCTGAGAGATAGATTATAGTCTAGAATAGGACATAGGCTACTATTTATTCCGTTTAATTGAGCGGTTAATTGTTTATTAATTAAAAACTAACTTTCCCGCCAAAAATCGCCAAATGAGTAAAGCTTCAGTTTTTTTTTTTTTTTTTTCCCCACGCCAATGAGATTAGGCTTAACATGATTTTGACTATTATTTCAAACGATTCTGTTTATTTTCTTAGTGTTCGATACATTTAAAATTAAACATTGTTAATCAATCGATCTTTCGGATTCATTCTGAAGTACTTTTGAATTAAAATAAAATAGAATAAAGGAAATTAAAAACTTATAATCTATATTGCGTTGCCCCAACTTGTGTAGAAAATTCATACATTTGTGTTGCCCCAATTGGCGTTGAAAATTCACGCATGCGCAGGAGTAACAAAAGATAAAGCCATTGATGCTATAAATTCCAATCTATTTCCACGCGTACGAAGTCGCGGGTAAAAGCTAGTATTCAGCATAAATATGCTTTAGAGTATAGGAATGTGCAACTGGAAACGAGTTTTAAAAAATTTAACTAGAATTATAATCAATTAAAAATTAAGAAAGATTTATTTTTCTTAATGCCAATTTCAAAAAATGTTATTGCGCAAAAATAATTTTGTATCAATTAAAATTTTTTTTTAAAAAAAATGAATTTTGAACGATAATAATTTATTTATCATGCAGATTTTTCCTGATTTTTGGATTTAAAAAAAACTGCTTTTTTAATGTTTAAAAAAAGCTATCACTGTTGCAATGAAATTCAAACTGTTTTCACTATTTCCACCAATATATTCAATCACGTTATTTCCTTCCACTGTTAAAAGAGGAAAAGTTCTGAAAGAGTTCTGATTTAAATTAAACTACAAACGACAAAATGCAACAAATAAGCATACAATCAAGCAGTGACGTTTTTAGTGATATTATGATGCCATGATACTTAAATGCATTAGGAAGTTTCATTTACACACAGAAAAAAAAGAACAAGTGTAAGGCTTTCAAAATTACACGACTTTAATGCTTGTCACAATAAAATGCTTAAAAAATGTATTTGGGGGATTATAAACATCAAATTATGCGAAAACGATTTAATTGAGATTAAATACAACTAATATTCCCGGCAAAGCAATTGGATTTCAAAGGCAACTAGTAAATAAATAAAGTTATGTAACATTGAAAATATAAATAAATTATCATTTCTATGGCTTCGATTGTTGTTTTCAGTTTAGTTAGATTAATGACTGGTTTCAAAGCCATACGATAGATATTTTGGAATAGACTTCGTCACTCTGAATCCTTGTGAAAACACAACGATAAAAATCGAGTTTGTACCGTTTCTCCGAAATTACACACCCACGAGAGAGCGTCTGATCACCGAAAGGTTTAGCGTAAAGCCACCCATGTTTAAGATAAATCATCAGAAGAACATCTCGAACCAGAGACCCTACAGTCCACTACCATGTTTTCAACTTGGTGCCGTTATAAAATGAGCTAAATAACCTTAAGAGTTGATTAGAATAATATATTTTACCAAAGAATCCGGGACACATCTTATTACAAAGCAGACAACGAGCTATCATATTTAAAAACTAAAACTTATCCGCGATAACATAAATTTTGAAACCATTTCTTTACTTTCTCGTATACATAGTATAGAGGAATTATAGTAATCGTCAAAAAAAAAAAAAATCAAATTCGAGATTTTTATGAATTTCCACGTTTTCGACCTACATGAGTAAAAAAAAAAAAAAATTTTTTTCGGGGGGGGGGAGGGGGAATCTCCGGCTCTCTGTGACAAATATAACTTAAAAACGCTTTAAGCTAAACGGATGAAATTTCGTAAATAGTCTTTGAATCAAATTTTAAAGATTTTTAACATTTTTATCATCTTTTAATTTTTTTTTTTTTTTTTTTTTTTTTACAAAATCCGTTTAGAGAAAGTCTGTTTGTTCGGCTGTTCGAATATATGTTAACATGATAACTACAAAACGATGAAAGCTAGATGAATAAAATTCTGCACACATATTCAACATCTATAGTATAGACCCCCTCCAAATTTTGAGTTAAAGCCAATGAGAGGTTGACCGTCTGTCGGTCTGTTCTTTCAGAAACATGCAAACGCGATCATTCGAAAACGCAATGAATTAAATATATCAAATTTGGTATGGGATTTAATGATTTAATGACTGCAAGTGCAACTTTGGTCGAAAATTTTATTTCAATGATTGAAAAAAACGTGTCTAAATTGGGCATTCAACTATCGGATATTTTTAACAGCATGTCAGGGATTAATCAGCAAACAACTTGTTAAGGATGACACAATAGATTCAGTAAAAATGCTAAATTCACGCCAAAAGTTAATATTTCGTAACTATATTACGCCAATGCCATTCAAGGCGTTCTCTGACATGACAAGTTTATTAGAAAGTATGCGAGAAAATTTTGAAGAGAATATTCCCACTGGTTTCTTTTCACAATAAATAAATATGCTAAGTTATACGCTCTATAGATAATGTGAATGCACTATCGATTTATTGGTTTCTTTTATCAAGAAAATATAACTAAATAAAACCTTACTCTCCACAGCTGCAAGTATGAAAATCTGATTTCTCAGAATGCATTTGGGTGGCCATTATCTTAATTCTTTTTTCTGGTTTCTTCGCCAAAAGGGATGCATAAGTCACAAGACCCCGCACGCAAATTCTGCGGGACAATTCTTTCCGCGGCTCCTTTAAGTGGCTATATTAAGAGTGCTGAAAGTAAGTGCGTCTTGAAAGAGGTTCTTCTAAGAAAACGTGCGCGCAATTAACTATGTACGAAGTTGCGTGCGAGATTCTTGAATGCTGCTCAATATGCTCGAACACGCGCCCACATCGGACGCTCTGCCAGATCACAGTCACGCAGAAAGGAACTATCACTATGTAGGCAGAATTTGCAGTTCTTTGATATGTATTATAGTAGTACTTGCATTACATACAATTATTGTCTAAATGTATGTTATTAACGAGTATAAGAACGGAAAGCGTTTCACGTAGGATTTAAAAATGTTCAAGAGGAGGGGGGGGGCAATATACCGGCAATAAAAAATTAAGTGTAAATTATATACTATTTTCTGAAGTATTATTGCTTAATTGCTGTATTGAAAATGCTGTATAATGATTTTATATCTTAATTAATCATGTATTGATTTTTTTAATTTTAAACTCTTAAAATATATTGGTATAATAATTATTTCTTTATTTGTCAAAACTAATTATTTTTTATTATTGATTCTATCTTATTTATTAACAGTTATTGAATAGTAAAAAATTCCATTAATGAATTAATGTTAAGTATTAAAAATAAATCCATACTGCTTTATTTTTAATAATAATACTTTTCTATAATAATACTATTACTAGAAGAACTGCTGAGTTTCTTGCTCCGTGTTCATTTTAATATATGATTTTTCCTTTTCCGAATTTTTAGCTAAATCGAATTGAATGAAAAAAAGCAATGCATATATTTAATTTCTTATTCGTTTATTGTTAGTTGATATTTCATTAGTCCATTTAATTTATATGCATACATAATTATTGCAAAAAAAAACTTTCATGATACAGGTAGAGTTGTTAAAAATTTTTTGCAGAAGGAAAAAGGCTAAGCTGACTAGTATTAGGCGAGTTATAATTTTTATTTTAAATATAAAGCTGATTGCTGAATTAATATCTCCTTAAGCATTTTCCGCCCGTGACTCTTTTTTTACAGAGAAAAATATTTCGGAAAGCCATTTTCATTCAGAAAGTTTTGTTGTAACCTCAAAATATAGAGTTAATGATCAATAAAAAAAAAGCTTAATTTAAAAAGTTATCTTGTGAATAGCTTTTAAATTTCTTGCTCATTTTTGTCACGCGTAATAAAGATCCAAGTGAAACTGGAACTGCGAAAGTTTTCACAACTCCAAATTTGTTTACGTGAGCCATAGTTTAATCAATCCTGCATATGAGCTGACAGAAGTAGGTCTCTTGATTTTTAGCCATAATCAAATGACGAGGATGTCATCTTAGTCACATTCTACTATCTGCTCAAATATCTATAAAAGAAGTTCTTTTTATATGAAATCAAATAATATAAAAAGAACGATCCATAAAAAAATTGTAACTGCCAATAACAGCTCTTCGTGTCAATAAAATTTTTTTGTATATCTGATTACCCCTCCTAAACCCCTTGACTCCTTGAAGGGAGATTTATACTTGCTGTTCGAAGCGACGCATGATTTGCATGTCGTTTATGCTATTGAGATGCATTATTGTGAATCTGCTTTCCATTAAATCCGTTTTGAGTATTTTATTCGGTGTATTCTTTTTTTTATTCACCTAGAAAGTGCCAGGAATGAAGAAACAGCTCTCGATCTCCTTTTTCATTTGCGACCCTATGTTTTTCTTCTATATACCAAACGCATTTTAGAAGTTAGTGCAAAAACTTTTGAATCCCTCTGTATACTCACGTTTATTTTCATATTAATGCAGTGTGGACAAAACTTAATCATTCTATTAAAAATTCAATTGAAGAATAGTTTACTTACAAATAATGTATAAAAAAAGATTCACAATGCTGGAGTTCGAATTGTTCACAATGTAGTTCGAAGGTATTCTCAACTTCACAAAATATTCTCATACTTGATATTAGAGAATACTTTTATTCTTGTTTAAAAGGAAAATAGCGCAGGCAAAGAAAAAAAAATCAATACTGCTCTATTGTCCCAGTAGCTAATGACTTTTATAACAAATGCATTTGTTTTCCATACAATACACCACTTCATAAAAACTTCTTACAATAAATCAAATTTAAGATATTTTTAACCTTTTGTTGCACATTTTTGGTATCAACTGTTTATGCATTGAATAAGTAATGAATGAACATACTATAATTTTTTAAGCCTAGAAAGTATACAGATATTCTGAAAGAATTTGAATACAAATACACGTTGATAAATAATCAACTTTTCTATCTTTCAATCCGAAAATTCAAAGGAAGGAGAAAAGATAGTATAGAAGAATATAAAAATGAAAGTGGTTCTTTTTTTCAGAACTGATTCGTGAGCTGGTAACTTCTTAAAGACTCACGCTACCTATTTTTCTCACTATCTTGGAAGTCTTAAAAAGAAATGAGGTCCTCTAACGATATGCCGACTTGAATTTCGATCGAGTTACAACAAAAAATAAAAGTCGTAGAAATGGCTTTTCGAGTTAAAAATATGTTGAGCGATACTTTTTATGCGAGTTTTCTTTTAAGAAGTTTCTTTTTCTTTCCACACTTGTAAATGGAGTTAGTTCAGGTGAGCTTTCTATCACGTGATTAACATAATTGCGCATGTCAATTAAAATCAAAATGCGCGTTGACTTACAGTACGTTGTGACTTTAATGCTCTAATGTTTTTTTTTTTTTTTTTTTTTTTTTTTTTTTTGTAACATCACAATTTTTAGGAGTGCCAACCGAAAAAAAATGATTCATTAAAACAGGTCTTACACAGTTAATCGTGTTAAATTTTATAATAGATTAGAAAATTAAGTACCAAGCAAGTTTTGAAAACTCTACATAAATTTGGTTTTGTTTAGTTATATTAAAATCCCGTTTTAAAGCAATACTAGAGCTATTTTAGGACGGACCTCGTAATTTTGAACCACGGTCAGATGACGAGGACGCGACCTGAGCTGGCACCACATCACACCAGCGAGAAGACGTTTGGCCTGACGGATTGAGCGTGCACCAGACTCGCTAATACGACGGTTCTTCAGAGAACTATCATATCAGAGATTGAACAGCTTCACAAGCAGGTTACCGGGGCCCCAACATAAGTTGGAGAGAGGATAAGAGTTCAGGTGTTGGCCACGACTGAAAGAAAATTCCGTTTCAAAAAAAAATTCCCTATTGCTTAAGAAAAAGACATTGATTGAAACAAATGAACTAAGTCAAACTCTAATTGCCATAAACGATCAATTCATCAACTATCAATGGATCAACTCAGGATCATTCCAGGCAATGCCAATAAAATAGCGGCACTCCACGCCCTTCCATTTTCAGGCCATCCGTTTTGCTGGGCATTCAAGAACACTTCACTCCAATTTGCTGGGTGAATGTGTTGCTAGATAACACCAGAAACCCCGCTCCCCGTTCCACACTTCAAATCTTTCCTCCCCCACCAGCATTCATTGAAAGACTATTCCAAAAGGCATGAAGGAAATTAGGATGTACTTCTATTCCACGCCATACCAATTCTGAATTGTTTTCGCATAGACGGTGAACTTTGGAGTATCACCACTCCATTCATGAGATTTGGAATGATTGCAAATGTCTGGTTTAACGAAAGTAGTCCCTATCCATTATCCAATCTATGCGAGTAGGTGTAATGTTACGGATAAACCAAGAATTAGTAATCCTACAGTATCTCGAAATAGGAGAGGGAAACATTATCTTCAACTGAAGTTAGATAGTTAAAAATCCTTCGTCTTAGAAAGATAGGTGAGATCTCAACTATCCTTTAGTTCCTTAACCTGCCTTTACTTAACTTTCTAAATAGATGACACGTTTATTCGGGATGTTTATTATTATTATCATCTAAAAACAGGATGTTGCTTTGGTTTCCAGTTTGTGAAGCCTCAAAGTGCACGGGCAGAAAAACTGTGACTTATCGCTTTTGAGGCATCAATTTTTCACTTTGAGGGGTGGCGCGAATGTCCGCCATGTATCCAATTTTTCTATCTGGCCAATAAAAAGGACGGGGTTGTAAGAAGTTATCGTCAGGACACACACACACAAACACACATATACAATTTTTTGTTAAATTTTCTATTTTTCTAGCTGGCTGTTTGTTTTGGAGTTCGAAAGATTTTGAAATGGGGAGGAAAAAAACAAAGCTTTTCTAAAAGCGGTATACAATAGTCGCGTGATTGTTTAAAGCCAGTTAAAACTGGATTTTCACGAGAAAAAAATTCTAGCATCGAGAAAAAGAATTTAGAACTCGATTGATTTTGAAAAATCCTAAATCATTGCTTTTCTGAATGTTGGAGATTGCGAAATATGAGTCATGTAAGAACATGATATTTTCTGTCGGATTGATACCATGTGACTTAAAAAAAGAATGTTGTCACGTGATAACTTGAAATTTGCTATAGTAGATTTTAATTTTTTACTTGCATTTTCCTTCCTCTGTCTCTTAATTAGAAAAATTATTATTATTTTAATTTCTAAAATAATATAAGGGCATTTGATAAATTGAAGCGTTTTAAAGAGAGTCTTGCATTTTAAATTACTTAATACTTTCGCCTAATTGCAGATTTAAAATTAAAAATTTAGTAATTCGATGGACGAATCAGATTCGTCATTGTATGCGAAGGGGCAAATATGAATATAATATTATCTAGACTGATACATAAATTATGTTCCGTCCCTATCTCTTTTGTTCCAAAAATGTTGTTTTTACCTTTTCCCCATTTATTTCCAACATTCTGCCCCATGTTTCATTGTGAATTCAGCCAGCGGAGGGAGAAGTTCGCCTTCCTTAATGGAGAGTGAAGTCCAACCGAACAATCGGCGGACATTAAATCGCCGATACAAAGCCAGCATGGAGTATAGAGCCTACTCCCCCCCCCGCCCACCTTTTCAAGGCAAATAGCCAATGGTCTAAGATAGGGTAATGGACGAGCCTTAATCGGAGTTCAATCGCTCTTCCATTCAGTGCGGAGGAAGACACGAGCCGATGGTCAACGACGTCAGGGTTTCCAAGAAGGTTCAGTGGGGCCAGTGATTCAGATGGTACAATATACCAAGATCTGGACTACGCCCATGGCATTTGAGTTAATGGAAGGTATATTTGGCTCTTCATAAGTATTTATACATGCCTAAAGAAACTTTACACAGAAACGAAAAGTATTGTATTCATTCAAAATATTCGATTTCGAAATAAACTAACAATTCACCCCCTCCCAAAAAAAAACGAATGTTCAACGTTTCTGATACTGAAAATGATATGGGGGAAAAAGGAGGAGGGGAAAAAAAGAAAAGAATTATAGTTCTAATATAAAAACTGGAAATAGTGTGCTAAACAAAATATGAAACAACCAGAGGGAACGGACTCCCTAAAATTTTCTCGCATATGCTCTAATAAAGGTGTTATCCCAGAGAACGCCTTGCGTGGCATTAGTGTTCCATAGTTACGAAATATTACACTTTGAAGTGAATTTAGCATTTCATTGGAATTTTTCGTGCAAATCTTGGTGAGTTTTTTTGGCGATTCATCTCGGGTACACGGTAAATAGCCGCCACAATTTGAATTTTTTCTCAAGCGATTCAAACAGAAATTTGACACAGAACTACATTAGCTGTAAATAAATAAATCGCATAGCAAATTTGATATTCATATAAAGTCTCTTATATTTATAATGAAGGTTTATTAAATATATTGAAGAATAAAAAAAAAGGAAAAATAAGAGCTTTTCAAAAGACTTTTTGAAAAATATAATTTCATTAATCTACAGAAAAGTATAAAATAATTTATTTATCCAAAATATAGAGGCTAAAGTAAAATGACACAAGGGAGTGTTGCTAAAAGTAATACGAGAAAGAAATTAACCTTAATAAATATCACACCATTCAATTCAATTTTCAATTTAGAATTCCATGGATTAGATTTGATTTACAATTCATTTATTTGATTTACATTCATTTCAATTCCACTTTTAATAAATGCCACAAAAACATTCATTCATTTACTTACAGTATTTCTATCAGTATCTCATGCTTTTACGATTTTATTTCAGTCTCTACATTTAAAAGAAATTTAATTTTTTCTGCTATTCAATACTTAATAAAAATGCATTTTCAAACACTTTCTTTCTTTTTTTTTTTTCATTTATTCTGTATTAAGATGTGGATAATGCAATACAAATACAATTACAACAACATATAGAATTAAAAATGTTTTGTTACATTTGAGCATGCGCTCACTGAAAGAATAAACGAAATGGCGATATAGATAATACATTGAGATAAAATTTGCGCTTATGTAGTTAGCATATGTGTCATATCAAAGCATCGATAAAATCTGATGTCATGAAAAAAAGTTACAAAAAAATCGAATGATTTTTCTTAGAATTTATGCCTTGTTTTATCATTATAATTTATTTTTGAAGTTCTCATTTAGTTGATGTTTTTTTTTTATTTTTACCTCCTGTCTCAAAAACCATGTTCTAACTATTAGTATTTCATTTAATGTCATTTTCCATTAAATGAATCATTCTGTAGATTTTTACGAATAAAATGTGCTTAACAGCAATATTTTGTTGATCATTCACTTCAGAAATAAAACTAATTTTACCATGATTCATTTCACTTTGTGGTTTTTTAAAAATTTTCCTTATCATTTCAAGACATGGAAGTGAGCGAGTTTAGAAGCAAAACAAAGATAATCTG
>JAPMOR010099613.1:0-45577 GCA_026543865.1 Argiope aurantia
CCCCCTTTTTTTATATTTTATAAAATGTTGAATACCTTTTATATTTATTATTTCAAATAATTTATTATCATAATTTAGAGAATATTATAAAGATAAACATAATTATGAGACAAAGTTATTCTTAATATATCAAAAGTAAATGTCTTTCAAATAAAAATTTCTCTCATTTCTAAAGGTCCAGTTCTAAATTTAAAAAGATTTATAAAAATAATATGCACTTGAAATTAACTTTACTATCCATTATTCTTGGTTTTATGATATAAATTAAGTACTTTTTTTACTTACTGATTTATAATTATTTCTTTGTTGAAACGTTTTTTGAAAAAAATCTGCTATTTCTTTTATAGGCATGGTTTTGTAATTGCAGTGACAACAATAGATAACATTGGAGCAGGTTTTATACAACCTGGAAGAGGTTTTGTTGTGTATCCTGTTAAATATAAGGCTATTGTCTTCAGACCATTTAAAGGTGAAGTTCTTGATGCTGTTGTTACACAAGTGAACAAGGTTTGAATACTTTATAATAATATCATTCTATTTTTTAAATTTAAAATAATTTACTTTGGAATACATATATATAATTTCTATTTTAATAGTTATTTAAATTAGCTATTCTTCTAATGTGTTTAAATTTTATATATTTGAAAGTTGCATGCAAATTATGTGTATCATTTTGTAATTTTTATTAAAGATATATCATTTTTATTTTATAAATTAAATTATGAAATATGTTGTATTACACTTATATTATTGTAATTAATATTAAAGGTAATATGTATTTTATTTTCATTTTAAAGGTCGGCCTTTTTACCGAAATTGGACCATTATCATGTTTTATATCCAGACATGTGAGTATTTTTTTCATTTCCATGTTATTAAGTTAAAAAAGTGATATTGTGTGCATGCATCAGTCTTTTCCCTTTATACAATTAAGATATATATATATATATTGGTAAACAATTGGTTATTATTCTATACAGGGCGTCCTTCTTTTCCCTTTATATAATTAAGAAATATATATATGTATATATATATGTGTGTGTATTGGTAAACAATTGGTTATTCTTTACAATTTAAGCTTAAGTGGTGTATCTCAGTTGTATATACTGTGTACTCATAACATACCTTCACTTTTCTAAAAGTCTTATATATTTATATTTAAGCAAAAATGAACAATGCATTGCATGTTACATATTTATACAAATCTTTTATGTATTTATTAATGTAACTGTACCTATATTTTTCTTCATTTTTTAAATATTATATTATTTATTTAATTCTACAATGCATTTTACATTTTACCTCTTCTTTTGCATTTTAAACCAAATATTTAAGAGTGATTTAATGTCATGGCTTGTTTGTTATAGGGATAAATTTTCAAAAACATTGAATAAGAAAGGATAATTCTCATTTTCTTATCTTTTGTTTTATGAAAATTAAGTTTGAATTTACAAAATGTATGTTGTTAAACATTAATATGTTGTATAAAGCTATCTGATAAATCTATCTATAATTTATTATTAGACATGCAATTATGTACTTAAGTATAATGGAATACTTTTTCAAAATTTGAATTTCTCCACTGTTCTTCTTTAAAACATGTCTTCTTCTCACAATATGGTCTTTTAAATTGCAAGCTAAATAATTTTATATTCACTTTTCTATACATAATCACTTCATCTTTCTTTGCTAGCAAAAAAAGTGCCAAAAATTCTTGACCATCCATTTAATCAATTAATTTGGCTGAGACTATTTTTGTAGAAATTGACATAAGCTACAAAATAAAATTTGAAAATACACATATTATAAAATGGACTAGAAATACTGTAGTTCTTAATTTCTCTATTAAGCATTATTCATATTTTCTACTAAAATCAATTGCAAGATACAGAATATGATTATATATTTAATGATTTATTGCTCATTTTAAAGAATCTAGTTTCCAAAAATGAAAATAACTTTTTAAACATAAAATGATCAATTATTGATAGTTTATTTTTAAAAATAATTTGTTCATAAAATTTTAATTGTTGCATATTAAATTTAATAAGTTTTCAATATTTCTCTCAACTTACCAAGAACTATCAGGTCTAACAAAATTGTACATCTTACAGAAAAGTAAAGCTTAGTAGCTTGTTGTTTGAAATGAACTCTTGTAAAAAAATTTATGTTTTACATCTTTTCATTTACAACATCAATTTCATGTTGAAAAACTTTATTTATAAACCTGTACATGGTACAGAGGCTTGCTCCTTAGCAAATTATGCATATCTGTTGAAACATTTTGCATTCAATAAAATGTATTCATTTTGGGATATCGGTTGTAACCTTTCGTATATTTATTGTACGTAATTAAATGAAATATGTTTTATTATAAGAAACTTTTGTGTGAATTTTGTGACAAATATTACATGGTCAACATTTTTATTATTTTTTCAATATAGAATTTTTTTATTAAAACCAGTAATAGATTAGAAAGTAAGGTGTATGATAATTTGATGATGTCCTTATCAATAGAGTATGGTGATTTAATAAAAAAATTATTATCTTTTGCAGTCTATTCCATCAGATATGAAATTTGATCCAAATTCAAATCCTCCATGTTATCGTACAGAAGATGAGGTACAGTATAGTATAATCATTTTAAAAGCAATTGATTTTTTAAACTAATTGTATTTTATAAATAAATTACAGTTAGATTTTTTTGTAATTATATTTATACGATGGAAAGTATTTTCCTTCATTTTAAAAATATTTGTTGGATAATATGGTTATATTTTTTCTCACTTGAAAATGTTAACATATTCTAAAATGTCTGATATAATAAAAGATATATAAATAATGTAATATAAAAAAAAAGGCTGTGGAATTTAAAATTAGTCTATGCAAACACTTAAATTACTTTTTGTAATTTCTTGTGTCAAATGACATTTGATATTAATAAACTATTTTAAATTATAGCAGTTCTTTTTTTTCTCCTTAAAATGTGCAGCTTTCAATTTTTATCAATACATTTTCAAAAACTCTTATTCTTTGTCCCAAGTCTCTTTAATGTGCTTTGTTGGTAGATTCTTTTTCTTTCTCAAAATATAAAATACATTTCTATATTTTTTAAAAAAATTATAGTGTATATATATATATATATATATAATATGTGTGTGTTCATAAAGTTGATTAGCAGTGCAGACACAACATGAATGAATTAGTCTTAAAAAAATACAAAGTTAACATTTATTGGAAATCTTAACATACTTTTTTAAAATGATAGTTGATTATAAGAACTTCAGATAGTATTTTAAATATAAACTCAGTCTAAATCTAATGCAGATTACAAATAAATGCCCAAAGCAGAAAAGAGAGTATACAAAACTCAGTTTTTTAGCTTTCAAAACTGGATTTGTATTGGGACAACATCTATATTGAATTCAGATTGGTATTTACTATGGATATTCAGTGTCAGAAAATCAAAGTAATAACATTTTGAGAGGTGGGGTAAAAACTGAAAATTCATAAACTGATGTAGATAAGGTTTATTTTTAAAAATTCAATAGTGTTAAATAATATTTATTTTGAAGGCACACATGAATTCATCTCGTGTATATGTAGCAATTTGAAAACTGGCTAATAAAATAACTAAACAATTATGAAAAATTTATTTTTAAAAGAATTATCCAAATGATTCAATTCAGTTGACTTTTCTGAATTATTCTAGTTGAGTGATCATACAAAGAATCTTATAGTTTTATACCCCCATCCAAAGTTTCAATTACTCGACATGTCAAATTCCATTGCTTGCATGTTTTTAAAAATGATGAGGGTAGTTTCGACTATTTTTCTATGGATTGTAGACAATTTTATTTAAAAATATTAGCATAAATAATGTGAGTATTTTAACTTTATATAATGTATTTGTTATTACAGGAAGTTGTAATTCAACAAGATGATGAAATCAGATTGAAAATAGTTGGTACTAGAGTTGATGCTACAGACATAGTAAGTTTTGCATGCTTTATAATTTTTATATAAATTACTAAAACTAATTACTAAATATATTAAATTACTAAAAATATCTTTCTTTTCTGAATTAAAAGATATTTAATCATTGCACTTGGATTATTTTTTCACCTAATCTTTTGATGTACATTTATTTTTTGAAAATAGTTATTTAGAAACTTTTAGTAATAAAATAGTATTATGTTGAAAACATTTTCCAAAATTTAGAAAAAAATACCTTTAGTCCCTATCTCAAGTAATAAATCCATCAACATCAGTATCTCGGTACTAAGCATCTGCTCTAGTTCAATATCCTAGTAATTTCAACAAAGCAGAAAATTTCTAGTCAAATAACAAGATATTATATTAAATGAAAATTATTGCTAATTAGTACTTTTGACTTGAAGATTGTTAGTTTCAATTTTAACAAATTTGACTTATTCAGGATATATATATATATATATAGTAATGAAGCACCTTTAACTGCTGTCGTACCTCACTTAGCAAGCACCTCCCATAATAAGTGATTCACATAATGAATAAAACAGGATGTTAAAAAAAATGTTTCTCTTTGATGAGCAATGTTTTGCAAAACAAGTGAGATGTAGACATCGCTAGATCATATGCTTGATTGGCTTTTATCATTCTACATTGAGTGCTTGTTTGAAGAGAACATTTATATCCACATAAAAATTTTTTAGCTGGATAGTATTGTCAAACACATTTCCAAGTAGTTTGAGCAAGCACTTGTGGAGAGCCTTAATTGATGAGACTGTGTCTCTGGCCAAGATTGTGGGGCTATAGGTAGATAGCAACAGCATCAATGAGCTGAATGGGTTTAGAATGAATCAACGAGTGAATGAATTTAGCCAGAATTACTAAAGAACTTAATGAGCTGTATTCTTAGCTGTGATTTGGTTGAGAAAGAAATAATAACCTCAACAGAGCAATAATCTTCCTGTGAAATAAGGGAAATGTTGAAAGTATGACTAATTATTGCATCACTTTAACAGTAATAGTAGAGTGATGCACAGTAGCATGCACACTTTCTGCTAAATGTTAAAGCATAGCCCAAGACAAATTTTAGACAACTTTTTTATGGGGTGGGGGAGGAAAACATATTATAAAGAATTAATCATGTAATTATAAATTTGAGTTATTTTTACTGGAATACATTGTTTTTAACATGGATTCCTGTTCTCGCAATGTGAGCAAGATTCTGGAATAAATTACGCATATTAAATGAAGTTGCACTGTAGTGACTGTAATTCAAAATTAAAATTTGTTTCTTTTTTTATTTAAATTATAATATGAGAAAACCCTTCTTTATTAAAAGAAGTATAAAATAACTATCCAACTATTTTCTATGGATATTACCAAAATATTTTAAAATTACAAATAAATAAAAAAAATTTATTAATTGCCTCTTTTTTTATATGGTCATAATTAGTTTTACAGATTATGCATTGTTTTTTCAGTTCGCCATTGGAACCTTGATGGATGATTATTTAGGTAAGTATTTGTTAATGAAAATTTGTATTAAGAATAACACAATATTTTAAAGATGGAAACTTAATTTAGACATATTCTAGAGATGTCTTTACATTTAAAGATGTTTGTTTAAATTTCATTAAAGTATTCTTAATTATTATAACCTTATATAATATAATATAGCATTTATTAGTTAAATGGATATTGTTTGTAGGATTTGATATTAAAAATTCAAAGTATAACTACTTGTTCTGATTTGTAATGCTGTTGTATTGTTCAGGAATATTTTAAATTGTACCACTTTATTAAAAAAAATAATTCTCATCTCTTTTATATAAAAAGTTATTTATCCCAAATTTATCTAATAATATTTTATTGGTACTATTTATAAATATATTAATATATAGTTACACTAATTTTATATTTATACAAATGTCTGCCTTTTGTATTCTAATTATTGCTTTTAATTTCAACTACTTTTTTGAAATTTAAAAAAAAATTGAACTTGATTTAACATAAAATTAAAAGTGACTGACAACATTTTGTATTTTTTAACTTTTTATGATTCACAAATTTATTTAAAAGATGAAATATTGGAATTTATATATATATAAGTAAAATTATGAAATATGCATAGTATCAATGGATTGTACATATAAAAAAAAGAATCGGTGACTAATTAAAAAAATTGTTTTGAAGAAGAAATGAATTTAAGGAGTTCTTATTTTTATTTCAGGTTTGAATTGAAAAGATGCAATTGTACTGGACAACAACTATTTATTGGCTTTTATAAAGTTTGTGTAAATAAATGTTTTATTAAAAATGTAAAAGATCATTTTAAATAAATCTCATATCATTACATTTTCATTAATCATGCTATGGTTAAATTAACCTATTGCACTGTTTATTTTGATGGTCAACAGATATTTGTAATTGCATTGTGTAATTTTTTTAGAAAAAATGCAGTAATATCATAAAAGTTTCATATTATTTTAATGATAATTTAATCAAGAATGTTTAATTATCATTCAGCAAACTTTTTAAAGAATAATAATTACATGAAAGAAGTGCACCTTGATTGTTATCAATGAAGTACTATTGATTGTGTGTATTGTAGCTAAAAAAAAAGGTAATTTTCCCATAATTTTTGTGATTGCTATCAAGTTTACCATTGTTTCTTTGTGTTGTCATTTTGCTAATTATCAAAATGAAAAAATAAAATAAAAGTGACATTAAAAGTTGACTGGTCATTAAAAAACAAACAAAATGTTATTATTTCATGAAAAAACTTTAGTTATAATGAAATTAGAAAGAAACTTGGTGGAAATCTAAGTAAGAACACTATTTCTTAATATTAAAGAAGTATAAGAAAACTCGGTAGTTGGGAATCAAATTGGTGGAAGCAACGGAAAAAATGTAAAATAATGTGGTGATAGAATAATTTAAAAACTCCATTTATATATATATATATACACACGATAGAAGAAAATCACCTTGAAATATAATAAGTGAAATTGCCCTATACAATGTAAAGCCGATTGCAGAAGTCTGCATATAAGAATTACATATATGCAAAAATAATAATTCGAAACAAATTTAGGAAAGACGGAACAGAGCAAAAGTCCTTATTAATTGGGCAACAGAACAATGAGAGAGTGCAACTTGAAGTGATGAGATCTCAATCTCAGTGTTTGCTAGAAATGATATAAAATGCATAAGGAGAATAGAAAAAAGATTTTCATTCTAATTGCATTACACTTATTGTTAAATACCCAATTAGTATTATGAGGTTTAATTACATTTATATTCTCAATTAGTAGTTTAATAACATCAAAAAATGTGGGCAGAATTTGCGTGATTGATGGGAATATAAATGTCCCAAAATACACTAAAGAAATACTCATCCCTAAACTGTTGTCTTTCCCCAGATAATGAATAATTTATATTTCAAGATGCCATTTTGTTACTGAAAGTAAAAACAGCTTTCAAGGCTATCGTATTTAACTATTGGAATGGCTCGAGAATAGTCTAGACCTTAATCCTAACAAAATTTTGAATAACAGACTAAAGAAACTGGCTATATAGAAGCAACCCAGAAATAAAACAGAATGAATTAAAGCATTCATTCAGTCATGGTATTACATTATAACAGATAAGGAATTAAAAGCATTGATGAGTCATAATTAATGATAAAGACTACACTACTAAGTAGGTATGAACTGCATATGTGGGAGCCTTTGAATATCATATCTTCTTTATAACAACTATTCTAATACAGTTATCTATCATAAAATTATTCTATTCAATTCTTGATTAAATTATCCTGAAAATATTGATAATTTACAAAATATTTAGTTAAATGTTATAAGATTCTATTTTATATATCTACAGTTCTCAATTTTAGACTGCAATAATTTACACCAGCTTAGAATCTTGATGTTTTTTTAATGTAATGGCTAGTTCCAACAGGGAATATTCCTTTCATATTATCCAATGTTCAGTTTCCTGTTTATAGCATTTCAGTGTAATTATCCAATACTAGTTAACATAAAGCATGGACAAAATTTTCTTAAAAGATTGTACTTAATAGTATTTAATTAGAAATAAGTTTCCTTTGCTGTGTCATAGAATTCTGAAATGTAGATGAAAACTGTCCCTTTAGATGAAAACTGTCCCTTGAGCAAGCTTATAAAAAAGGTAATGTTATAGCACACACTTCTATACTAATACCTATTGCTTACTTATTGTTCTGAACAAAGGAAATAAAGATGCTTTAGATCAATAGCAGAAGCATTAAGTAGAATTACATGAAAGTGAATAATACAAATTTAAATAATCTGAATATTTTCAAATGTTGAGTTAATACTATTTGAAAAAAAAAAATGTAGTAAAGACTAATATTTGTTATTCTTTTGAAACTATAAACAAAATTTGATAAAATTTTGAAATGATCATTATTTAATATTTTAAAATTAGCTATATGCTCTGGTCTTTTCTTGAGATAATACATGACAACTTTAATACAATGCAATTATAAGGAACTAACTCCAAGATGCAACTGCTTTTGAAAACATTAGAGGAAGAAAAAATATTCTAATTCTTGCATTAACACCCTGTATCTTTATAGGATTTGTCTTACATTTCCATGCTGAACTCATTACATTTAGGAATATGTATACTCTAAAACATTTTCAAATAGCATGTACCACTCATTATTCTCTTTTACTTATTTAATTGTAAGGTAATATAAAGAGTTCTTAGAAATCCTTTATTTTTTTATAGTTGACAACTGTTTAGAAATCATAGTATGTTCCTTGAATGTGGATAAGACAGCATAAAACAAGGATAATCAATCTTTTGATAAATGCATTACAAACTTATGTGTTGGCAGTCAATGTGAGAAGTAAATCTATCAAGTTGTTTCGAATTCAACTTTCTATTAGAAAATATATTTTGACAAGACTTATAATAAGCTACATTTGACATCCAGGTACCTTTTACATTCTGCATGTAATTACAAGAATTTTAATTTTTATCGACAAGCTCGATTTGTTGCAATTATCATCAATTTATAACACATCTTAGAAAAATAACCCTCTTTTTAATTTGCCTCTTAAAAAGATATACAACAGATCAGAATGATTTAATTTTATGATTTTTAATAAATTTTATTTTTTGCACTGTGTAATTGTTAGGCATTTGGGAAAAGTATGGCCCTTGAGCAATAAAAACTGAAATATATATATGTATAATACTTGAGAGCAGTCTCCATTTCCCTCCAAAGGAAATGTAAAGAAATCAATTTTAGAAACATTAATTAATACAATGTAAAAAAAAAAAATGTGAATTCAACTTTCCTGTGTAATTTAAAAATTTGGAGAAATTTTTTTTAGTTAAAAGTTTATTAGCTTTACACAGAAAGGGTTTTATAACTATTAATGCTAATGTACTTAACATAGCAAGCTACTAAATGCTACTACCCAATATTATAAAATCCTTCTTTCTGGTGTGAATGTAAGGTATTATTTCAATATTTTTTTTAATTAGTGTGATAGTAAATTGACAAACTTTTCCAAATTTTTAAAAAATTTGCTCAAAAATTGTATTAATTTTCAATTACCCCTATAAATATAATCTGTTTAATTCGTACTGCTATTATTAAGTTAATCCACTTGAATTTTTAATCTACTATGAGATTTTTTACAAAATAATAATTATTATTTTGTGAATGCAAATTTTTGTATAATTACAAGGCAGTTTACTAACGCATCACATCTAATAAGCTAATTTCTACACCATATTAAAAATCATCTAGTGCAGTTTTTGTCAATTAAAAATTAAAGTTACAAATTAGCAACTGAAACAACTTAAAAAGAGAATGAAATACATTCATTTTCCAATGTCATATTGACAATTAAGAAAAATAACTTGTTCAATGGTTAAAAGGCATTTAAAGCAAACTTTAGACTTACAAGGCACAGGTGATTTCTGAGCCAACAATTTTACAATTAAAATATAAATTTGCTTCACTTGTTTTCTCAAATACATTATTGCTATAACTTTTTAAGGAGCTAAATTGCATTATCTATGAATTCTGAAGCTATACAATATTGCGATTTACCTATTTCTCATTCCATATCTTCCAACAATGATTTAAATTCAAAATAATTGACATAATTTAATGGACTACCATAATTGACTTTATTTGATACAATATTTAAAATGCCATTTCATTTTTAGAAAATCCAACATGAATATACACACAAAATAAAAAAAAGTGTGGTCTTTTATTCTTTCCTTTAAGTCTTTTTCTCATCTGCAAAAGAGAAAGTATACATTTATGAATATTGTAGTCATTTAAATATGTGATGGAACATATTTAAATTAAATACATACATTCATTATGGGTTATATGTTGATGAAGATTCTATCATGCTTTACAAAATCATTCAATCTATCTGCTTTTGCAGTATGAGTTAATGACTATACCATTATTTAAATATCAATATATTAAGATTGATAAAGAAAGATACACAGACAGAGGCAAAGCTGTATTTTAATTTTTCTAAAATTTAAATATGCAATTTACAAGGGTTTCTTTTATTGATTTCTATGAAATATTAAAAGTGCAGAAGTCGTATGATTTTCTTTCATATAATAACCTAAATCATGGACAAAAATTTGAAATTTTCATTTCACTTTTAAAAATCATGATCAATATCTTATTTGAGCTGTAAGAAATATTTTAAGGATTGGGAAAGCAATATGTAGATTTCTGAATAAAACTTTAAAACAGAAAATAATTAAAGGTGCTTTTTTTCACTTTATAAAATACATTTTGTTAAAAAAAAATTAATAACTGAACTGAATATAAAGAATTTACCACAATCCTCAATGCTTAGAATAATATTTAATTATAATTGAAAATTTTAATAATGATCTTTAATTAGCTAATTTTAAATATTTATTATTTTATATTTCAGAGCACAAAACAATTGAAAATAAGGTTTCTTTTCCACACCACATTTTCACATAGCTCCATAAATTTTCGTTCAGTGGTATGAAAAATCAATACAAAATTCAAAACCTTAATAATACAGAATTATAAAATCTTTCATAATCTCGTGTAAAAAGTTATTAATATTCAGAACAAAAATACATTCTACAGTAAAAAAATCATTCTTTTTCACTTAATATAAATAACAAGACAGATTTTTCAAGTTGTTTCATTATAAGCTTAATAGAACACTATAATAATTCATCAGTTATGAATATTTAAGATTTTACACATAAACTTATAAGATATAATACAGCAGTCAACCATCTTAAATGACAGCAACTGTATATGTACAAATTAGGTAATCATATATAGTTTTAAAATTTTTAAAAATGCAAAAAATTGAACATTTTTTTAGAGACATCTTTAATTCTAACTATTTAAAAAGATTAAAAATCTTAAAAGGTCAGATGAAGGTATCATAAAATAATGATGATAGCAGTTTCTTATAGTAAATTTATTCACATAATCTAAATAATAGTTGAGATTTATTTAATCTTCAAAATTATTAACTAATTTATTACACAAATTAAGCTATTTATTTCAATTTTTCCATTAACTAAAACTAAAAATATTTACCTTTCCCATCACACGCAACAATTTTCACTTTGTCAACCCTAATCAACTCTTGAACTTCTCGAAATTCAACATCCTTCAACACAAACGTCCAGACATTATCACAAAATCTGTATGTTTCAAGATGAGCAGCCTAATAATAAACACAATTCAGAATAAGAGAAGCTATCCATAATCAACTTCCACAATAAATTATGATCAATACATAATTATTCGCTAAATTCACAATCATACAATCTTTATACAGTTCATACTTGTAATTTTAAAAAAAGAATATATATCAGTAATTACTATGTACATAGCAGCAAATAATATAAGACTTCATAATACATATTATATTATATATATATATATAAAAGAAATAGCTTATTTATGGGAACTTCAGAAAAACTAATTTTGTGTTTAAATTTTAAATACTGGTCAAATAAATATTTGGACCAGACTTTAGATATCCAATTAAGTGCATCAGAATTTAAAATTTTAAGTGATTGAAAGAATTAACACAATCAGAAATATCGCTTGTTATTATTAAGAGAATTTTGCATAGTATATAATTTATAAGACATCTACATCCCATTTGAAAAAATAGTTTAAGGATATATCATGAAAATCAGATTAGCTCTTTAAAAGATTTCATTTAAATAATTATATAAATTATGAATGATTAAACAAAAAAAAAATTCTATTTATTATTTATATTTTAATTCTGTGTCTAAATTGAATGCATTCAAATTTTTTTTGTTTACAAAGTCAATATGCTTTCCCAAACTTCCTAACAATTTCCAAACAATATATGCCATTTATTAACTAAATTTTGAAATCAAAACTTCCACACTTTTGGATGAGGGACTTTTTAAAAAAATTCTGAGGAGACACAAGGGATTAAAAAGAAATTTTGTTGCTAAAAAAATTTGAAAATGAGGTTACTTATGAAGAATTAGGAAATATAAATAGTTCCTGTTGCAATAACATTCTTGCTAAGATTTTCATTCAGCATGAACTTGTAAGGTCAATTGGACCTGGCAATTCCTGCATGATGGATGAGGAACAGTATTTAAAACTGAAGAACTGAACAAAGAAAAACATTACAAAAATTCAACAGGAATAGAGGTCATGGACACTCCTGCTTTTAAAAAGTCAATGAATTAAAAGAAATGACAAAGATTCAGCCCACTTCATTAAGATTTATAACAGATTCAATACCTCAGCAACCACAATCCTAATGAAAAAAAGCTGTTACTCTGAGGTATTCCATCTATTAAGCCCTTCAAGGAAATCCTCAAAAGATTCAATACTATCCACAATATTAAATGGTAGATAAAAAAAACTCTTGTAAAAAAATTCATTAAAAATTTTCCAGACACTTTTGACAATCACAGGAATATTACTAACTATATAACTGACACCAAATTTGTTTAACTCGCACACTCATTGGTTCTAACTTTTTTGTCAACATTTCTCTCTCAGTTTGTTGCAGACTTCCTTGAAAACACCTTTTCTCTCTTAATCTTCTTAACAACTAATCATTTTTATTAGCTCCTCCTTAATTACACCATAAACACCAAACATTCTCTTCTTCCTAAATGATATTGCCAATAACTTTTAAGTAAACCTTTTTTTAATTTCTTCCACTTTTTCATTTACTTCCTCCACAATTCAAAATTCTCATAATTTTGCTATATATATAAAATAAGAATTTTTTTACATAAGAATGTTAATTACAAAAGATGTAAAAGGAATTTAGATAGAAAAATTATGAGAATTTTAACTTCTAGGCAAAATGATATATATTATGTCTAGAAGTTAAGAACCAAGAAGTTCACAAATTCTAAGAACTCTCCTACATATAAGCAACTTTTTAAAAATATGATGTTTTTTTAAATTATTTCTACCAGAAAAAAAATTGAATATTAATTTTATTACAAAACTATTTTAAACTTGATGCTCTTAAAATATTTCAAAAACAATTTACTGAAACTGCTGTTTTAAATTATGTTCAGCATTAATGGACTAATATTCCTGAGATTTAATGGATTGATTGCAACAAAAATGTGTCTGTAATATCAGAATTTTATCATTATGTAATATATCAAGAATTTTTAAATAGGATATATCTCACTTTAAATAGTGTAATATTAATAAATTTCAAATATTTAATATACGAGATAATTATCTACTAAAAATAATGGAGAATGTATGTGTATTGATATAGACTAGACCATTTGAATAGAGTAATAAAATTTGGCACATGCACATTTCAAGGGCAAATTAGAATTTGAATTAAAATTATGCAAATTTAGATTCCTTTTTTTTTTACAATAAATTTGAAAAATAGTTCTGCATAAAAATGATTTATTTACAAAAATTTATTAAAAAAGAAAAAGAATTAAAAATTATCATTTTAATAATTTCTATTTTGTCGCTGTAGAATTTTTAAATCTAAACTTAATTTAACTTTTAAAGATATTTTTAAATATATTTTACAACTACATTTTCATTACTGTGAATGAAACTCAAATTGTTTTTGATGTTGCTGCTAATATTTCATCACTTTATTTTTCTATCCTTGTTGAGAATCAAACTATAAAGATTTTACTTATTTTTTCCTTAATGAATAAGCTAAAGCATATTTGTTTTAAATATCGTGCTAACTACAGAAGTAAAGAAATATAAGTTCAGAAGTAAAAAAATATGAATTGTTTTTCTTAATTTATGCATTTTTAAACACTTTCGTAATTGCTTTCTTAGTTTAACATTTGTTTTTTTATTGAACCATACTGATTTTAAAAATAATTCAATATGAAAAGTTTTATTGAATAATTCTCTGATATATTTCATAAATCCTGGAATGCATTCTTTAGTAGAAACAAAGTTCAGAGTTAAATGATTCTCTTTCCTGTCTTTAAAAAAATAATAATAATGCTTCAATTTAATAAGCATTACTAGATTAGTTGAAATTTAATCACTTCTCTTTGAAAACTAAATTTCAAATGAAATTAAGTTAAACTTAAAAAGTCTTGTTGCACAATAAATATGGCTGATAAGTCTAAATAAAATAGTGCTAGCTACAAGATTAAAATTTGGAATTTGAAAACACTTTGTTGAGGAAGCCATTATGACTAAGTTATCTACAAAAGATTCAACTGAAATTTTATGTAATCAATAATTCTAGTCCATCCACTGGCTGATAAAAGTAGATAGTTTTACAATGACTTTGATTCTGGTAAAAGTATCGGGAGTAGTTCTAGTAAAAATATCTAGTTAAGTCGTAAGAGAATGCCACAGTAGAAAGATGTAAAATAGCCTAATGGTTCAACTGCTTTCCTGTTATATGTTATTATCGTATTTACCATGCTAATTTCATTCTGTTTGATTTGAGGTCCATCAATTCAGAATTTGATGCACTTCTATTATTTTCAAGACTCACAAATATAAACTAAAAATTTCTTAAAAAAAAAAAAAAAGATTTAACACTCTAGTCATAACATAACACTTTACACATAAATTATCTATTAATTTAAATTTTACACTTAATTATATATATATGTTTGTGTGTGTATATATACATATATATTACAGGTAAAATCATGCACACAAAATATTAGAAATCAAAGAAACATGAATGTTTAAAAATAAAGTAACCGAAACAATAGAAAGCATTAAAATATATTTCACAATATTTTTTTAAAAAATATATTAATTTAAGAGAAAAACATGGCATGGAATTTGCATCACTAAAAAGTTCGTATTCTGAATTTTAAATTGTCATTAAAATTATTTTTATATAATATAATTAAGGAAAAATATTAAAGTTCAATTGATTTTCAGGGGGGAGGGGGAGTCATAGCACACATTTATTATTTGAGAAGTAACTACATGCTAAATCTGGTAATTTTAAGTTCAATAGTCTGCCTTATAAAGCATTTTGAATGACTATCAAGCATGATAATCATAGTTTATTGATAATATGACATTTTATAATATAATGTCAAACATTATATTATAAAATGTTATTTTAAGTACTAATAAACTTTGATGATTACAGATTAATTTTTAAAAAGTTGATATAAAAAAATTCATTTAGCATTAATTTAAACATTTAAAATACAGATGTGAAGATTTATATAAAAGTAAATTTATCATGAATATTTAACAAAAGATATTTACAATGTAAACAATTACTCCTCAGTATACATATAGAATAAACAAAGAAATAGGATACTTTATTAAGTAGCTAAATATATTACCTTGAAAGTAAGCCTTGATTTAACTTTTTGAGACAAGGCTGTGTTAATTACTTTATCAAACTGTAACAGCACCTTGAGAGCGAGCTGATGAGTTATCTGTCCACACTGGAAAGAATTTTCAGATACAGATTCAGTGTCATTTTAATTGTTATTATAATTTGATGATATTCTACTATTTAAATTAAAATGATAATATTAAAAAACAGTTGGGAAATATGCTTAAAAAATAAAGGGGAAAAAAAGGAATCTAAAATATATGTGCCTTTTAGTAAATGAGTATTTTTATATACCAGATAACTTCATCACAGAAATTAAATACTAACAACTATTTTTACATTTTTAAAAAATTGTCTAGATACTAGCATATTTCACTTAATAAAATAAGCAAGATGTGATTAAATGCACAGAGCTTAGTTTTTTTTATTATTTTTTTTTAAAACTTTCTTGTACTAAAACTTTTTCAGTTCTTTTAATCAAAAATAAATAAAATGCATAATAATTATAATAAGTATTTAAAAATGAAAGTCATTTAAAAAATTGAACTTTTTCAATACTTGAGCCATCTATTCAAGCAATCATGATTACTTGATTATAAATATACCTCCCTCTTCACATTTAACCAACTGAATACAAAGTATGTGCATTGTTTGAGTACTTATCCTGAAGGGGAAAAAAATGATGAATCCATTTACTAGTGAAAATCATCTCAATAGTAATCAAAATATATTTTGTATAAAACTTATAAAGAATGTAAGTTAACATTAAAGTTTATGAGGGTAGTAAGGAATTTCTTTTATATTTGAAAGAGGAACTTGGTTATTTCCATATATGGAAGTTTCAACTTACCATACTCAAATACCATAAATATTACATACTTTTCATTTCAAATGCATGAAAGAAAAAAGGACAGATACCATGATGATAGACAATGCAATATGTTTCAAGCTTTTACCAACCAATTTTATCAATTGGAAATGTTTCTTTCAATAAGATGATGGCATTTATCTGTTAACAAGACCTTAGACAAAAACATATCAAACCTTAACAATAATTTTCACCAACAAATCTCAATGATTAATGTTGGTGCTAATGGTATAAAAGCAATATTCAAACTTGGTGAAGTAGAGGCTTTACTAATGGATAATACCAAGATAGTTCTAGTGCTAATGAATATATTTGATTAAAATTTGGATATTAAACAATATTTGTAGTTATTTATGCTTCTACAAGGCAGAAAAAATTCTAAAAATATAAAATGAATCACTGTGAAAAGTCAGCAGCAGTTAATATGTTTGAGCAAAATCAAGAAAATATTTGAAGAGTTGAATAGTTACTTTCACTGAATTGTACCTTTACATTGTTTGAAATGTGCAATTGCAAAATTTAACCAATTAGTTAAAAAAGTTAATATCTTTCTTTCCCAACCAATATTCCATTCTCTTTATATAATATAAATTTTGAAATTTTTTTACTACTGAAAATATTTTACATCTTTCTTTTTAAAATTCAAATTATTTTTGAAATGATTTGCAATGATAACTTTAACTGCTGTAATAAAACTTAAAATCCATTTCACTTTCATAAAACCTTTAAAACAATTCTTCTATCAGGCAAAATATAAAAATTATCCATTTCTACATATTGACTTAAAAACAAACTATCCTTTAGCAATGCAAATTTTATTATATATTTTATGTCCCTTCTCTTTTACAAATTTAAAAAAATGTCTATTAAATAAAATATAACATTGTCATTTATTGTAATAATATAGTTAATTTCATAGCCAAATTTTCTTTCATTAATCTGAAGTTTGACATTCTGTTAATTATGGTTTCCTTTTGCCACATCAGTGCAGATAGGTTTGTTATATTGAATAAAAAGTAATTTTCAATGAGTGTGACATTTATTATTTCAAATCAAAGTTTGAAACATTAATATCATTAACATAATGTGTATGCCAGCTAATCATCAGAAGTGAATCTCTTGATCAAGATAAGATCTTGCAATAAGCCTCATGAGATTGTCTCATTTTTAACATTTTGTTAATGATCTTTACAAAAATAATACATACCACTCAGGTTGCATAACTACTTGTTAGCTAGATTTGATCATATCAATGAGTTTTAAAAATAGTTCTTATACTGACTTCCTGAATTTTTTTTCACTTTTTTGACCATAGAAAAACAACCCTGATAACAATTTACTGACTAATTTATTGTTTTTACACTAAACAACACTATCCACAGAAGTTTTTAAGATAGTATATTATATATTCCAAGATTTTATGACACCAGATAATTATATCTTTACCTTTATACTAAAAACAGAATGCAATTCTTAAAGAAATAACTTATAATTAATATTATTATGGAATTATACTTAGGGAAACAATATTTAAAATAAAATTTCCTAGTGTAATATTTTATGATATTAATTATACAAAGTATTAGAAATCACAGATACGAGATCAAGGAAAGAAAATATATAACAAATGAGCTAGATGAATGTTATACGAGCTATAAACCCATATAACAATCATCTAGAATAGGAAACAGAATCCTGAATTTCCACAAGATAAGTTTCTATATTGAATAACAATTCTAACTTATAAAGATTTATGTTGACATACTGTAGTAAAAAATTTTTTTAGAAACATCACCGATTTTTTTTTATATATAAAGGAAACTAAAGTTAAAAATGAAAAAAATTATTATCCTGATTGCTATTACAAATTATATTAATATGTTTGCCGAAAATACTACTACAAAAACCAAATACTCGTAGGTGGATAATACTGTATTTTTACTTCTTTTTCATCCTTATTCTTCACATGCATTTCTAAACACACTGTAAGCAAATTCATGTAATACACATATATTACTACAATTTTTTAAAATAAATTACTTTGAAAGTTTAAAAGTCTCTTTTGACCCACAGATATTAACTTTGCATGATTATTGCCAATAAGGAAGTTCAGGCAAAATTGTGCAAATTTATTTCTCAATACTTAAATCTCTATATTTTATTCCCCCTCCCTCCCAAAAAACACCCTTTCAATATATAGAGGTTCAAAAGTAGGCAGTTGAAGAGTGAAATCAATCTTGCTTATCAACAACTTGTTTTTAAATAGTCTGCTTAGTTAAAAAAATAATTAAATTTCATAATAATTAAAAAATAATTATATAAAAAGATTTTATCACTACAATTATTCAAATTTCTGAAATTGTAAACTTTTCTTCACAAACACTTGGAAAAAATCCTGCAAAATTTGTAATAAACTTTCTCCATGTTTATCGCATATAACAAGTAATACACATGATAACTTTATGTAATAATTCAAGAAATTCTCATCTCTAACCGAATAATTTTCTGCTGCAAAGTGAAGCAAGATAAAATGTGAAACTTGTGTATACTTAAATATTGTCTTTCACTTATATTTCTATATAACTGATAGTTTATAGTAACAAGTAAGTTTTCAATATATTTGGCCAATCTTGGATATAAAAGAGAAAAACAGGTTATTTCAGATAATAGAGAAAATTCTGAAATATTGAGAAACAGAAACAACAAAAAATGTACTTTCTAACTATTTAAACTATAAAACTTATCACATTAATTTTGATAGAGCAAAATTGTATATTTCTATATTAAATAAGTAATTTATATTTTTATTTTAAAATTTTCATATGAAAATGCATGAATCATAAAATCGAACAACTGGTATGAAATATTTCGACTTCACTGAAAAATTCACAACAATAAACAACACAAATTTATAATAGTTTAGAAATGTTATCCATGCTATACAAAACAAAATTAGATATTAGTCATGATATAATTTATATATAATTTCACATAGTGAGGAAAAAAAATTGCATAAATATGCACATATCAATTTTCCTTTATTATTACTTAACTCTATAATTATCTCATAATTCAATGAAATATGCTCAAGGGATTCAATAAGAACTTGAAGCAAGAATTTTAAAGAGTAAAAATATATATGATTATTCTTACAAGCAACTGAAGCAAGGAAGGCGTTAAATCGTTTTTATAAAAATGTAAATAACTTCTACAGGAAAATAAAAAATAAGTAATTGTTAGTATAATATATAAATTTCTGTGCTATACTTAGATCCCATATTTTATATAAGTATACTAACTTGTATAAGTTCATCCAACGATTCTTGAAGTGTATGCCCAAGAGTCGTATTTCTATATAACTGATAGCTCATAGTTAAAGGTTAGTATTTAATAACAGAAGTTTAAAATTATAAGGATTAAAGCATACTTTCCTACTGTCAAATGAAAATGTTGAGAAATAAATGCCGAAAAAAAATAATGCCAGATTCAGAACCGATATATTGTTTCTGGATTTTTTTTCTTCAATTGCTTGAATAAATATCATTCACTTAAAATAAAATTTTAAATTTCTTATATATAATAACTGATTTAATATATATTTTGAGTGTAAACAAAATGATTGATTCGAATCATATTTCCCATGTGACAATGATTACGTCAGCAATTTCGCATGACTAGTTTTGGCATCAACGTAAAAATGGAACAACAAAAATGAAAACTATTTGTGATTAGCCGGAAAATTAAGTATCATCCTTAGATTGATTTATCTGTGTTTCTCATTATTCAAAATAAGACATGTTATCCTCAAATTATTTTTGTTATTTTCTTCTTTCTTGTGCTGTCATTCCTCATGTTGTTTTATCTAAAGGAGAATTAAAAAATTTAAATGAAGACAATTGGACGGATATGTTGCATGAAGAATGGATGGTTGAATTGTAAGTTTAAATATAGCATAACTATTGACTGCACCCTTACTGTTGGTATATCTTTTCTTATTATTTCCATGGATTTACTGTATATCTCATATTACAATTTTTTTAAAAAAAATTATGAATAAATGCTCATGACTATTACCTGTTGCGAAAAGGATTGTTGCTACCAAGTTATATTAAATTTTTACAAATGAAAACCGTATGAGATTAATTTTAATGATTAATTAAAAAATGGCACCTTAATTTAAATTGTTGTTACAATATCAACATTTCTCAACAGTTTGTGCAGCGAGTAAATCTGCGTTTACTTAGGCATGAATATTTCAATTGAAAATTAAGTTACTTTCTAGTTAGCTGATATTATATGCAGGCATAGTGATATGTAGCCCTGGATTATAAAGAAATCGATGCAAAGATAAATTTTATCATATATAAAATACGTGATAAATTTTATGTATGATTAAAAGGAAGAAAAAAATGCATATAATGTAAATTATCCTGCAGCGTTATTATTAAACAGCGTTTTTTTTAATATTGTATTTCAAAATCAAAGGCGAATAATAGAATAAATTAGGTAACTAGCAAGTTATACTTCGATAATCTTTGTAAAATTAAATTGAATATACTCATAGATAATAAGTCATTAATAACTAGTAGATTGTAATTGAATATCTTTTTTAGAAAGAGCTTTCTATGTGCTGACTTTCAAATTTAAATTATTGAATCTTTTGCTCAATAACAGTGCAAGAATTATATACCAACTAATCTGCAGTAGAGAAATTAACTGAATCAATGCATTGCAATTTATTTATCACTGATAGCTTTTCTACTATTGATGCTTTCTAGCTGCTATATCGCATTTCATGAAAAACTTCACATTTGCACTTGAGACTTCGTATTGTTTCAGTATTTCAAGTCTGCTTTAGTGACATTTAATCTGCCCTGAGTCATTTCAATATATACTAATCTGTCAACATTCTATTAAGCAAAATTTCATTTGTTGTTCTTGTTAATGTATGTCTTGACTTATTTCATTATTTGTTAGCTAGCACTCATTCTTTCATGATTACCATCATTCAGCTTTAATGATTATGATCGACATGATTATTATTAGTAACTGTATACACATAAATTCTATCATATATAAAAACAAATGAAATTTTGATTTATTTAATGTAATAAAATCAATGTGACATTTTTATTGCAGAATTCGGTTGATTTGTCATTGAAAGAAATATTTTTGTAGATTTCTAGTATACTTATCTTTTTTGTATAAATTAATGCATTTGGTATTTTTCTGTCAGTTGGAGCCCAAATTGTTATCAGTCTTCAGTGCTAATATAATTCTATTAGTGCCAATATTTATAACTTAGAAAACTATCAGTATGATTTGTTTTTGTCTGGAAATCTATTAAGGGATGTATTCATGTTTTCTATGATTAATGATTGATTAAATTTGAAATTTTATACATGATAAAGATTTTTTTTTCATATTATTAAGGAAATTTTTAAAAAAGTTGATCTATTATGTAGTTTGATATAACTTTATTTGCTATTTTTTCTTGTTAATAGACATAGCAGCCAAACACCAATCTTACTACAAGATTTAATATTAATTTTAAATGATTGCTGCATGTTATGAAGCATTTTTTCTTTTTTTAACTTATTCCTTCTGATATTTGATTTTATTTGTGAAGATAATTTGTAACTCCCTGTAATTATGAATTAAAATTTATTTGCAATCTCAAGTTTATATTAAAAAGATAAACTACATACTAAAATGAAACTTTCATGACACGCAAGAAGAAAATTATTTGTAAACTTGTTTCGCTAGTTATTAAATTATGGTAATTTTCTCCCTCTATTTATTTGCATAATTGTTGAAGAATTGGTCAGTTTGAAATATTCTTGGATATTACTGAAATACAGCTTCATATTCTCATTTGGTACTTACCCATAGTTTATGAAATTGAATGTCATTTTTCAAAGCAAGGTTATTATATTTGGCTTTTTTTTTTTTTTTTTGGCTACTGTTTTAGCAACAAATATTTTTTATTAAAAAAATTATTTGATGCTAACTTTTGCATATTAACTTTTAGTTTTGCACCGTGGTGTCCAGCATGTCAGCAACTTCAACCTTTATGGAAAGAATTTGCTGAATGGAGTGAAGATCTGGGTATAAAAGTAGGCAATATAGATGTCACTACAAGTCCAGGTTTGTCCAGGTTTAATTTGAAATGTGAATTAATATATAATTTACTAATAATTTTTTATCTTTTTGGGATTTTGTCTTTATTTGTCATTAAAATGAATATACGTTTCTATGTGTGTGTTAGCTCTCTGCATGCTAGACTACTTGATTTAGAGCTACGAGATTTGCCTTATATATACTTTGGAAACTTGTTTCACTAGTTATTAGTTAACCTTAAAGCAATTAAAAAAAAGGTTTATTAATTAAAAAATTATGTATAATTTTGGCTTTCTTTCATGATTGCATTACAAAATATTATAACACAAAAATGATGTTTGCATTATCTTAAAAGTTATCTTTTTAATGATACAAATGTTTTAACATACATTTTTAAATTTCTAGTTTTAATCAGGATTTAAAAAAAAAATATTTTTAACAATTTATTTCGAACAAAATGAAAATAATAAAAAAAAGTCTGCAAAAGCAAGTTAAACATGCTTGAGGATTTTAGTTAATTCTTTCTACAAACTAAACTTTGACATGTATAATTTTTAGCACATGTTTAAAAGAAATGAAATAAACACAATATTTTCTGAAAAGATAAGTGCAAGGAAAAGGTTTTTATGATCTGTTAAAATATCTATATTATTAATTCAATACTTCTGTAGTATTTAAAGCAAGCATATAATATATATATGTATGTATATAATATACACAAACACATAATGTCCACTTTAAATGGATTTCAATACTTAATTTTTAAACAGTTACTATTGGGCATATACATTTAATGGAAAAATATCTCAATAAAGTAAATAATATTATTTTATTTCGCTCGAGTCAATACATGATCTTAGAATAACAAATTTTATATTTTTATACAGCCTCTCACTCTTATGTTTCATATTTAATAAAATTATTCTTAAGATTAATATTTTAAATAATAAGAAAGGTCCACTTTATTGCAAATAATACTGAATGATTTACAAAGATTTGAATTACTGTTTCATGAAAATGTATGGTTTTAGTTCACTCTATTTACCTTCTTAAAAGTATTTTGTTGATGAATGTATTATGAGATGAATTTACTTAAAATATTTAATATAAAATTTTAGTGAGAACGGATTCCCTGAAGCAAGTTTGTTGCTAAAAGCAGCTAGTTATAAATAATACTTGTCAATCTGTATATTTTTAATGTAGCTAGTTATTATTCATTTTAAGTACAAATTTTAAAAAAAATTGATATATTTTGTAGGTCTTAGTGGCCGTTTTATGATAACTGCATTGCCAACAATTTTTCAGTAAGTCATATTTTTCTTGATAATAATTGTAATTCTTATTCAATATGTATAATATATAATCTTGTCTTTCGTGAAGTTTAATGGATAATTTGTTTGCAGCTTTGCAATTTTATTTAAAATTTCTTTTGAAAAAGGGGGGGGGGTTCTTTTTCTTTTTATGTATTTATGTACCCAGTTCCTTAATTTTTTTCAAATTTATTTAAAATAAACTTGTAAAAATCTACTTAGAAAGTAATAAACTTTGTATGCATAAATTAGCATTTGATCTTTATTTTTAGTTTTATGTATTTGAATTCTAGATAATTAAAAAAAATTACTATACATTTATTAATTTTTTTATGTGGGAATAATTCAGGCTCTCCTTAACTTTATTCTTTTACAATTAAAATTTTTGATTTACAAATCAAAGTTAGAGGGAATGAAATTGGGAATTATTTTCAGGTGTTTATATATTAGCCACATGCCTATGATTAATTACCAAATATATCATGTTTATATCTACCAATGTTGAATCACCAAATATATCAGACTAATCTATTGATTATGCCTATGATATGGCATTAAATCAAAGGTTCATTGGCATATGATTGAACCTAAAGTTTACCTATAGCATGCATTTAATACATTGCCTATTTCTAATATGCCTAATAATTAACTAGGTTTAGGAAAGTAATAATACAAAATAATATTTTGCCGTTATAACTTATAAAATTGAGTAAATAAATTTTTAAATTCTCAAAAAGTGTTAATCGTGCTGTTGGTAAGCAACGGGAAACAATGCTTATATTGTTAAGGTTTTTTAAAAAAAATCTGTGATTTGCAGACATTATTCTAGTATTTTACTATTGGGATTTGTTTAGAAATAGTTCAGATATTTTTTGAATTCTGGTTTATTTCACTTTTTGATGCTTATGTAGTTAGTAACTGTGGTGGTTAATGACTCCCAAAAATCACCAAAGATGCTATGTTAATCTATAAGCTATGTTCAATGATGACATGCAGTTAAGCCAAAAGTTAGCGAGGGACATGTGGTTGATATGACCTTGTTTTTTTTAGGTCTTCAACAGCTGCAAAGAATTGAATTATTCATCATTCAGGGTTTTACTCAAATTTTAAGGAATAGAACTAATCAGTTTTAGAAATTTATCAATTATTTGATGTAGGTTTAATTTTTTTAATGAATAATTTATTATTATTCCAATTAGCAAAAATAATCAAAAGTTTATTATTAATAATTATAAAATAAGATAAAAAGCTAAAAATATCAGTTGTCTGCAATGAATTAGTAAACTCTTGTTCACTGACATTATAAATTTATCTGCAGTCTAAAAATAATTATTTTCTAATCATTCAAACTCTGGCTTCAACTTCTGAATTAAAGGCTTTCTGCAAACTTTTATTTTGCCCATAGATAGCTTTAGCATGTGTAAGGTAGAGGGGCAATGCTAACTTTGTAAAATGCCATTCAATAGATATTCCTTACTTTCTGCCTTCCTGTTCAGCTCAGGCCGTTTTCTGGCCATGGCTCTGACAAAAAAAATTATGTTACGGAAAGAATATTTATTTTCATAAACATATTATTAAAAAAATTCCAAACCTTTTCCTTAAATCTAAGAATGTTTTATATATATATTCCTTTCCTAAGAGACCTATTTTAGATTTGCAAGAATTTTATTTTAAGTTAATATCACAAAAGAATTGCATTTCTAGTATTTTTCTTTTCTACTTGTGCATCCATGCATGTTAAAAGTTGAATAGTATTATGATTCTAAAAAGTGTTTCCATTGTTTCCCTATTCATTTTTCTATGTCATGAAAGATTTTAGATTGTCTTCTCACCCACTTAATCGTATGAATGCATGTAAACTGACAATTGATAATAATTTTCTAGATAATTGTTTAAAAAGCATGCCTGTATTTTCATTATTAATAAAGAGTAAGGTATAAATTTTGCTTTTTAACAGTTAAAAGTGCCATGAGCGCATATATTTATTTAAATATTGGTATATTTAAAGATTTTTATATGAATATAGGTTATATTTTCAAATCTATAAATGTCATATTTTATGCTGTCATACTATATAGTAATTATTGAATTCATTTAATTAAAAATGAATACATATAATATTTTTATGAAAACATATACAAATACTTTATATTATGTGTGAAATTATTCTACTTTTAAACACTAAAATTTTCCTGTGATAATGTTTTGTTGCTAAATTATATTTGAATAATTTTGAAGATGTTTTGTTGCATTGATTTTAATATTATAAATATCTTAAGACTAAAGTTATCATAAGTTAATTTTGTCTTAAAAATCAATAACATTAAAAAACATGCATTAAAAAATGTTTTTTACAATTTAAGCTACTGAAACCATTTGTTACATCATACATATAGTATATGTGAAAAAGTTTTGCAAAAAAAAAAAAAAAATCTTTACGAAGGGGGGGGAATTACAATATTGTAATAATTCATTATATTTTGATGTACTTTGATCTAAATTATTTGAGCTTAATATCCTATATTTGATTTCTTATAAAGAAATTTGATAATAGTGTAGAATTTTTAATTTATATAGTTGATTGTAAAGAGATTTTTCCTTTATAATATTCCTTTAAAAAGTGATCTTTCAATATTAAAGATTGAATTATTTTTTAAAATTTAGAAATAATTATTACATGTGATTTGTTTTCTTTTAAATGATGAAAGTTAATGAATGTCTATTTTTAGTGTTAAAGATGGTGTCTTTCGACAATATAGAGGAGCTAGGGATAAAGAATCCTTTATTAGCTTTGTGGAAGAAAAGAAATGGCAGGCTATTGACCCAATACCTAGTTGGAAATCCCCACAATCTTACCAGATGGCTACAGTTTCTTCATTCTTCAAATTATCCATGTTCTTAAGGAGTATGCACAACACTATGATGGAAGATTATGGAATACCAACTTGGGGATCTTATGTTATCTTTGGCCTTCTGACCATTTTAGTTGGTGCGCTTCTTGGTTTGGTAATTTAATTTTTTTTTATAAAAAATAAATTTGATTTTTAAATGCAGAGTTCATAATTGTGAAGCAAAATCTATTGCGTAATTCTAACAGTTTTGAAACTTCAGAAAATCATTGATTTTGAAGATGGAAGTCATGAAATTTCTATCTTTTATCATAAATGTTTTACTTTATATTGTTAACCAAGGGGATAAAAAAAAAGGTGCATTAGGAACTGGAAAGAGGTTTTATAACTAACAGAATAGAATAAACATGAGGCTAGCATAAACCATTAGATATGTTCTAAAATACATATTTGTAATTTATTAAATTAAAACAGTTCACAAATTATACAGTATAAGTTAGGAATGGTGCAATTATATGCAGTGGGTAAATTAAATTACCACTGAAATGGAATAAACTGAGAAAAATTGGATCACGAATTTCAGCATTTGATAACCTGGTATATTTCTGCTATTTGAGTAGTAACATCATTTTGAATTTGCCTTTTATTAGCTTATATAAGAAATGCACTTAAAATTGCAATACTTAAAAGAATTAATTTGAAAGTCTGGCATTTTTCTTGAAATAGATATATAGATTAGATTAGATGTATGATTTTCTTTTATAAACTAGAACTGGGCTCATTAGTTCAGTAGAAAAATTAATTATGTGTGATTAGTTTTTAAACCTTAATCTTATTTTATTGAATTGTTTTTAAAATTATTTGATGCAAATTGCATTTTACTCATTATTATACAATAGGAGATTTATATCACCTGATGTTTTGATCATTATTAACTTATTTAAATGAACATATTAGTTAAGTTTCTGGCTTTTTGAAGAAGGGGTATTCATTGAATAAATTAGAATTCTGATAATCAATATTTAGAATTAGAATCAATAATTCCAAAATCAATAATAATCAATAATTCTATAATTAAAAATCCAATGTTGGAAACAGTTATAAATCGTGTTATTGCTTCATTGTGAGGAAAAAAAAATGTCAATAATAAATTTTAAAAAAACCTATTGAACATCTACCATCCATATGCTGTAATTTTTAATGCAGATTTGATTTCAGAAGAAATTGTCCAGTGGAACAATAACTGTGTAATAGTTATTGTTACATTACCAGAGTCACAATTTTGAAATGCTTGTTCTGAAAGAAGACTTAATGGTCATGATGACTAACAACTTAACAGTCATAATGTTAAAGGCTGTTAAGTTTATATAATAACTGTACATTAGCGTCAAGATTAGAGATGAATGTTAATGCTTCTTTCATAGGTGTTTCACAGAATGTTGACTAGAAGGAAATAAGCTTTTAAAAGTAACTGGAGTTAATTTTATTTTTTTCAATTACATAACTGTGTCCGAAATTCTGCATTTCAAATTACTGATAGATTTTCTAAATTAAAATAAAAGATGTTTATCACTCAAATCACCTAATGGAAATATCAATATCAATGAAGACATTTGTTATTTATGAAGGAACTGTTAGAAATACATTGTTAATGTTTTTTTAATGTTAATGATCATTAATGTTTTATTTTTCAAGTAGATTCACCAAAATATTGTTAACAAACAAAAGCATTGCATTTATTGAAATTAAATATATACCATATATCCTGATAAACATTAATGATGAAACATTAAAGCATGTAGAATAATTTTTGTTGTTCCTCTTATATTAAATTTGAAAGGATTTTTTTTTTTCAGGATAAAATTCTTGTGAATGCTTTATATACTATTACTATGTTCAATCCCATTTTTCTCAATTCATACAAATCCTAGATTGCATTTTTTAGTATAAATGAACAGTTTTTTTTTTTTTTTTTTACAAACCTGTTATCAAGCTTATACAAATTATATCAAAATACACTGTTTAAAATTTAAGATAAAAAATATTTAAGTGCCATAGAGGTTGTGATGAACTATTAATATATCAGTAAACAAACCTATGAAAATAACCTAAATGTGCTTCACAAGGATTATTTTCATTTCTTAGTCATATCTTTTATGTCTCAACGAAACCTTTTGTCTATGCAAGTTAAACATACCTATTTTATAATATTTTGAAATATTAATAATAAAAATGTATCCTTTATCATGAAATCCTTTTTAATTATCCTTTTTCATGAAAATGTATCCTTTAGATAAATGTTATTTGGATTATATATATATATATATATTTGCAGCACTTGCCTGCTAATCTTGTAACTTATGTAATTTTTACAGGAATAACTAAATCTAACAATATCTTACGAAATAATTCAAAATTATTGCGTTCAGACATCAAACGCAATGTGCTGTTGTAAATGTATTGAATTTATTTAACTTGCTTTATATTCTTTGTATGCTTATATACTTTATATTCTGCTTATATTAATTTCAACTATTCAACTAAAGAAAAAAATTTAGAGAAGGAAGTTGAAATGCATGAAAGCTTCACTGTATTAATTTGTACAAATTAAAAATCCCTTATGAAGGATATTTCCAACTGTGGGATTTCACATCCTTTTCCTTCAATTTCATTTTGCTTAAAAGGTTTTTTATAGGCTAATTTTTATTTCAGATATAATAACCATTTAAAACTGTTAACAAAACAATATGTTAACCAAATTAAAGATGAAATTTAAAGGCTTGTTGTTTGTTTCTGTTTCTAATTGCAAGGTTTTCTTTTATGTGTTTCATGTTAACGTAAATCTAATGACTGAAAGAATTTTAAAAGATTTATTTTGGAGGGTGGTTGAGAATGTTTAGGGTTTTATTAATTCCGATTTCTCTTTTTTTTTAGCTCGTGGTTTGTATAATTGATTTCTTTTGTCCTTCAAGAATTGGTTATCAGCCAGTACCTAGAAATGAAAACTCTGATGCCCAGCATGGCAAAAAAGTAGGTTAAAATATTGATATCAATAATTTGATTTGAATTTATATTTCAAATATACATTGAATTAAGAGTATCTGGTGCAAAAAACTGGTTACTAAATTGAATGTTTTGATTTTATGTTTTTTTATTAACTAAGATTACTTTGTTTTTACATGCATTTAAATTGATCTTTTGCATGGAGGAATATTTTCTTTTTAGCAATGTATTTTTTGAAAAGAGAAGAAAGAAATGTTGGTGTGTAGGTTGTCATTTAAACTATTCAAAAAATAAATTAGAGACAAATTATTTAAAGTCTAGCATTTCATTTTTATCAACTTGCATTTCTTAATAAATGTTTGAATGTTATTTTAACTGTCCAAAATAAAAATTTTATTTCAGAATTTAAATTCCTCTAATCAGTTCGAGAGTTCAGCAGCATTAAAATTTAAAATAAAGACAAAATAAAGTCATATAAATTTTTGAGACTACACATTTTACTCCTGTCATTTGATGGATATCTTATATGGAAGAAAGGTTTTTATTATCTGTATTTCAATAGGTTATTGTTTATATGCATGTGTATATATAATATAAATTTTTATTCTTTCCAGCATGAAAGTGATGGGGAATATGAAGGCGAAGATGTTATTAAAGAAGATGTTGCTGATGACGTAGATATTAGAAGAAGAAAAGAAAAAACTCCAAAATGATGTAAAGATATTTTCCCCTCTCCATCCGAAATCACTTTTCACTTTGTTAAAAACATTAATTATAAACGAATAGAAGCAATATGTAAATTATTTGTAAAAATCACTATTTTTGTACATTTTGATGCAAATACTTTAAATTTGTACTGTTTGAAAATGTCTTGATATTTAATCACATATAGGTTAGGCGAGTTTAAGTATGTATTTTTTTCACCTATTATTTTACAATTAAATCTTTCTATTACGATTCTTTAGAATAATATTTTTGTTTTGCCCTAATTTTAATAGTTTATTCATGCATTTTGTTTCTTACCAGAATCATTTTGATCTTTTCATTAATGCAAAATATCACAAAAACATTAAAATTGATCTGATAAAAATATCTGTTGGGAAATGTTGATTTATTGATTGATTAAAATGCATCTTTGTCTGAAATTTGTTTCATTTTTTTAGAGTTGGTTCTTGCCTGCATTTTATTCTAATATTATAGGTGTTTTTGTTAATTTTCTGTGTTTTCATGGTAAAATGATATTTTCAAACAATTGAAGATCTCAGCTTTCCAGTTTCGGATGCCTTAAATAAATACTGTGGGAAAGAGGAGATATCTGAGTATTATTTTTATGCTTGTTGAAGGTGACTTCTAAATAGTTAACTTTTCTTGAATGTTAGATACCATTATATATATATAATATTAAAAAGTTTATAGATATATTTGAATACAATGTGCTTGTTTATAGATATGTTTAAAACTCTAAATAAGATTAAGACATTTATAAGAGGTATCCAAATGCAGATTTTGTCTGAGAGAGATAGGTTTTCTATTTCGTTAGGTATGCAACAATGAAAAGCTGGAAAATATTACTTAAGGAAATTTTAGGAGTTGTAATTATGGAATTTTATACTCAATATTGTAAATTTACTACTGCTGTGATCATATAGGTTGTCATGCTCAAAGTACTTTATATATATTGTTACAATTGATTTCAAGTTATGCAAGTCTTCAATCTAAGCTATGCCTTTCTTTGTTGAAGTTTGTGCTGTTAAACTGATAAATAAAAAGTTCTTTTTTACACTTTTTTAGACTTTTTATATAGTTAATATGTCTGGTTGAAGTTTGTGTTTTGCTATTTATATCATTTTATTGTGTGAATTTTTCTGAATGTCCCTATGTTTTAAGTAATGTTTGTTGTGTTTTATTCCAAGTACTTTCATTTTGTTTTTTTAACTTATGTTTTCTACTAGTTTCAGATGAATTCAAATTTTTGTCCATGATTTATTATTAAAGAAATTATTCAATGATTATGGATTCTTGTGACTAATTTCAAGATATGTGAACTTATATTAAATTCTTCTGTAGTATTTTTGGTATGTATTTACTGTAAAAATTATTTATTAATAAAGTTTTTTAACTAATGTTTCAAATTAATTTCTGATTCTGAAAAAAATATTCTGCATGAAAAAAAGAGAAAAGGATTACACGACTTATTCTTGCCAATTTTTTGTCGGTTGCACTTATCTGGAAGTGACAAAGACTTCTATTTTCTTTGCAAAATGTTAAATGAAGAGAAAATTTTTAATAATAAAAAAATTGTGAGGGCTACTAAAGAGAATAAGAATTCAGTAAACTTAATGTTTAAATCTGGATTTAGAACTTTTAAAATTCTGAAATGAATCATGTCTATATATCTAGATTACAAGTTTGGAATGTATAAATGTATATAAAATATGATGAATTATATCAATTTTTCAGAAATTTTGAAAATATGAAGATAATTTTTATGCATAGAATAAAATTTATATATATATAATATTAGATTTGAAAGATATGTACTTAATGCACTTAAAAAATGTCCATTAATTTTAATCATAAGAAGGTATATAAATAAAATAAGGAGAAAAAATATTCTTTCACCAAGGAGGGAGGCGACAGCAACAAAAAAGAAAAAACACTTGTAGAAACTTTTTTTACCTTCTTATGATGAATCTCTCTTTAACATTGAGCAAAATTTTTATTTTAAATTCAATTTAGCTTTAGACTTCTTATAATGAACCTAAGTGGAGACTCTGAAAGAGAAGTTCAGCTTAGTAAAAGGCATAAAAAGCAAATAAAAAGATAAAGACTCAGCAAAAAAATCAAAGTCTGTATGAACATTTTTGAATACTAGATAATTTGTATATTTTCTTGAAACAAATATCTTTGCTTTTTTAATTTTTTATTTTCCTTAAGAAATTTATGAAGTATAATGGTTTTAAAGAAACGTTTGCAAAAAAAAAAAAAAAAAAAAAAAAAGTATTTTCGTTTATTAAATTCTTTCCAAAGAATTTTTGTGATATATAAAAGTTTGACTGTATATATTTATTTTTCAGTTAAACTCGTTCTTTTCCTTGGATGCAATTTCCTATCAAAAGTAATAAAAGATTAATATGAAATGTTATGGAATTGGAAGTGTTTTTTAAAAGAAAACAATAAAAACTAGCATATAATAATATTAGATGAAATATAGGCATTTTTGAATGGAACATTCTTTGTAATCAATTAAGTAATTTCAGCTTTTTTAATAATTTTTTAAAAATTTTGGTATTTATTTCGAAATTACTTTAGAATTGTCACACAGAGACTATTAAAAATAAACTGTACAAAACATTTCTTTTTGCACACAGAACTGATGTCATTTTTATAACTCATTAAAATGTGGACATAATATGTGGGATATATTAATTAATCTGTATATCATTTTACATGCTTAGCGTATTTCATTGCCATAAGAATCTTTGGATTGTTGACAGGAACAACAAATCTTATCTTATAGTGACTGATGACTTGGAAAGAGATATCTGCATCTAAATCCTTGTCTTAAGAAATATCCTATGAACTTTTTTGTAACAGTTATAAATAAGGCTAATTTTAAATTTCGATGAGAAAATAAATTAAATACGGATTCATAAATTGGTAAACACTGGCCTATTTTTGTATATTATGAATGGACTCTGTCTTTTGTGAATTACAGACTTTTGGAAATTTATTTATTGCATTTAATAAGGTTATTTTCTAAAACAATTTCCTGCAAAATTTTGTATTAATATACTATTTATGAAGGCTTTGCAATATTATCGGTATGCATTCTTGGATGTCTGATGTCTGTTGGTTTAATAAAAATTTCTTGTTGATGAAATTATCATTCTTAAAAAGATATAACAGTGGAAGGAGGGGGCATTTTATTTTGTGAAACTCGTATAATGCTTATGAGTTAAATGAGCGTGTAAAATGATAAAAAATAAATACAATGATAAAATTAGAAAATAATATTTAATAAATGAAATTAAAATTAAACAGAAAGCTGATTTCTTGATAATACTTTTCTGCTTTAAACAAATGCATTTTTAATGATCAACTGTGTTTCATTATGTATTTATTGAAATTACTCTTTTATTTGAATTATTAAAACAAAATATTAAGCCTTTTTATATCAGAAATATTTAAAAATGTTAATTATATGAGTAATATGGAAAAATTTTTTGAAACATATCAAAGAACTCTGAAATGTTTTGAATCCTGTTATTTGAAATTTGTAAGCAACGTATTTCTAATAGTTTCTAAATATAAATGTTAAATACTTTTTAAATGTCCATCCCAATAACTGAATATAAAATTTTGATTACTATCCTTAAATTTCAGTAGTGATTTTAAAATTAATCGAGGCTTTGAATAGTTGATAAAATTAGATAAGGATTCTTAAAATTTGGCATATGTCCTATGGATTATTAAAAATACATTCCTGAGTGATGCTTTATTGCTATTATTTCCACTAAATGAATGCTATAAATATTCTTTTCCATTGTAGTAAATAGTTTGTTGGAGGAGTTATGAATCATCTTTATATAATCTGAAACATTGTACAGATTTAAATAAATCGAAGAGTTTCTTTTGAAAACAATAAAATTAAAATTTACTGAAGTTTTTTAATAAATTATAATACACAATGTTATTTTCCCCTTATTTTAAATAACAATATTTGAAGTTTTAGTTTAACTATAGATTTTTTTTATACTATTTCAAGTAAATGCTTAGCATGGTTTTTAATGTATTTGAAATCAACAACAAAAACTTATTCAGTTTTTCCTTTTTTTGTAAAGTGGTAATTTAATGACAACTTATTTTGATCAATTATAATTAATTTACGATAAGCTGAATCTATTTAAGGCTTGTGGTTATTATTTTCTCTTTGCCTTTTGCATAAATTATTTAATTTATTTATTCATAGTATGGTTTTTACAAATTTTGATTTAAAACAGAAAATGAAGGAAAAATTTAAATAATACATTATTAGGGAAATGTTCATGCATTCATTTGGAAGAAATATATAATAATAAACAAAACAAAAGAAATGCCAGATTTATTTAATTAAAGCTAGCTTTATTTTAAAATTCATTTTTGATATTGGATTTAGATATTATAACTCTAAGCAAATTAATAACCAATTTGGAAATGGTTATTAATTTGTTTAAAGGTATAATCTTCAACCTACTGTGGCCTAATTATTGAATTCTATCTAAGCTGACTTTTTTTTTCTACTGACCCAAATTCGGATGCTTTCAGTCTCATTTATTGTTAGTTTGTTAAGGTATTTATAAAATTATAAAAATAAAAGCAGAAATACTTTTTAAATTATTCAATTTTAGGCAATTGAGTGTAAAAATATGCATTTAGTTTCAGTATTTTTTTTTAAAAATAAGGATTATAAAATTGTTAACAAATATTGCAATTGAGTGCTTTTCATGCTATGAAATGATTTGTAAACCTTCAAATTCATTCAAACCTTTTGTAATCTGACTGCTTAACAAATGGATAGCAGTTAAATTGTGTATATCAATAAGTAATGAAGGTATTTTTACAACATTTTAACCAGTGCATAAGTGTGGCAACTATTCCTTTCTTTCTATATTCTACTTCTTCATGCTTTAAAAAAGGTTCTTAATCGAATTTTTAATATGAGATTCATAATCAATGAGTGTTTGATGTAATAAGTGCTAATTTGATCCTTGTTCTGTAAAATCAATACAAACGTTTGTATTTAAAATTTATCACAAACCGTGCCACAACTATACAGTAACCTTAGGCCAATGTCGGAGTCTCACTTCCTAATTTGATCCCAATTCAAAACATTGCAATCTTATAGAAATTACTACAGTCTTTTCCTCTAGGGTTGAAAAACAATTCTTGCTCTAAATATTTGAGGAGGGAAATACTAATAACATAAGTGGAAATAATAATGATGTATGTATGATTATTCACTGCATATGAAATGCAGTAGTTTAGAAAATGGTAGGTTTTTTTTTACATATTAAAATTTATATTTCTTTAAATATATTGTGTTTCTATAACGAACGCGAAAAAATTTGCTGTGGCAATCATTAAATGTTATGCTATATTCTATAATTTCTAATGGTTTGACAAATTTTATGAAATGCAATTTCTAAGATTTATTGTCAAACAAAACTTCGTTTTAAAAGTGGGAAAGAACATGAGAGAAAGATTATATTCCTTTATTTTCAATTGTTCTACATACTTAATGATTTAGATATATTTCCTGTGTTTTATTGATTACAAGATGATAATAACAAGAAAAAATTATGAACAAAAACTGAAACTTTCAAATGTATAGTTCAATTTCATGCGATTTTATATTTTATCCAATTTTATATGTTTCAGGCTTTAAATTTTACAAGGGCCATCCTATTCCAACAACAATCTCTACATTCACTTATTCTTTCAATCTAGCTCCAACTATTTTTCTTTTTATTTGATTGATCTGGTCTAACATGCAGAGGTATTACTTTATTTCATATTAAATCTGTTGTGAAAGTAATAAAGAAGAAAAAAATTGTACATAGAAATTGCTATGATATTCAATAATTTGATATGATGTGGAAAAGGTGCAAAAAAAATTTCTGAGTGGCAATCTGTGTAGTTTAAAACCATTTTATGATTTTAATGAAATAAAGTTGATTCAATCTTGCTTTTTTTTTTTTTTTTTTTTTTTTCCCTCTGTCCAGACGCAATTTCATAAACATGCTCAAATCTTCCGAGAATCTAGCTTATGCACGTCTCGGAAATAAGAAGAAAAGATTTTCCATGCTTTTAAGATAATATCTCCATTTCTTGGAATTTTCTTCTTATGTTCAGTAGAAGAAAAAAAAAATTATAATTAAACATGTTTATTCTTCTTGATTAACTAAATTACCTTCTTAATTAACTAACTTTTTCTAACTAAATTAAATGTTGTTATCTTCAAAATGTACTTTGTTGGATATTAAACTTCTTTAATAAGGAGATTCATTATATATACTATTTACAGTACATACACACGCACGCACGCACACACACACACACACACATATATATTGTTAATAGGAACGGTTTTATATTGAATTTAATACCAATAGAAATTTTCTTAAAAGGTTATTCTTTATTTGCTTTGATATTTTTGAATAATCACATTACTTTTGTAAGTCTATAATAATAATGATAAAAATGCCTATTAGTTTTCAATGTCTATAATAATGAAAAAAAAATCAATCTATAATAAGAATGTCTTTCGATCTTTTGGCAGAAGACATGATTGGATCTAGAGCTAACAAAATGAGAACTTTCACTGCCAGAGAGAACCATAAAGGTTTTAAAACCTCCCCCCCCCCTGAATTTCAATGAAATTTTTTAATTAATTAATCGAGCAGAAACTTTTTGTTGTCATAAATAACATTAGTTAGTTTTTTATGAATATATTTTTACTTTCATTTTACTAATTTTAACTAATTTTGACTCTTATTTTAAATTAAGTGCTTTTTAATCTATTTCTTAATGAAAATGATTAAAATATAAAGAGAAATGGAATTATTTTTTTAAAATTTTTATTTATTTGTTTCTGATATTTATTTCTGAATTCCATTACTATTCATTGTTCATTTTGATGTTGTGCTATATGTTGGTTTTGTTAGTTTACATTGATTAAAAGGTTCGTAGTTCGAATATTTCTTTTTCTTTTTCTTCCATTAATAAATATTTTATTGCTTCAAAAATGGCAGCCTAAAATCATTTCGTTCATAAATTTTGATTTCTATGAATTAATACATCTTCTTAATAATGATCTATTTAAATAAATAAAGAATATCAATATGGATATAGGACAAACTAGGTGGTTCCCAAATGCAGTTTCTTTTTTAATACATTTAATTTTACATAAAGCAGAGATTTTAATATTTTTGAATAAAATTTTTACTAATAAAATTTAGATTTCTTTACTAATTTTTCACAATAATTTTGGTTCGAGAAATAAGGTCATGGAAATCTTTTCTTGTAACTAGGCAGGCATCTCGATTAAACTACCTGTTTCTACCGGTATCAAATTTTAAAAGAAGTAACGAACGATCGCTCCGTTATCTGTTAGACGAAAACGCAGAAGTTCCACTGGTAGAAAAAGCGCCAAGGCCGAACGACGGAGTCTAGTCCATACTCATAGGAAACTAGGGGAAAGCGAACTTTTCGTTTGACAGTGCTGTAATCTCGCAACGCCCAAACAAATTACGGCGTAAATTGCATGATACTTGAATCTTTTAATTCATAGGAACCTTAGGTATGCAAATATTTCAGTACTAACTTTGAAAAGCCAAGTGTCAGATATACGTATCCCGAATATGATGTCTAATGCAAAAACCTACGCATGATTCTGTGCAGTGTGAGCTTTATTTGTATATGAAATTCTCTCTTACTGAAACCACCTGTTTTTCCTATGGCATCGAACTGTATTAATACACGCAATAAACGTGAACGAATAGTTACTCATGAGCTTAAAAATGGTAAGTGTTTTTCATGATTGGTATAGAAATTTAGTCTTCAATAAAAGGAAGAATTGAAAAAAAAAAATCATTTTTGTATTGTCACACATGCTTTATTTGACCTTCGTTTAGGACACTTTCCGATTGCTTACTTTTTAAATTATTTTGATGTACTTATATTTTCGACACACTGCACTTTGATTTTAAAAGTAGACGGTAAAGTATAATTTAAGATGTATTATAAATTAATAAAACTGGAACATTTGCAACTTTTGATGAATTAAAATTACTATTGCTTTAATATTATATAATATAGAACTTATGAGAAGCTCCTTTAAATTCACATGAAAAATTGTTTTGACATTTTAAAATTTTATCCTTCCCTTATTTTTCCTATATGTTAATACAAATCAAAAGTAACATTAGTTTTAGCAATTCAAACAAATAAAAATCGAATACTTCCTGATACAAAATTTAAGTGAAAATTCGTTTAATAAGTCAGTAGTGGAATCTGTGTCATATTTTTTTTGAATGCAATAATTTATTTTTTGTTATGAATCAATATGAATTTATTTTACTAATTGCTTGTGAAATGTTTTACTCACATCAATACCTATTGTTAAAGAAAATATTTATTTCAAAAGTATATATTACTTTATTTAAATTTTGTTTTAAAATTTTTAAAAAAATGATATTAAATGACTATAGTATAATTTAAAAGCTAATTATTTATATCCATTGTGAAACATTGTAATTTTGTTTAGTATCTTAATTTTGATTATTTTTTTTCCTTGTTAGTGAGAAATAAATTTCAATTACTAACGAATTTTATAGAATAAAAAACAATGTTTAGATTTTATTAAAAAATTTATTTTCCATAAAGCTTATTTTTATAGCTCGTTTTACTGCATTAGATTCATTTAAAGAAAATTATAAGTTGTTTATTTGTAATTCGATGCATTTCATAATAATATAAATTAATATAAGCTAAAGAATATCAAAGTGGAATTTGATTAATCTACTGCTTGTTTTTTCAATAATCACCAAGAGATGGCGCCAGGGATGTATATTACTCTTGTAAACGATAAAATATTTTTACTGATATTTGTTTTCTTTTCTTTAAATTTTCTGTAAAATCATACCGAATTTTTTGAATATTTCAAAACCTTAAGAAACAGTAATGTTACTTTTGCTTCGGAATGATCGTACTTTAATCATTTTTAAAAGTGTAATGAAATAGAAATTATTATTTCCGTTTTTGTAGTCTTAATAGACTAATTGTTTAACAAGAAAGACTTATACATCTTAACAATCACAAAGTAAATCAATATATCATTGTTTATTTAAGTTTTTATTCACCTCATTTCCTACATTTCTTGGCGCCCGGCTAGCTCAGTCGGTAGAGCACGAGACTCTTAATCTCGGGGTCGTGGGTTCGAGCCCCACGTTGGGCGATGTTACTTTTTCAATTATGCTTTGTAACAGTACATGGTTAAGAATGATATTAAATTTCAAAATTTCATACTAAGTTAAGCAAAAAATATTAATATTATTTTTGTTTAACTTTAATAACTTTTAAGAAACAAAATTAGTTGCATGTAATTTTTAATTATTTATATATTTAATTCTCTCATAAGTACTGAAAGATAATACAAAAAATGTGGAAAACAGTCAAGTCTCCTAAAGAATGTAATACATTGCGTTAATACATTTGGTATCGAGGACAAACTATGATTTTTTTTTTCATCCCTAGTCATCATCATTAATTTAGGACGGGCTAAACGGCTTTCAGCACATTGAATTAATTTTTTCCCCTCCCACATGATATTTGTTATCAAAAAGAGGCATTTGCGCACTAATGATTTGTCTAAATGGCTCTCTCTAAGATTTGTTCCTAGGGCATCTGTATCTCCCTTGCCCCCCCCCTTGGGGGCTTTAACATTCCTTTATGAATGCCATTTTTTATTTTTTTTCATCTCTTTATCTCATGTTGTTTTCAATAAAAGTAGTACTTGGTTTTTTTTAACAGTCTTTCAAAATCAGATATATTGAAGAAAAGGAGCATGTTTAATATAATAAATTTAAATATATTTCATTCTTTTTTGTTAATGTGTGCTCTAGAGTCAGGAAGTCGATTAAAGAGAAAAACAGGAGGCCGATATGCATCATATACATTGCACTAATTTAAATTTGTGATTTGTTGTTCATATTGCAAGAGCTAAAAGTTTGAGATGTTTTAGCGCACAATTAAACGATGTGTGGTTGCATATTAGATGGTATATGAGGATACGTTTGCCATGTGACTATGACGTCTCATGCATAATTTTCATAATTACTTACCGTGTTTTCGGGAAATTAATATCAGTTGTTTTTGCATTTTTTTCTTACAGGTTTTGTAAAAGTTGACAGTTTTGCTTGATGATTAATTAAGACGTTCAAAGGTAGTCTGTCTGTCCAACTGTTCGAATATAAGTTAACACGATAACTACAAAACAAAGAGAACTAGATAGATAAAATCCGGTAAACAGATTTAACATTTATACTGTAAACATGTTTCATATTTTGAGTCAGATCCAACGAGGGGTTGAACGTCTGTTTGTCTGTAATTTCAGAAACATGTAAACACGATAACAAAAAATGCAATGATTTACATATATCACATTTGGAATGTGATTTTGTGATTGCATTTGTAGTTCGATTTAAATCGATAGGGAAAAAACTCATCTGAAACACAAATTCATGTTTGTTAGCGAGTATGCAAAAAAGTTTTGGGGCGACCTCTCCCGCTGATTTTATTTTATCATGCTGTGTTACTAAATGCGCTGATGAGTCCGTTTTCAGTAAAATACAGAGTTGAGTAAAGAATTTTTAAGGTCATGGAATAAGAAAATAATTAAATCTTAGTTATCCACTTATTTTGATAAATTGATGTTTTCATTCATGTATTGTTTCATAATATTTATGGTCATTCATAAAATGATATTCAGCAATGAAATTTGCTTATGATTTTGAATGATTAATGCTTTCTAAATTTATTAACTGAAAACGTCAATTATAAAAAGAACTCATTCCATTGATTCATTAAATACTGATCAATAATTCAAACTTTTAATTAAATTTTTGCATAAAACTGGACATGCCGCTGTTGCTTTCGATACCAACCTTTCTTTTTGAAGCATTTAATCCGTGCTTGATCTAGAAATATTTGCGGTAATCTATATTAATTAAAATAAAATGCCTGGGGAGAGCTTGTTCCAATTTTCTGATATCACTTCTAAATTCTATATGTTTATTATTATTATTATTATTTGCGCCTTCTCTGCTGTTAAATATAGGAAGTTAAAATAAATATCCTTTTATTTTTGTTATTCTTTAATAAAAATGAAATAATTGGTTAAAATAAAATACGGGAGGGGTTCCAATTTTCTGATTTCACTTCTAAATTCTATCTGTTTAATTTATTTGTTTCTTTTCTGCTGTTAAATATAGAAAGCTAAAAATAAATATTCTTTTATTTTTATTATTTTTTTTATTGGCGATTCGATTTTTGACCATTGGCTTTACTTACATTTTCTACTGCATGTGTTGATGTTTCTTCATGTAATGGGCATGTTTACTTACTATTTTTATAGAAGTGATTAGAAAATCAAACATTGATTTGTTTATAGATTTTCAGAACACCAATTTTTTTTTTGTTCTTGTATGAATATTTCTTAACACTATTGTCAAAATATGTAATTTTTTTAAGCTTTAGTTTGTTAATTATGAACTTACTTTTATGCCAATCAATATTGACAATGTGATTTTGAATTGTAATAGATTAATAAGGATGTCATTTGGGATGGATTCCCAGGTTGGAAATTTCCATACCACATAAACATGATAACATTTGACTTCTATTAATAAATTTAATATGCCCTGAGTTTACATATCCGAGAAAGAACGATTTTCTCCTAAGAAGTAACTAGCACCTAATTCAGTGTAGCTGTCACACTTCACATTTGTGACTTCATGCTCTGCTGTAACCTACCTTTCTTCATCATTCTTAAAATTCGTGTGCGATCTTTTGTAACACCCTGTATTAAATAAAGTATTTGTGGCGGCGGTTTTCAGAAAAGATTAAAAAGAAGAAGAAAAATCTCTCATAATTCTTATGAGCCTATACGGCGCCTTCAGGAAGTTTTTTGGCTGTTGATTTTACAGACTGGCTGCAATATATTTTCTTGGTGCATTCTAGACTGAATGGGGTGAATGTTTGATTTAATTTCGCTGGAGTCGAGACTGGGGCGAGACAGTCTTTGGGATCGATATACCTCATTTCTCCAGGAAAAGTCTTTACTTACATCACCCCCCCCCCTCTACTGAAACTTTGCTCATCAATATTGGAAGAAAGGATGAATTCCAAATAGGAAAAAGATTTAAAAAAAAAGCATTTTAAGATTTAAAAATTTTTTAAAGGATTTTTGAAACTTTTACAGATGCCACCTGTAATATTTTACTTCTATAAAATGCGCCATGACAAGTTGATTTATAGATATTTTTATTATTATTATTATTTGTGTAAGTCAGACAGACGCTTACAAAATTCGATGTCTTTTTATTTTTTTTCTGATTTTATTTACTAAGTCAAGTTTGTTCGAATTTGTCGTTTTCGACTGCATGGAAAATATTTACAGTTGTTCTAAAAATATATTCTACGCCAGATTCTTTTATATATTTTTAAGAAATAGACAAAGAATGATCTTTTCGAGTGCAGAAACATTTTGATTTTAATTCTGCTTAAAAGAACTAAAAATCAAATTAGAAAAAAATTAATTTTGTGTAGCAAACGATATCTGAAAGAGAAACTATTCCATTTATCTTTTTTAAAACTATCCTTTCAATTTATCTTTTTTTTAAAGTATTATTTGATAATTTTTACAAAAAAAAAAAATTATTTTGATAAAACATTGTTAATTGAATTCTCATATCTCACACAAATTAACAATATACTTCTCATTTTATTCACATTCATTACTTTCACATGTAAAAAGTAAATAATAAGATGTTACAGAAATAAAAATTGTTTCGAATTATTTTAGAAAACAGAAGTGGATGCATTTTCGAGTGAAAACTCAGAGCTAACTTAATTTTTAGAATTGCTGTTTTAACCAATGGCGATTTTTATTTTTATTATTTTTTATTATTACCAAAGAATCCAAATACAATTCATCCATTTTTTTTGATTTTCATGAAAATTTATTCTAGTTTATGCATTAGTAATTATGAATTATGAAAATAAACCCGTTTAAGATTCTGATATTGATTTTTCAAGAATGTATTTTCATCAGTTAACATTGGACAGTTTCTTGGTTTGCAGCCGACGAAATGTAAACAAATGCAAACGTTTCTACATCATGAGCATAAAATAATATCTACTTTATGCAAAAAAGAAAGAACAAACTCGAAAAGTATTAGTACTATATAAATATCATTTATAAATTAAAATTCGAAAGAAAGATAGATCGTGTTTTTAAGCATTTTTAACGCTTGCAAATTCCAGTGTTGCATTTAGCTTGTAAATCTATACATTGATTTTTTTTAGTCTTGGGGAAAGAACTGTTTTTTGAGGGCAATGCAAATGATATCCTCAGGTTCGTGCAGCGTGTCGCGTGCTTCCAGTGATCCAGATCGTTCGTCCAACTGAGCTGTCCGGCTCGCTTCTTTTCTGGGTCATCCAGGTACTCGGCGGCTGACCCTTCGGACTCTGGCTGCTCATCAAGCGCGCGAAAGTATTTCTCGCGGAATGAACTTGCGACTGACCCAAAGGGAGAAAAATTTCCACTGGCTGGGATGTAGGTGAAGGGCTCGAAACGCGGTATTCATGCAGTTCTTGTAAGAAACATTGAGAATTCGGAAGTTTTAATTTTAAGAACGTTGAGTGAATTGGTGTTACTCTTAGAATACTTATAACCCTCGATTTGCACGTTGGATTTACTTCTCCTAAAATATCTCGGGTATTGAAAACGAATCTGCATTTTACTTTGAAGAGAGATAATAATACATTTTTAAAAATACATTAACAACTTTGTTACACTTTCATTAAAACGTTTATTTATTACCCATATACTTTCTCACATACTCTCTATTAAAAAGTGATATTCTTAAAGAACGCCTGGAATGGCATTGGTGTTCATTAGTTACGAAATATTAACCTTTGGTGTGCATTTAGTATCTTTCATGAATCTATCCTATGATCCTTGGAGATTTTTTTCTGGCGATTAATCTATGGCTTGTGGTTAAAAGTATCCGAAAATAGAATTTGTGTTTTAGACGCATATTGAAATAAAAATTTGACACAAAACTGTACTTTTAGTCACAAAATCGTACCAAATATAATAAATTTAAGTCACTACGATTTATATTTATTACGTTTACATGTTTCTGAAAGCACAAACCTATTGACGGAGAACCTTTTTATTGGATTTGGTACAAAATTTGACAGGTGTCTACACTGTAGATGCTAAATTTGTGCATCGGATTTCGTCCTACTAGCTCTTTTCATTTTCTAGTTATCGTGTTAATATTCAGACAGCCGGACAGACAGACTTCCTCTGAATGGATTTCGTTCGAAATTTGATATAAATCTACAGTTTTGAGCACAAATCCATATATTTCGGCCTTCTAACTCAAAACGTTTTTGATTTATCTTTTTCATAAGACAGACGGGCGGATGGCCAGACAGACAGTCACTTTCCAAAAATACGTTTTTTGTATTCGTGAAGATTTGAAACATAGAGATTCGTCAATATCTCGAATTCATTTTTTTTTTAACGATTATAATACTTTTTCTATATTTCGTATACGAGAAAGTAAAAACCAGAAAGAGTATTTATTGTTAAATGTACATTATTATTGGATATACTTATAGATTTATTGGCTTCTGAAATGTAACTCATGTGTTGCTGTTTCCTCTAAGTATGAAAATATTCAAATTTAATCTAACTACTGTGATTAGTTGTCATATTGTCACGTAGAACTATAG
>JAPMOR010099619.1:0-49252 GCA_026543865.1 Argiope aurantia
TGTTGGAAAAAGCTGTGGATATTTCCTATAATCTCGTGTGCTATCTTCGTTCGGTCAAGATAAGAGTATTATCTTTATATTTCGGATTCAGAGACAATATTCTTTTTTATGAAAACAAACAGCAAACCAAAATAAATGTCGGGTTTATTATTCTCCCAGACACGTCCAGCCAAATATCTGAAATGTCAGATCGTCGTAACGTAAACATTTAATAAAGGTTAGTTATCTTAATTCTGCTGCTTTGCCTTGGTCTCCTAACATCAAGGGAATCGTTGATGAGAGTGGAGTATTGGTCATATTTATTACTAAAGATCTTATTCTAACAATATTCAATTGCAATTGGTTGTCTAATTTTTTTTCTGTAAAGTAATTTAAGTTAAATTTATCAGTTTCCTATATTTAAAATATAAAATTATTGATCGTAAAATACGAAAATCAAATGTTATAAATTCATTTATTTGATTCCTCTTGAAAGATCTCAATTTTATCTTTACAAAATATTCAAATGCGTACTGTAAGAATTCCAATTAGAATTATTCTTAATTGTTGTATTTTCAATGATTTATACTTTTGTATGATGTTGAAGATGATAAAGAACATTCAATATTGCTTTAATATTTTTTAATATTTTTTTTATTTGAGGGTTTTAAAATAGCTTTTATAACATCGAAAGACGCTCTGAAAGAAAATTAGCTTGCATTCTTTCCTTTTTTTCCTAATGAAATTAGAGAAATAAGGAATGGCAGATGACCATAAATTTCGACAAAGAAAAAAAAACCTTTTCCCGTGCTTTTAACACCAGTTCTTTATTAATCTATAAAGAAAATTTTATATTATTTTTAATGTGATAATTGTTTATAGTCGAGCATATTCCATGATGCATTGTCCGTAAATCCCTTAACATACAATTCTAGGCAGACCTTTGAATTTAGAATTTCTAAATGTGGCACGGGCTTGTTTATTAGGTGGTAGACATTCATTAAAAATTGTTTGAAAACTTTTAATTTGTTTTTTTTTATTTATTTGGTTAATAATCAAGTGAATGTTCATTGTTCTCAGTAGTAACTTTGATGGTTATTATTTAAAATTATTTGCACCAACTTAAAGCACATAATCAGGTTTTGAAAAAATGTAAATTCTATTTCCATGCTAATTTTTGTTTTAATAACATTTTTTTTTTAAATTTACTATGCAGCTGGGACTATTCACTGTTAAATTTTCAATAACTGATTTGTGATGATGTTGAAAGTCTGTCTTTTAATCTTTAATTAAAAATTATAAATAGCTAATAATCTTTGCTTAAAAATGGTAAATGGCTAATAATCTTTAATTTATGGTGGTAAATTTATATTCTCTAAATATTCTTATTTTATTAAATTCTGGCATATGAGATGATTCTTTTGCGGATTTTTTTCAGATTAAATGAAAACATCTCACAATTTCGATTACTTAAATGTTACTTTCTGTTTTTATATTTAATATATATAAAATGAAATAGTATAAAGCAAAGAAAAACATTTGTTTTATTTAAAAAAAGTAATTATTACAGTGTGTGTGGTAAAAAAAATCCATTGCAAGATTAAAATTGCAATTTTAAATAACACAAATTATTGAAAATTAACATAAACATTCTCTTAAGGGTTTTCTTATACTTAACTCGATAGTTTTAAAATATATAAATAATAAAAAATTTTGAAGTGTATATGAAAATTTGGGGATATCATTTAAACTGAAAGTATAACAAAATATGGAATATTGTAAGAAATAACTAATACTATACTGAATTTTTCTGCAATATTTTTTGTCCTTGTAAAATTTTTATTTATTTGGAGTCTTCATATTATTCTTATGTCGACGTATTAGAAATTACATTAAGTTTAATTTACAATGAAAAGCAGAAAAGAAGCCTGAATCCAATCGCATTCTGATTAATTTTATTTACATATATGAATAATTTATTTGCTTTACAAACCGACCAATATTTCCATGAATTCATTAAAATTTTAAACAAAGCTGCTGGTAAAAAATTTAAAATAAATTCAAAATTCCCAACGATAGTAAAATAATTTTTGAAAATAAAAAGAAAACATAAGCCTTTCAGAAAAAATCAGTAACCTTCAAAAAGAAATAGTAAAAATCGAAAGCATGATTCCAAGAAAATTAAACACCTACCGCACTCTTATTTTTTAACCGGATTGACTCGGAAATGCTCTTACGTATAGTGCGCATCTTCCAATTTAACACCCGCTTTTATTCAGTAAAGCTGTAAGTTCTTGAAATTTATTTTCTTCGGACATTTCAATTTTTTACCTCCGCAATTTAGACCATTAGACTGATTGAATTATCTTTTATTTCGGACGTTCTTAGTAAGAAAATTTTCAGACTAAATTTTGTCCCTTTCAAGGATTACTTCTAAAATTGAAAATTCGTCTCGCACCTAATTTTCTCTTTCGAAGGGTAGGAGAAAGCATGATCAGAAAAGAGGGATATTGCAGTATTTGTTGCATAATTCTTAGCAATTATATAAAATTGAAATCGAATTAACTAATTATTGTGCTTTGTGATTGCTTCTTCGGATTTCAATTTCTTTGGTATTAATCTTTTTATTTTAACTGTATTTTATTTTTTTTATTTATAATAATGTATAGGATAGCATAACAGATAAGAATAAAAAATTAATAATAACCAGCGGAAGTGGTCTTTCAAAAACTTTCTCGTATACTCTCTAACAAATATATATATATATATATATATATATATATTGTTACAAAGCTGTATTTTTGCTTCCCAGCGCGATTAGTGTCATCGTAAGAAAGACAGTTTTACAATCAGCCCTGTGCGTGAGGTGTTGATCGGGTACCGCGCCTGTGATCTCACAGCTTGGCGACCATTTGGTGACAAAATGGATATTATTGGAAACTTTCAGAATTTTATAGATCCTTCCAATGGGAGCTGAGATACGGCTGATTGGTCCGAAAACCTTCTCGTCCCCCCGGGAACTATAAAAGGCAGGCAGTCTCAAGCCGGAATGAATTGGAATTGGCACCGGAATTGGAGTTGGACTCGTGAAATGAGTCTTTGAGTGGATAAAGAAGGAACGGTGGTATAGTCCGGCGCAGTGCCAGCGTTGTGTGGAGCTCAAGCGAGTGCTAAACTGAGCTGTGTGCCGAGTCCTTGTGTTTATTGTGGAAGCAGCGTCGTATGGTCTGAGGAGTAGCCAGTCGTGTAGTAGTGTGTCTGCAGCTGGATATAGCTAAAGCGAAGCCGTTTGGAGAGAGCTACGTGAGTGTAGAGTGAATTTACGATGATTCCCTCTCCTGTGGAATTCTTTCTCGCCGCTTTGTGTGCTGTGACTTTTATTAATACCATTTGATTTGTAAGCTATTTGCTCTAGTGTGCTGCTGTGTGCTGCCCCGTGTTCGTCTCGACTGTATATATTTATCATCTGTGTATTCGTCGTCTCTGTATTAAATAAACGTCGTCTTTGTTTTCTACTAAAGGACTGTTTATTTCAGCAACGACCATCAAATCTTAAAATAATCCGAACGGAAGTAGTAAGTCCGTAACAATATTAACACTTTACATGGCATTGGCGTTAGATAATTATGATATCTTATTACGATAGTTATTAATATCAAAGTATGAATTGATCATTGTTACTGAATCTACCGTGTAATCTTTTGCGAATTGGTTGGCGATTAATCCAGGAATGCCGTTAATAGTATACGAAAAACAAATGTGTGTTTTAAAGGCGTTTTTAACACCTGATCGGGAAAAAAATTGATACAAAACTAATTATTGTCTCGAGGTCTAAGATAAATTTAAAATATTAAATTCATTGCTTTTTTTTAGTTATCGGGTTTACATCTTTTTGAAAGTACAGACCGACAGACGTCAACCTCTTGTTGGGTTTAGTTCCAAATTTGATTGGCGTTTCTATTATAGAGGTTAAATCTGTGTACCAAATTTTATTTATCAAATTATCTTCGTTTTATATTTTATTTTGTTGATTTATATTGGAAGAACCGGCAAAAAGACTTCTTCTGAACAGGTTTTGCTCAAAATTTGATATAAATGTACATATCTGGTATGAAAACCGAATACCAAATTTCATCCGTTTGTATCAAAGCGTGTTTCTCCCAGACAGACAGCTGGATATTTTCCAAAAATGGGTTTTTCGAACACAGGGAGGTTTAAAACGTAGTGATTCGTCAAAATTTCGAGCTCTCTACTTTTTCTGTATTATAAATACGAGGCAGTAGAAAATGGTTTTGACATTAAAATTATTAGACGTGAAAATTAAAAGAAATTAAAACATTAGGCACTAAATTTGTAGACAGTATTTTAACCCTAAGTAAAGCCGAATTGGACATATCAGCTATTTTTAAAATAAAATGAAATTCTCGTGATGGTTTCGATAGTTCAGTTATCATTGCATCATCTGTATTGGTGAGACTTTTGGTGTCAAAAAGCAACACCGTAGGAAATGGCTTTATGATGATTTGGAAGTTCATGTTTGCGCATAGTAATAGAGGTTTCTAGTTCCATTTCTGAAAGACTCTGCTGTAATGACACAAAGATTTGAATTCCTAATGCATTTATCTTATGCCCTTTCATTCACGTATTAGTACTTCTGGAAACGAAAGCATTCTTGAAAGAGATGCATTTCGTGATTTATCATAAATTGTTTGAGATAAAATGTCATTTCCTACTCTTTAGAATTTCCCTGGTTGCTTTAGAACATCACGTTCTGTTCTGTCAGTTTCCCATACAAGTATAAGTAATGATTTATTTTCTAAATGTCAACTTTAAAATTTTATTTTTAAATAGTTTTAGCATTAGGCATATTTTTTCTTTTAATACGAATCATTTCTTTCAGTGTTCTTCTTGCTAGATAGATGTTAACTTTAAAATTAATTCAAAAAATTAATTAATTGTTGCTATTTCATATTTTATTTTTAAAAAATGATGGATTTTACGGGTTGATAACCTTGGTTTACCCTTAATTTGGCTTCCAAGATTTCGGGATCTTCACTAATTTCATTTTTTGTGAGGTTGCAGCAAAGATGGTATTTCTTAGTAACCATTGACATAAACAATCAATGAATTCAAATAACACTCATTTCTGTATTAAACACCATTGATTGTGTGATACTTTATGGATAAGGTATTTTAATTAAAAATATGATGTTTTTCGTGTCGCAAAAAGTTTACGCATCAAATATTTGAAACAGGAAAAATATTGGAATGTTTCTTTTTATTTTTGTCTGGCCGATTATATTATGTATAATTGTTTTAAAAATGTAAATGTTCAATATTCGGTCATTTATTTATCATAAACCTATTTATTGCTGATTTGAGAATGGTTTATATCTTTCCTTAATTCTCTATCTTTTTAAAAATATTTTTCATCATTTAGTTAATTTTATTTATGATAATCATTGAAAACTTTTTTTAAGATTGCTGATTATTACATAATATTGGGCAAAACAAGATGGTATCAAGTGTTAAAATGTTCACCCTTTAGCAAATCTCAATACAAAGTCATAAGACATGTTTAAAGCAAATAGGGATATTTCATGATGGCTCTGCCCAGAGACATCGTACTCTTTGTGTTGGTAGCTGCGCAGTTTCCTGTAACCTGATATTATAGATAAATCTACGCCTATCTGGATTTTAATTCTTTAAGTTTTCGCCTTTTTATTATTATATTTATTATATTATTTTTTTACTTTATTTCTTTATTTTATGGACCATCCATCGTTCTATAAGGGAATAGCAAATGTTTAAAATATACTATTGCCTAGACTAGAATCCGACAATATTCCTTTAAAAAAACGTAAATCTCAAGTACCTAAATCTTTTCTTTATAATCCATTTAATGCCCATCAACGAACATAAAAAAATTTACCACTTAACCAAACTATCATATTAACTATTTCCTGGATATCACTCTTCATCCAGGAGAAGGAAGCCAGAAAAGAGAATGACACTAATTTTATTCTCCTGAGACAAAAAAAAATCTCTAACGATATAATTGAACAATACTTATTAATAAGATAATAATGAATGTAAAAAAAAAGCTAAACGTAATTAAAGCACAACCATGAATCGGTTTATTTACCTCTGAGAACAATGATGATAAAATCGATATCCTTACAACGCATCGTATCGTATTTGTGGATGCTTTGATTGTTCAGTTTGATTACTTATATCGATTAAAAGACGCCAACTTAAGTTACCTTTCTGTCCAATACTGTTATTTAATTCAGAGCATTTGTGTTTTATGGAAGCTTACTTTTGGCGATACAAAGGCTTGCTGACGAATAAAAGACTGTTTTATCTAATGGTGGGCTGTATGTCTTCTGTTGTTTGTGGGTGACGCCCGACATGGCAGTCTTTTCTTCACTTCGATAATCATCATTGAATAAGTCTTACCATTTGGAAAAAGTACAGTGCTCTCTTCCTGAGAGGGGGAGGGAGTGCTTGTGAATACTGCAATGTTTCAAGTGATATTTAACCAAATTTAATTAATATTATTGTTATATATACAAAACGATCATGTGCTATATAGTAATTATTTTCCTTCCAACTGATGAAGAAATACAACTTTTTACTATCTTGTCTCATTTTGTGTTTGCATTTATATAATAGACTCTCTAAATTCAAATCCACTTATAAGTTGGCAGTATGAAGAAAAACACGAGCCTATAAAGTCGATTAATGGTCGATAAGTGGGGAAATAATAATAGATTGGTGAATGTTAAGGGAAAACATGTCACTGCATATCAAAATCAATAGCGAAGTAAGCAAATATCTGTAGCTCAAATTTTGTGATATTTATAAATATAGCAGTGTTTTCCAATCTATGAGCCGCAGATATTATATTAGAGGGTTGATAAATGCCTTTTTCAGGATTTAATACTAATTTTGTCACGATATTAATTTTCGAAAACTGCATACGAAACACGATTTAAAAATCCTTTCAGAGAAGATTATATAAAGAAAATGAGAGAACATAGAGATTACAAAGATCCGTTACTTGAACTTTCATGTGATCGGAATCTATAATACTTTTTCAGAAAAACCTCATTAGCCCCTTCTAAATGAATATTCGGCAATAGTATTCAGCAATTTATGGGATTTCCCATCATTTATGTCAGCATGATTTCTTAGTTTCACTATTTTCAAATATAATTATAGAAACAACCGGAAAATAGAAATGGACTTGAAGTTGAAATTGTCAAATTTTAACCTAAACATTTGCTTTTCTGTAAGGCACACACAATAACAAAAATCTCAAGATTTTTTTGTTGTCTTTAAAATTGGAATCTTGATCGTGTGTTTTTGAATTTTCATAAACTTCAATACCTAAGAACTGACAGTAAAACAGCAACATTTCGCATATTATAAATAATGTATTCATAATTTTTTAAGCTTTACTAATCAGTGACACATATGCGCAATATATAATATAAATTTGCATATTTATTTAATGGCGTCAAAAAGAATTTTAACCTTTGGTATATGCTATTGACTTTGTACAATTTCTTATACTTCATCTAATAAACATAAGTTTTTCCTTTAAAATGCATTTTTAAAATAAATTTCCTCAGATTTCCCTTTTTATTTTTTCTTGGCAGTTTTTCGGTTGAAATATGCCGAATGAGAGCGAGGTAACTGCATATTCGTTCATAAAAATAATTATTTAACTTTTATATAAAAACAATTATATATCTCTGTATTCATTTACTCCTTTTTGTAGAAGAAAAACAGAAAAAAAAAATATAATGATCGCCAAATATTTAGACATCGATGCATTAATCCATTTTTATATTTTCCTTACTTTGATATTTTGAACACTCATTTGGGATATTTCTCTGGCTTGACATAAAAAATAGGAAAACTTCTAAACAACAACAACAAAAAAAGAGACGAATTCCACCAAGAATCAAAGCTTTTATTAGCGTAAATTGAATTGAGATGCTCAATACGTTTGTAAAATGAAAATAATGTTGCAACATACGGCAATTAGTATAGAGAAGTTAATTAAGAAATCTTAATTGCATTTCGTTTCGTCGATGCAATCGGAACTGTAAATGCTTCAGGGGGACCTTCATTTCGAGCGCAATATTAGATTAATCAACCATTTGGGAGAATGACTAATTTTCTCTCATGCAAAAATCATTACTTGTGAAAAGAACATTCGTTGATCACAAATCATCGCTTTTGCAGCAAGCGAGAGCAATTTCTTTAATTTTCAGCCCGAATGGTAAAGACAAGATAAGGTGTTTGACTTTGAAAGAGATTAGAAGCCAATTTCTGTCTATCTGATCGCTATGCACTAGCGTTTTGCTTCTGAGAGGTGTATTCAGAACAACAGATGTAAAATTTATGTATGTCAAGTTTATCTTGAGGTAATATTAGATTAAATAAAAATATAGCACATTGTATGACAGCAAAGGAACTTCCCCAGCATAATGCTATATTTAACTTTTAAAAGAGGTTTTCACTTTTTTTTTTCCTTTTTGGCTGATAATTTGGAATTATGGTCATACAAACGAAAATATAAAAAAATTATCAAGTCAGCAAAATTTCACTTCTTTCAAAAATAGATGCATGTGTTTAGTTGAAAAAGAAACTTTATACTATAAAGTCATCTATAAAAGGATAAAACCATAGTATTTCTTTCTTTTAAAGGTTACGCATAAATGTAATTTAATGAACTGCTTAATTTTAATACAAAATTAGTATACATTCATATAAAATGTCTATATTTGTTCATATCCTTTAGACTACATGATTTGAAAAAACTATATAACTTTTTATTCATACATTTTTGTAAGAATTATAATATTTATATTTTTGTGCTTTTTTATCATTAAATTTTTAATACAGTAAGAAATAACGTGCACCCCTTCTATTAACTATTTAGTGTTACAAACTTAACTACTTCATTTGTTCCTCGAATTATTGTATTTTTAATAATGTTTAATTTATTAACCTCAGGTTTGTAATTAAATTCCCTAATAAGTTTAAATTTATATTGAAAATTCGACCCTTTCATTTATGAATGTTGTAATTCGAAGCAAAACTACTTAGAGCATATAAATATCTCAAGTGTTCCACGGATTCTTATTTCACTTAAAATGATATCCGATTAATTTGATAAAATATATAGGGGTCGCTTTGGTCTGGTGTAAGGTCTCGTCTCCGGGACCGGAGGGTTCGAAGTGAAGAACCGTCATGAAAGTGGGTCGGATACAAGTTAAATCTGAAAGAATTAAATGTTTTCTCGTTGGTGTGGTGCGGAAGTTTGGAGAGGGTGTACCATCTCAGATGACGAGGAAGTTATATGAGGTTTTAGAAATGCGAGGTTCAACCCAAGATATCCCTACTGTTGCTTTAGTATAGATAAACTAAACTACGTTAGTATAGCTAAACTAAACTAAATGGTAATCAGTAACTGAAATTTCTAAATAGTTAGCTGACTAGGAATACATAGCTGAGAGAGGACCTCGGGCAAATCAGTTATGAGTCTTTAATTATCCTAATATTTGAATTACAATATATTGGTATACATTAATACTTTATCAAGTATAATTGCCGAAATTTGTATAGATGTCCATTGCGATCAGTTAACATTTATAAATCCAGACCATCAACTACAATTATATTATATAGAAACGTGGATGCTGGGTTGTTTGGAATCTTAATTGTTAAATGAAAACCAATGCATCTTTACAAAGTTAACAAAATAAAAATGATTTACATAAATAAATAATTAACTTGCTGAAAATATTTTGAAATATGAAATTAAATACCACTTGCAGTACTGTTTAGTACTACTGTATAATATTGAATAGCTCTATGTAGTGATTAAATAGTATGCAGCCCTAGACTCGTAAAATACCTAAATTATATGTACCATGTATAAAAAAATGTATGTACAACCTTCATGCATTTTAGGAACTTCCTTGGAAGCTCCTGAATTGACAATATTTCAAAGGAATTCTACATAAATATCATTAACTCTTTAATTTTTGTTTGATATATAATTTATATGCAATACATATATTAAATATTTTATATTAAAATTGTATACCAGTGATTTTTATTATAATAAAAATAATTTTGTGCATAACTTTTTTAAATCGAGTATCAAAAATTATCTGTTCTTTACTGCCATATTTCACACCGTTTTATGAATAGAAAAGGTTTGAACTGAAAAAAAATAGCGAAATATTCCTCGCGTTTCAACTCTTTCCCCAGTACAATAATGTACACTGTTCTTTAATTATATCGTATTAGAAAAATGTACAGTAAAAAGATATAGATTTTATATATAAAATAAGAATGAGATTGAGAGCTGATACTTATTAAAAACTCAATAATATAATTCATTATTTTTATTTTTAAAAATATTATAAAATATTTAAAAATATTATTTAAAATATGAAGTTTGGTATTTTCATACATTTTTTCAAAAAAATTTTAATATTATTTTGATTTTTTATGAATTTATTCTTTAAGCTTAAAGTGTATTTTAAACTAAATACCTTTTTAAATCTTGATTAAAAATAAAATTTCTTTTTAAAATAATAACTGTTAGAAAATTCAATATTATTCTGTTCTGATCACATTGAACCAAACTCCTGTTTAATTTTTAGTATATGTAAAGCTTTAATTATTCTTATTTAAGTACTGGTTTCTCGCTATTGAAAGAAAAATAATTGTATAAATTATATCTATTTTAAAAATGAAAATTATTTAGATATTGAATAAATTATTTTATAAATATAGTGTAATGAAAAAAAATTATGTTTTATTTAAAATAAACTGTATTTTTATTTGTTTTTTATATAATTTAAAGTAATTTTGTAACAATATTTATTAAAGAATCGTCTGTCAAAAACCAATTTTTAAAGATTTTTTCCATGTAGTTTTAAAAAAGGAGTTTATTTAATATTTTGATAAGTTTATAAATTACAATAAGTTTTCTAATTACTTCAAGCACAGCAAATTATACATTCCTTAATTTTATAAATATTTTAATTATACATATTTTAATTTCATACATATTAGATTTTATAAAAGTTGAACAATTTATGAACCTATGAGCAATTTATAGCGAATAGCGACCCACAGCACAATCGCAAAAAAAAATCTACACAAATGATAATGAACTGTTCCAAAATTACGGAAAGCAACAACTAAGTTGAGCGTTCGTGCGGAAAATGTGTTTGTAATAACGTGAGCAAAGTCTGAGCTGACTTTTTTTCGGTGTTGCCTTCATATGGCATTATAAAGATTTTAGGCTTACATCGCATTTTTGCACATTGTGGAAGAAATAAATGTATTCAATATCTTATCGCAAGATCTTATCTTGCTGAATCAAGATAAGATCGATCCTCTATCAAGATCCTATCGATTCATTGGTGAGTTGGAACCTTCAGTCTGGGAACTTGTGCTCAGAATATCAAAGACGAATATCAAAAATGGATTTCATTTTAGATATTTTGATTACAATCAAAAGTTAGATTTAAAATTTATTACAGCAGAATTCTACTTGTTTATGTTTAATATGTGTGTATATTTAATAACCGACATCTTGGTTTAGAATGAAAATATCTCGAAATTACTACATATTTTCAAAGAATGCAAATGATTTTGTGACTCACTGCTTCCATATATTTCATTTCAGAATATGCCGAAAAGAAGTGCTGGGAAAATGGTACCTGGTACATCAACGAAAGGAACAAAGAATGGAGCAATTACAGCGGTTGTGGACGTGTCGAGGTAAAAATAATATTCTTGTTTATGGAAAAAAAATTCTACGCGATTAAATGATTTTTTTTTATTCAAGAACGTTTTGAAAGTTAAATAATATAATAAAAAAATCATAGGTTGTTGTTTTATGGATGTTTTTAATGTCCTATAGAAATGATGTTCATTGCATAAGATTAAAAAATTGTAAGTAAAATTGATCTCAATTTTAATTACAATTTTATTCTTTTAAACAAAAATCACCATAAAATTTTATTGCAAGCAATTTTTTTCCCGAATTTCTCAGTTTTTGCAAATGTGTCAGTGTTGATACACCTGTTTATGGCACTCATCCGATTTCTTAATTTTGGATCTCTTCGCAGTAGTAAGAAATAAAGAACGATGCCTATCAAAACTATAAAATATTTTAAATTCCTAAACTGTTAATTTTTAATATATATTTACTCTTCATAGCATTTTTCAAAGATACACAAAAATGTTCAAACATCTTTTAAATGAAATAAGTTATATGAATTTCTACATACATGATTTAAGAAGGATTTTTTTTTTACTCAGCATTAAAAGTTTGTTGTTGTAAAAACAATATTAGAATAATTTTCAGTAACCAAGAAAAATAAACGTCATGAAAACTGACAAAAAACGCTAAACGCTGACATGACGCTAAAAATTGAAATGCTTCTGTCAATACATTTGAAAATTAACCTTTTCATTTCAAACAGAAAGAAAATAGAAGAAAGTGATATTGTAAAATAAATGAGAGTAAAAATACTGTTTGTATAATGTTTCAAAAATGTCTTAAAGATTATTATTTTTTCAGCAATACGTACATTTAGCATTTATAATATTTTTGCAGTTTAAATTGTTTTTAATATTATCGCATGCGCAATTTTTAAAATAGTATCGAATGCACATTTTACATCTACAATAAACATAGAATAATATCATTTCTATTGTACTATATTTACAGTTATTGTATTGATTCAGAGCTTTAAAAATAATTATTTTTATTTTATAATTTTAATTATTATTATCTTTTAAATTTTTAAAAAATAATATCTTAAATAAAATGATTTTCTCGTAAAGATTTTTGAAATTTTGCTTTTTTAATACTTTTGAAATTTTGTATAATAGAAATAACATTACGAAAAAAATCGTTACTTTTTGTACAAAATACTGTCTCTATTATACTGTATTTTTATAAGATATCCAGTATTCTTCTGAATGTATTGTTTTTTTTATCCCTTTCCTACTTTCTTCATAACATCTATTCAATCGGTCCTGGAAATGTTAACCCTTTAACTACCAACGGGACTTATGCATCCAAATAAATTTTTAAAATCAACTTAAATAGAACTAAATAAAAGTAGTTTTTAAAACAATTGGTAGTCAAAGTGTTAAAATATTTATAGGCAATTTATAGACGAATTCTGTAAAGTCTTTTTTAAAAAAAATTATTTACATATAAAATAATTAATCAGGATTGATAAATTGTATTTTTATTTTTCAGAGAATGCGTCGACTTCAGCATTTTCACATTGCAACGTACGCCATCTCCATCTTATTCCTCCTTCCAGCTCTATTCATATTTTCAACGTACAAGTAAGTTAACAATGCTCAGAAATACTAAACTTCTTTCGGTACATATGTAAAATCCCGTCGATCAGTGAAGTTGGCATAGAAATCAAAAGAAATTACTATTAAAACTGAACTCCTATTTATAGAAACACAAATAATTTATTAAAGTGACAACCATATATTTGGTACATAGTTTTTTCCCACTGATGGCGAAAAATCGTGGTGTTTGGCGTCATTTTTTAGTTTTGACGGAAATTATTTTCGCCAACATTCTTGGTCGACGGGAATTTATACATATACCGTTTTCTTAAATATTGCAAGTTTTGCAATAATATAATGTGTGAATTTTCTAGTGACCCTTTGCTCTGGTAGTTGTTTCATAATTATATGAAATCGGTTTATTTGGCATGGATGAAATCGTCCGTATTAGCTCAGGCCACGAGAAAAAAACCTGACTGTATTTAAGATAATGTTGCAACTTTTTACACTTATTAATTCTCCCGATTTACTATGTTCTTTTGTTGGATATTAATACGGTTTATCAAGGAATTGAACTTAGCGCTAAATCAAGGAAATGTCTGGCACATTTTCATGTAATGTAACATATTCCAAAATGATAATGCGTTATATCGCAAGATTTAATCTTGATATGGGGTGAAGCAAATTCAGGCAATCGAAGTAACTGATTTAATAACCTACATTCTTTCAATTGCTATCCTTTTGTACATACTATTGGTGTATTATCTCATTAAACTTTGTACATATTTGCGCATTATTTCCTTTGTATATATTTGGCCCTTATCTTAGAATTACTCACAAATTTTTACTTGATAGTTGATTATCGAGAAGGGGTTTTTGATTTTTTATTTGAGTATTTCATTGCCTTATTGAATTCCTCCTCATCATCAGAAAAAAAAATGTTAGAATTAATGTATGATAAGTTATCGACTTTTTCACGCCAAAAAACCTCAAAATTCTACAAACGCATGCGCAGTAAGAAAAAAAAATACAATACAGCGGCATGTTGTTGTCCCGTCGGGGCAATTATTTGCCTTCGGCCGAAGAGCATTTTTCAGCTTTTCTACGCATGCGCTAGCTACTGGCCGTCTTAAAACTGGCCGAATGTAAACTCGGTATTACACTAAGTTTCTTATTTTAACCTTTGACATTTCGCTTCTTATTCCTCTATTCCATCAGATCGGGTAGAAGTTCTGAGTCAGTTTGATAAAGATTGATGAGGGGTAGCTAGTAGCATAAATCAGTAGATCGTCCCCTTTCCCATAGTTAGAATCTATTATATGTAACACTTGAAATGGCAGAAGGATGACATCTGATCGACTGTGAAGACATTGTCTCTTCTGTTCTACGTGCTGGATTAATAGAGCTCTTTAGTTTAATATTATGAATTTTTAAATCACAAAACATGGAGATGATCCAGATAATTTCATTTGGAAATATATCTAGCCTTAACGTCTCTGTAAAAATTTGAGGTACTTTGAATGCTGCCAGCATGATAATTGTTTTATAACACTCACAAGTGGATTTGGTAGCTGTATGGACGTTTTAAATGAGTGATATATAAAAATCACTAAGGTGATGCTATTTGGTACATTCTGTCAGTATTAGTGAATTAATTAATTGCAGCTGTTAGTCGAAAATAGATAATCCAATTGAGATTTTTTTTAAAAATGCTCTTTATATTGATATTTGATATTTTTCAAGATACCACGAGATTACTATTCCTCGCCCAGCAATCAATTTTCTTTATCAATAAAAGACAAATAATATTTACTGTGAAAGTAAACTCCTACAATAATTGTACCAGACCGTACGTGTTGGATAATAATTTTGTCTGAACTATTTCTGAGATAAATAGATTAAACATGGTAAAATTACTTAGAAATATGCATAAGTGCTTCCTAATTATTTATATTATTTACATATGTGTATGAATAAATATTTTACTCGGTATCAGCTATACTTATTTATCAGCCTACCATATTCTTTTTGGTTAAAACCTGATTTAATAAGTACAATTATTAGAATATTAACTGATTAGAATATTAAAGATTAACAATAAAAGGATTGTTTTATTTTTCTTGGATTGAAATTAAATGAAAATTAATCTGTGTTGATGTATTTCCTGATCAGAATTGTGGATTGTTTGTTGAGGCACGAGTGCCTACTTAAATATTTTGTTTTTGTTTTAGTTAGACTTTTATTGCATTTTTTTTTTCATATCAGAATCCTCGAGGTTCTTTTTTCTAACTAAAAGCAAAGTAAACGAAACTAATTTCGCTTTCTTTTTAAAGTTTATTTGAGCGTATTAAAAGTTTAGATAAAAGTTTTCTGGCTTCCTGCTGAAGTCATCCTTTTTTCTCCTTTTTATCTAAATGTTTAACGTTGAGAAAAAGAAATTAAAAAGATATAGTTTATTTAGGAAGTAGAAAAAGTTAATTAGGAAGATTTTATTCGCTGTGAAATATTTTTACTTGTAATGATACTCAATAATTTTTTAAAAAATTACAGATTTCTCATTAGTGTACTTGAACAATCGCAGAAGGTAACATTAACGATACATAGTTATTGATTGAGACACAAATGCATTTTTTAAATAAATTATTTTATTATTCGTAAGAATAAAGGTGTATTAAATATTCGTAAATGTATGGCTGATACATTCTTTACTAATAGAGAAAAACCAAAGTATCCTCAATTTGGACGTCTAGAAAAAAAGAAGAATGCAAACAGAGCTTTGAAATTCTATTTTTTGTATAGCAAAGAATTAGTCCCTGCTGGATAAAATAAATCTTTCATATATAAAAATAGAAATTAATAATGCCTTTTTTTTTTGTTTTTTTAACCCTATGTCGAATTTTAGAATGCACTGATACGTTTAATTGTCATTTAAAGGAGAAAATGTCCCAATTTTAACGTTTGAAAAAATCAAATATCTTTTAAGGAGAAAAGTTGCTAGTAAAACATCTTTAATAGAAAAGAACATTTATGCAGAGTATTTTTTTAAAGGTAAATTATGCACAAAAAGCATTATATTAGGATTATTTCTGCACATTTCGTAAGTCCTTGTATAAAGAAACATTACTCGAAGCATTACTAATACCTTTAAGGGCAGTGGTGGCCTGGTGGTAAGGTCTCGGCTTGTGAACCGTAGGGTTTCAGGTTCGAGACTCGATTCCACCGAAGAACCGTCGTGTAAGGTAGTCTGTTGCACGTTAAATCCGTCATGCCAAACGCCCTCCGCTGGTGTGGTGTGGTGTGGAGAGGGGGTGCCAGCTCAGGTGTCGTCCTCGTCATCTGACCGTGGTTCAAAATTACGAGGTCCGTCCCCAAATAGCCCTCGTGTTGCTTTACAATGGGATGTTAATATAACTAAACTAAACTACTAATACCTTTAAATTCTTTTACAATTACAGTTTTTTCGATGTAAAAAAAAGAAAAGATATTTGCTAATTTTGACACTCATTAACTTATTTAGTTAAAACTCTGAAGAAATTTTATTTTCTTTCTGGACGTTTCTTAAATAAAAATTTACTTACAATTAGCTTTACAAATTTATTAGTTTGGTATTATTTGTGAAAATCTAAGATATCTGAATTATATTAAGATAGTTGACATCGTTAAAATGTCAATTTTTTGGAGAAAATATTTAATATATTTTAAATTAATACTAGCTCCTTTGGCGACCACTCTGTTCCACTCTCCTCTGGCGACCACTCTGTTCTGGGATTAATGCTTATTAAAAGTCAAAAGTTTCAACTAAATATTTCATGTAACTTGATCGTAATAACCTTCTCCACAAAACATTTCTAAGCTTCAAATTTTTATAGATACATAACTCTTACAATTACAGAAGCACTGTTCTGTTCATTGGACTATGTATTTTCATAATTTCATATTGTTTCTCTTAAAATTTGAGCGTTAATTGAAAACGGAAGCAACTTAATTTCAATTGATATAAATAATTTTTCTTTATGAAATCCAAACATACTTTTAAAATTATCATGACAGGAAATAGAATCGTTTTGCATTTTATCATATCATATATGTTCTACAGATATTTTTAATAATTTATGCAATATATTATATTAATACTTAATAAAAATTTATCTGGTTCAATATAATATAATTTTACTGCAGTAAGAAAATGCTTTTTTTGATAAGTACAATAATATATTTTTTATATCAGTTATATTAGAGGAAAGATTTATAAAAATGTATAGATTTTTTTTGAAATATTTTCATTGCTGGCTTTTGAACTCTGATGATAACAGCAAAAAAAATCCAAAAGTATATTTAAAGCAAATTTTAAACAAAATTTTACTTATTACGGAAAAATAATCTATGTAGGAACCTAGAAAATTAAGCCAAATTCGCTCAACTCCAGCAAAAGAACAATTCAGGATGAAATATTTGTAGCAAAAATGAAAATGATTTTATTTTATTTATGGTAGTAAAATATTCATTATTAAATAAACTTAAAATATTTTTTAATTTCTTTCAAATACAAATAAATTGAACCATTGTAAAGGCAAACTTTCAATTTTAAGATGATGTTAAGATTTAAAAAAATATTTTATTGCTGGAATAATTTTGAACATTTTATTTAAATTTTAATTTTAATTAAATTTTTAAAAAAATTACTCCGAATTTCGCATTTTTATCTTGCTAGTGATATCTGTATCAAAACTGGTAGCTCTAATTTTAACGGTTTGTATTGCAGAAACCAACGCAAACCCATTCATTACTAATAAAACAGCTGAATATATGTATATACACTGGTGTGCAAAACTTAAGCAACAGGTATGTTTTTTGCCATAATTTCACGAGAAATCATCTGAGAGACATGAAATTCAGAAATGAGATACAGCATTTTGTTCTGAAAGAATGACGAAAGCATAGTTGCGCAGAAATGAATACAATGCATACAGTATGGAATCAAACAAAAAAAAGGCTTTATTGAACTCATAGTATCGTTACACATGATTGTCTGTCCAAGAGGAAGAACAGCAAGCAGAGGTTCCTTAGTATGGGATATGCCCTCCCCTTACTGCAATGGTTGCTTCGCACCGTCTTCCATACTCAGCACCAGATTTTCCAACAGTTCTTGAGGTAAGAGTGCCCATTCTTCAGTCAGCATCTGTTTAAGTTGTCGGGTGTTCCCAGGAGGATGTAATCGTGCCGCAAGGCGTCTCCCCAAAGCATCCCAAACATGTTCCATTGACTTTTAAATCAGGGGAGCACGCCGGCCTATCCATTCGAGTGATATCTTCACTTTCCAGGAGCTCCTCAACAGCATGGGTCCTGTGTGGCCGTGCATTGTCATCCATAAAAACGAAGTCTATTCCAATGGCACCTCGGGACAGACGCACATGGGGAAGGATCACCTCCTGACAATAGCGATCTCCAGTTACAGAACCTCTGTCGAAAACGTGAAGCTCAGTCCGCCCGTTCATTATAATGCCTCCCCAGACGGCAACTCCAGGACCACCGAAACGGTCTCTTTCCGTGATGTTACAAACGATTCCCAAAACCAGTTGATTCGGAGAGAGGGCGGGACACGGTTTCATCCCAGTAACATCACGGAAAGAGGCCGTTTATACGGAGAAAATGAGCAACTCGGAAGTAGTTCTGAAACTTTAATTAATTAAAAAAATGAAGTGGAATTTTTAGAGGTTTTCACGATATTTACCAAAAACATAATGGCATAAAAAAGCAATATTCAAAATATTTATTTTTAATGATACCAATTATTGTAATAATTTTTCTACTTTTAATTAAATTTTTAAAATAAATTAGTATATTTTAAACTATGGACTTGTCATATTTTCCCTACAGGCAGCTGCAAGTCCATCGCATCACTATGCACAAGAATCTTTTCATCGCCCTCTTGATAAATGCAGCTCTCGTCATATCTTTCAAAACCATCGTCATTCTGGATGAACTTGATAACTCTGGAAACAGGAGGACCATACTGGAAGAAAACTGGGTAAGGCATATGCAAATTTCCTTAATAGAAATTTTATTATATAATCATTAATCTCTATGAAGATTTATGTTATATTCTTTAATGAAAGTTTTTGCTCTGCCACTCTCTGCAAGAAATTCTAGATCTTAAACCAATTTCGCAGGAGTGCATTTTCTTATTCGTAATAGAGTAAAGAAAACCGCGTTTGCATATTGAAACCTTTTTTATCGCTTGATTGAACGATAAAAAAAAACTGAATTCTTTAAGAATTTTATTTGCAAGGTGATATAATACTAATTTATTAGAGTATCTCTCAAAGTAGATTTCGCTCATATTAATGTTTAGTTTAATACCTCACGTGCAATATATAGATTGGAATACGATCTAGTTTATGATAATTATGACAAGAAGGATCATACTGGATGTTATGGATTGATATGTTTGTCTAATTGCTATGGATAGATCATGTTTGTCCAAAATTATATTAACACTACGTTAATATAATTTAGGACAACATTAATGGATATGGTGTCTCAGTGAACTCTATTATGATTTCCTTAATATTGTAGGTTAACGCTTTAATACACTTGATTCTGTAAATCAACTGGAAATAGAATCGTTTGTGAATCGAATAATTCATCTGTTATTAGCTTAGTAACAAACATCATGCTATTTTTAAGATGATTATTGTTTCTTTGGTACAAATTTTTATTGTTTTTAAAACTCTCGCTGCTAAATTTATTTGGAAGTTTTTAATTCACATGATTATAAAAATAAAATAACCCTTTAGTGGAAATGAATGAATGAATTAAAATTCAATGCCGAAACACTCAATTTTACAGTTTACTTAAATTCCTGATTCAGGAAGCATAAAGACTTTTGTTTCTAGAATGTATATATATATAATTAAAAAAGCTAACACTGATCAGAAATACAAAATTTATTTAAATTCATTGAAAGCGGCATGAAAGATTTGTCCTCAATAATTACATTTCTAATAAAACAAGAGGCAACATTGTTATTTCGGTGAAAATTAACATGAACTGAATTTTTAAAAACTATTTGGTAAACATGACATTTTTAATAGATTGTTCCTAAGAGTTCACGTAACTTTACAATTCAGATATTAAGATTTAATCTGCAGAATATTTATACCGTTATCTATTTTTTTAATTTCTAAATACACAACATTATTTTTGCAGAGATATTAATTAATGAAAACATCTCTAGTATTGAAATGTGTCATATTTGATATTTAATCAAGAATGCAGTGAGTATTTTATTATAAAGCATTAATTTGTGAGCGATTTTGATGAGTTAATATTGAAACCAAAATATTATACAAAGAAATTAAATGCAAATTCGCTTAATATGTTTCAAAAGCATCAATATTTTACATAAGTCAAAGCAGTTTTATTGATGAGTTAAATTATGCATAAATTGCTTAAATGAACTTTTAAAGCTAAACCTAAAACATTACATGCATTAGCGAATTTAAAACTGTAAGAATTTTGTCTACAATCTTTGAACCTTTTAATTTCCAGATTCATAATGTACCTGAAGTAATGACATTTTCTAAAACTTTGATGCCCAATAATAAAAGCTTATGTTTACCAAATTGAACTGCTTAATGAAGCAGTTAATATTTGGAAGTTTTTGATGCATTATATTTAAAGAATCTCAGGGCTTTAGAAGATTTCTTCCCTTAAACGATCAAATAAAATGGAGTATTCCCATTTTGTTATATAATTACTCAAAGTAGATTATTTCCATTTTGTTATGTAATTACTCAAAGTAGATTATTTCCATTTTGTTATTTATTTATTCTAGAAAATATTTTTCCTGGCTTAATGTTCAATAGATCGAATTTTCTCATTTATGGTTTCATATTTTATTCTTTCATCAATTTATTTTAAATTTTGTTAAATTTATAATTCCTTTTCAGATAATCTTGTTTTAATATATATTTTCTATTTCCTGCTGGTAAGAATTGTATTTATTCTGTCATAAAAGTTTCTGCTTCATGGAAAAAAGAATTAAATCATTTTTATTTTCTACTTTGTTTAAAATTTTTAAAACATTGTTTATTTTTTAACTGTACAGATAATTTTTGTCTTAATTTTTATTTAAGTTTAAAAATTAGCATAAATTAATTTAAAAATCATCAATCTTTGAACTTTGGATGTGCAAAAATAACTTTTTTATTCGAGTAAATACCTTTTTATAATGACTTAAACTGAAAATCATAAAACCTATTTTGGGTAAATCGAAATATGAACATTATAGTCAATGTTTGGCCTAAGATTTATCAGAATAGGAGTAGCAACTCAATCGTTAAGTTGTGTAGCAACCGTTTGTATTATAATTATGTTAGATGATTATATTCTGAAAATCACAACCTTTTGTTATAATAATTCCTATCATGCCTTGTCACAAATTAACTTCCTTTTATCCCAACGTGAAAGATCGCGACAGCATTTCTGAAATACCTATTACGAAATATTAATTTTTAAGAGATTAATTGTTAGAATAGGTAGTAATTTAGTAAATATTATTATTCACCATAATTTTAAACAATTTATAATTAAAAGGAAACCGGGAAAATGTAATCTTAAAATACAAAAATCTAAAATGACAAAAGAATTAGTAAAATGACGTGATATAAAACAAATTGCTAATACTTAAATTGGAATGTTTACATTTGTTATACACAATTTAGGAAACAATATGAATATAAAGAACACCAATTTGAATGTTGCTTACAGAAACACGAAATTTGTCCCATATTCATTTCATTGCAGCATTTAATCTTGAAAAATTTTATAACTGAACTTTACAATTTTAGTCTGCTTATGATTTTGTCGGGTTTGTCTTATTTTTCCTCTGGCAGAACATCCTTTATTCCTTCAAAAGTTTGTTCTAATTTTCTTTGCAACAATTTTAGTTGCAGTACGTTTTGTAGAGGTTCTTTATATTCTTCCGTAATAGCATATGTCACTAGTCATAGAAAATTCCTTTTAATTATCCCTTTTTACTGTCCATTCTATTGTTTGTCGAATGAATAAGGTAGTTGTTGATTACGACTATATTTTATTTAACAAATAATTTTTGTATCGTCCAAGAAGGGGTCGCGATGGCCTATTGGTTAGGTCTCGCATTAGGAACTGTAGGGTTTCGGGCTCGAAACCAGATTCCACCGAAGAACCGTTCTGTAAGGGGGTCTGATACATCTTAAATCCGTCGAGGCTAAACGTTCTTCCACTAGTGTGGAGGTTTGGAGTGGGAGGTGCCGACTCTGATATCGTACTCGCCATGAGACCGTGGTTCAAAATTACGAGGTCTGCCCAAAAATAACCTCTGTGTTTCTTTAAAAACGAAAAATTAATATAACTGAACTGAACTCACCAAATAAGACTTATTTCAGCAATCGCGCGTTTCACTTAAATGTAAATAAGATTCGAAGAGTTCTGTTGATGCTTCAGATTCCAAATGTTGAATAACAGTTAGTGAAAGGTCCCGCAAGAATAACCGAAGTCATGCTTTCATCATGCCTTGAAGTATACAGTTATAAAATGAAAATCTTCTTTAGTGTATCTCTGACATACTCTCCACTATAAATTTAAATTTGTATTTTTTTTATATATTGAGAACTCTAGATCAGTTTAAAATGATAAGATATCAAAATAAAATTCGTAAACAGGAAATAACAATGCAATACAACAGGAAATAAAAATTTGCTTCGTTTCGGCCGAGAAAATGTATTTTTTCCTTTGTTGTGGGAAAACTTCCGAATAACCTTCAAGTATTTTCTGAAAGGCTCACTTCGAGTTTATCCGCATCATAATTTGAAAGTGTATTTTTTGGTTCCGAAATCGCATTTCCTAACGTAATCCAAAAGCGAGTGTGCCGGAAAAAAGAAGAACCTGGGTACAAAAACAAATCATTGGAAGAACAGTTCCGCAGATTGAGGGACTAAGTCCGTTTCCCTTTTGCAATGGTTTCCTCGTTAGAAATATCATCTTGGTGCTAGCGAGAAAGTGTTTTCAAGCGTATGCAGTGACAAATGCGGTGAATAACAGCTATTGAAAGCGGTTCAGCAGAGTTTTACAGTTCAGCAAATTTGTAATATCGTATATGAATTTCCTAGAGATAAGCCGATTTTGGGAAGAAATGGGAAAAGTGTGAGTGTGTCAAACCTCTTCCTCATTGCCAGCACTGGTTATTCCTCAGGCATTTGATGGAAGCGAACTAATTTTTTTTATTTCTTTCTCTCCTGCAAACTTTTTTCTTCTTCTTTTTTTTTTTTTCTATCGGATTTAGCTTTTCCGGATAATTTTTTTCTCTGCTGTCCTTTCTTTTCTGACTTTAATATCACGTCAAGATGACGCTAGAGTGTGTGAGGATATATATGAAAAAATGGCGTTCTTAATGCGGAATGGAAGGAATGCGGACATGTTGGGAAGGTTCCTCAGTAGAGATTGGTGATGGTGTTTTGGGGGAGGAATGAAATTAAAAGCTTTTATAGAAATAAAAATTAAAAAAGCTCTTCTCTTGAATTCTTGTACGGATTACTTTTTTTGTTATTTAGCGAGAAAAATGTTGATTTGAGTCTGCTTCTAACCAATTCTAGAAATTTTTAAGACTACAAGATGTATTCATTTTTTCATGCAAATATTTATAAAATTTTATCTGACTTTATATAACGAAAAACTTTTATCATATGTGCAGTTAAGCATTCGTAATTTAATTCAATATATTCTACGTGCATAAACACTTACATGTAATGATATTTTTTTTGTTTAAGTCGTAATTAATTTCCCAATTTTTATCTTAATTTAGCCCCTATTAGCTTCATTCTACTATGTTCACTCATTTACTGATCCAATTCCCACATTTTTATTTAATTACTTCTGGCTCATACTTAACAAATTTGCCGATTTCGTCGTTCAAATGACAGGAATGAAAAGATAACAGCTGCACATATTTTTAAAAGAATATCAAATATACCTGAGATTCCCTTGTCTAAATCGACATTGTAAAGGAATCCTTATCAGAATCTCATAGTAAAATCACTGAAGGGAAAATTTCTAGTCACTTTGCTCTTATATCGCGATATAGACTGACGAATCACTTATGCCTTTCCCTATGCACATAATATGTCACCCATGGTGAAATAAATAGAAAAAAATTTAGAAAAATTTCTTATTGTTTGCTACGCATCTACTATATTATGTTGACATAAATAGATATAATCCATTTTCAGATTTTTCCACTTGCAGATGTTTTCTTTAATATTATTAGAGAAGAAAAAAATCTAAAATAGGAAATTCAGCATCGTCTTATGTTTGTAAAAGGCGCCAAGCAATAAATAGTGGAAAATTAAAAATATGTTAAAAGACTTTCAATCTCTACGAATGCGTCTTTTTTCTAGACTGTTTGCCATACATCTACGGAACTATTACGCAATGATGTAACGTTTGCAAAATACAGAAGTACAGCAGAAAAGAGCAGCTCATAAATAATAAACTCAGACTGAATAGCCTCGAATCAATTGGTTTATCCAGCTATTAAGAATTGTTGATCTAAGCAGTATTATTTGACCACTATTAAAGGAAATCCTATTATTTGTTAGAGAAAAAGAATTGTATATTCTTTCATGTTCACATCTATAATTTTTAAAATATTTCTATCGTACAAAAAAAATACCTTTCAGGTTCAGTTTTGATTCTAATTTTTATTTAATTTATATTATTGTTTTTTAATTTAGTCATAGAATGGAGAATACATAAATCATTTCCATTTCATTTTTTATTGTTGTTCCTGATGTTAATAACTGGTGGGACAGGTTCTTAATTTTTTGTTCGTATTGTCTCTGATAAAGTTGCTCTCCCCGCATAAAATTTTGGACCTTGAGTTAGTTCTCAGCTGCCATGACGTCATTGTCACACAGTAGTCACAGAATATAAAGGTTTGGCGGGACTCTTACCATTTTAACTTAACTTTTTTGGCAACTTTTGGCTAATAATATCCATTCCGTGGATTTAATGTACAGTTCTCATAATCGATACCATTTTGCACGCATAAAATGTTTAATTTATTTAAGTCATTGCATTTTTAAGCATACGGAAGTACAGATAGTCAGGTGATCAACTATTCAACAGATCATCTTCAAAATCGCTAAAAATATGCATTTTAAATGCTAAAATTTATATCCATTTAGCTTCAATTATATCCATTTATAAATAATGTAAAAAAGTTGTATCCATTTAGCTCCATTATGTTTTGCAGCTATTGAACTCACTTATACTTGGACATACTCCCATTGGGGGACACTCAAAAATGAAGATGGAAAGCTTCCGATATGGTGGTTAGTTCTCGCTGCCCTAATGGGTACAGAAAAAGCAAGGGGTTGGCTACCTCTTATCGATGACGGGACGTTATTCCTTAGGGAAGGTTTGTACCGCTGCCGGTGATGGCCCTTAGATCTCAACCACAATTTCCGCCAGTGTTGCTTTCGTGGGGTCTGGTCATTCAGTTTTATCCATGTGCCTTCTGACGTGTCGGAGTAGTCAGTTTGTAATCGATGCACTTGAACAGATAGCCAGATTCCCTGTAAATGCATTTTTTTTTTCAAAATTTGATAGAAATCTACATATTTGACGTGAAGGCGCGTACCTAATTTCAACTCTTTTTTATTATGTTTTTAAGTTGGCAGACAGAAATAATTCTAAAAATGGAACTCAGGAAGCTCTGAAACGTGGAGGCTCTTTAAAACCTCATGTACGAATTTTTTTGATGTTTTCAATACTTTCTCTTGGTATATCTTGTATGAAAAAGTAATAATTTGCTAAAAAGATAATCTATAGATGATATAACTTTTTTCTCTAACGGAAAAAATTGTTTTCCCGAATATATGAAATTCCTAAATATATGAAATAGAAATTAAGTGCAGGTTACAGAAACCAGATGGCAACTCAGGATGACAGCACATGAAAACAAACGAGGAAAATGAATCTCGTGAATGCTGCGACACATGCTTTTATGCCTCTTTGAAAATAATGAATAATCTCTCCACTTATAAATTCTGTTTATTATATATACTCTGTGCAACAGAAATCAAGTTTTTTTTCCCAGCTGTATCGATTACTTTAAACTGGACTTGAGTTAAACGCAGGTTTATTTAATGATTCATAATAAAGATTTTCGGTAGTGTATAAAAAATCCGGCAAGTGTCTAGTAGACAATAATTAACTTTTTTTTTCATTTAAAAGAAGAAGTAAGGCATTTTTCCAATTCCAAAGTTGTTGATAAAATTTTTCTTATTAATATCTGGGATTTCAAGTAAAAGTTATTTTCTATATTTTACTTCTTGTTAGTAACAGATGCAAAACCAGCATTATCGGTTCAAGATACAAAGGAATTGGTTAGCTTTCCAAGGAAGCGGACACTTCCACAATTAAAATAAAAGCATTTGATAAATAGATAGAATTCTTGATTTTTTTAAAATTATTGTTTATTGGTAACAAAGTGAAGAAGTTTTAAAATGTACCTGTTGTCACTTTATTGGAAAATAAACACACAATAAAAAAATCCGCACTATTGACATTTTTTTTGTTTTCTAAAATTGTGTTTGTTACTAAAGCATTGCAAATTTAATTAATTCGTTTATCCATATCCCATTTCTTTCCTCTGTAATGAATCTTTGTAATTTTGTACCTTCCTTATATTTTTACATTTTATAAAGAAAATAAATAATATATATAATAAAATTAAATAAACCTTCAATAAAATAATAGTAACAATATAAAATATTGAGACTATTTTTTGCCGGATAAAATTTAGCTAAGGATCGATTTAAAGAGATTATTATATTAAAACTTCTTATTAAAAGTACATCGGTTATAATTTGATTACTTTTAAAAATTATACCTATGGGCATAAATTTGTATTTATGAATAAAGATAACCATATCCCCCAAAGAAAAACCGTCGTGTAAGCGGTTCTGTTGCACGTTAAATCCGTCAGGGCCAAATGTCCTCCTGCTGATGTGGTGCGGAATCTCGGAGAAGAAGGTACCAGCTCAGGTGTCGCCCTGTCATTTGACCTAGGCTGAAAATTACGAGGTCCGCTCTAAAATGGAAAGTTAATATAACTGAATTGAATTCATCAACGAAAACTTATTTCAACAATCGTCTGTTTCTCTGAAATACAAATAACAGATTCCCGGAATTCTCTTAATACTTTAAATTTCTAATATTGACTAACAGTTCGATGAAATGAGACACAAGAATAGCTAAAGTTGTGCTTTCGCCGCGTCTTTTAGTATAAAGTTGTAAAATGAAATACTTCTCTAGAATATTTCTCACACACGCTCTCCGATATTAAATATTCATTTTTAATAAATATATCTGTCTTATTTTGAGGATGGTAGATCAGTCTGAAAAATTAAAAAGATACAAAAAGAAAATTCGTAAACATGAAATAACGATGCAAGGTAACGGGAAATAAAAATTTGCTTCGTTTTCGCCGAGAAAATGTAATTTTTCCTTTGTTGGGGAAAAACAACCGAATAACCTTCAAGTATTTTCTATAAAGCTAAGCTTCGAGTTTATCCGCATCAGAATTTCAAAGTGTATTTTTTGGTTCCGAAATCGCATTTCCTAACGTAATCCAAAAGCGAGTGTGCCGGAAAAAGAAGAACCTGGGTGCAAAAACAAATCATTGGAAGAACAGTTCCGCAGATTGGGGGACTAAGTCCTTTTCCATTTTGCAATGGTTTCCTCGTTAGAAATATCATCTTGGTGCTAGCGAGAAAGTGTTTTCAAGCGTCTGCAATAACAAGTACGGTGAATAACGGCCTTTGAACGCGGTTCGGCAAAGTTTTGTAATATCGCGTGAAGCTGCATCGCCGGGAGATAAGCCGATTTTGAAAAGAAATGGGAAAAGTGTGAGTGTGTCAAACCTCTTCCTCATTGCCAGCGCTGGTTATTCCTCAAGAATTTTATAGAAGCAAACTATTTTTTATTTCTTTCTTTCCTACAATCTTTTCTTTTCTTTTTTGTTCTTTCGGATTTAGCTTTTCTGGATAATCTTTTTTTTATCTTCTTTCTTTGCTGTCCTTTCTTTTCTGACTTTTTTCACAGCAATAAGACGCTAGAGTGTGTGAGGATATATATGAAAAAATGGCATTCTTAATGCGGAATGGAAAGAATGTGGACTTGTTGGAAGGTTCTTCAGCAGAGAGTGGTGATGGCTTTTGGGAGGGGATGAAATGAAAGCGCGAAGCCCTTCTCTTGAATTCTTATACGGATTACATTATTGTAAGTGATGTAAGAGAATGTTGATTTGAGTTTGATTATGACCAATTGTAGATATTTTGAAGAATACTACTTATTATTCATCGTTTTTGTGCAAGTATTTATATTGTCTATGTAATTATAAAATTTTGTCTAAAATTTTATGTATCTAAAAATTTATCATATATGCAATAAAATATTCGTATTTTGATTCAATATATTCTGAGTGCATGACCTTTTTCTTGGACGGTGCTTCGGTAGAGAGTGGTAATAGATTTAGAGGAATGAAATTAAAAGCATATTTGGGAAAAAGTTCTTTTCTTGAATTCTTGTGAGGATTATTATTATTTTTTCTTTCTTGAGCGAGAAAAACGTTGATTTGAGTCTGATTCTATCCAATCGTAGAAATTTTGTAGACTTCAAGCGATAGTTCATCATTTTCTTCTGAGTACTTTTTATAAAACTTAATCTAAGATTTTATATATCAAAAAATATTTTTTAATCAATTTTGTGGCCGAAGAGAAAGAAGACACTTTAGAATTTTAAAACTTCCGATTTATTCCATTCCGGATTCAAACATATAAACAAAAAAGAAGCGACGAAAGACACAAGAGTACAGCACGACACAAGAGTAATAGATGACAAAAATATTCTTCCCAGTGATTTTATACTGTGAGATTCTGATAAGAATTTTTCGATAGATATCGTTTTAGGGAGCATAGCTATAGGTATAGGTTTGAAAGAATTTTCAAAATGTGACAGATTTTTATCACTTCACTTGAAAAGTGTGGAAGTGCTGATTAAAGAAGTTTTACAGAGCTCGTGTAGCATTAAGTAAATAAGAGGTGGAAATGGATCAGGAAAAAAGAGAACATTTTAGAAGTAAGTTAATATGGTTTAAATTAAGATAAGGATTTTAATTAGATTAAGAAATATCATTACACATATATAATATGTTAATTTCCTAATTTTTGTTTTAATTTATCCCATGTTAAATTCATTCTAAAATGTTCTCTTTTTTTTTTCATGATACAATTCCATCTTTTTATCTTGTTACTTCTAACACGCACTTACTAAATTGTTGATTCCATCTTTTCCACACCAGAAATAAGGAGATAAAAATCCTTAACACCTGCATTTTTTTGAAAAGGTACCCAAGATTGACTTGCATAAAGCAACACATGGAAAAGAAATCCCTAACAAAATTTCATAATAAAATAAGAGAAGGTGAAATCTCTTTTTCTTTCGGTCTTGTATCGCGATGTACAATCATGCATCTCTTACCGTTTTTTATCTTTACATATTGACTTCCGTAGTGAAATAAATCGAAGTTAAAATTTCAAATGTTTCTTCTTTTCGGCAAAAAATGATCTACAAAATTATGTTTATATATAATGCATTTTCAAATTGATATCCAATCATTCATTGTACGTTTCGCCATAATTTCTGAATCTTAACTTGAAGCAAACCTACACTCGTACTCACAATTCTTTCATTCTCTTTATTTTCATAAGTTTGTCTTCATATATTTTGATATTATCCATAAAATCCAGAATTTTTTTAAAGTTCGAAATAATGCATTTATAATAAGAAATTTAGTTATTTTCATTTGTCGCCAAATCTGATGAAATTTTATCTCGCAATATGTAGCTTATCATGTTTTAACATGTATACTAGCGCCATAATTTCTTACATAAAGATATATTTATTGCTAATAAGTTGTGTGCAGGATGTGAGCATGTTAGAATGTTTGGCTTAGAGTTGCCAAACTTGGCGCATGTATGCTTTTGAGAGTGGAAATATGTGACTTACAGCATTGTTTCTAAATTAGAAGAATCTGGCACAGTTTAGCCAAAAGTGGCTTTTGTGCCTTAAAAATCAAACTCAGCTAAACTCAACTCTAAATTAGGATTTTGATTAATTAAAAACTAAGTTGAATTTTCAGTAACTTTCGAAAATATTACATTATAGAAATGATTTTTGCATGATCGTTAAATCCAAAATACAGGGTGATTCATAAAGCAGTTTACAATTTCAATGCACTATAAATCAAGAACAGTGTAAGATATATGACACCTGTAATAAAATTGCATAAGGATATTTTAGGTTTTGTTAGAGACAGTCACAGATGTCCCTTTAAAAGGGCCACTTACGCTTCCTTTCTGGATATTGCAGAGAACAAATTTACCTTAGGGGAATCTTGCCAGTGTAGCGCTATGAATTTGTGATTCTATCTTCTCCAGAAGGGAACATTATACCCGTGTATCCTTATGAAATGTTAGGCCGCAGTGGCCTGGTGGTAAGATCTCGGCTTCAGAACTGGAGGATTTCAGGTTCGAGACCCGATTCCACCGAAGAACCGTCGTGTAAGAGGATCTGTTGCACGTTAAATCCGTCCTGACCAAACGTCCTCTCGCTGGTGTGGTGTGGTGTGGTGTGGAGAGGGGGTTCCAGCTCAGGTGTCGTCCTCGTCATCTGACCTCGGTTCAAAATTACGAGGTCCGTCCCAAAATAACCCTAGTGTTACTTCAAACGGGACGTTAATATAATTAAACTAACTAAACTAAACCATATGGAATGTTGCTCCATCAGTAAAGACTAAGTGATCAGCAAAATCATGTTTTCAAAACCATCTGCATATTAGAACAAAATTCAATGAGCTTTTGTTTGCCAAAGTAATTCAGATTTTGAAACACTTGCACTTCCCATGGAATCATTTTCAGCAGTTTTCTCAAAATTCCTCAGAAGGGAGAAATCTGCACTTCATGACTCAACAAACATCTACGCTGATTTTTCCGGCCTTCGTTGAATGACTTTTTGCGATACAGTCAATCGTCTAGGACTTAAACTTGGGCACGAACAGCCCGTACTTTTAAAATTTCATGCCACTGATATGCATATTTTCTAACTGGAATTTCTTTTCCAAAGCGTGATCGAAAATGTCATTGCACAAGAGCTGTGGATTCTGTTTTTCTAAAATGAACACAGAAAGCCTTTTCCACTGCAGACCATTGTCACCATTTCGGCTGACAAGTCACATGACACGCATGGCACTGTCTATATGACTTCTGTCATGGGCGAGAAGCGAACTTTAAGAATGCATCTACCTTATGATTGGCTAAGGTGGTTTCTGTCTTTGTTCTGCTTACAGCATCTGGAAAGTGTATACTACTTTGAGTCACACTGTTATCTTTCTAATAGATATCATTTATTTGTTACAGAAATTAACATTAAAATTAAATGAAATTTTAAGCACTTGAATCATTTTTACGTCATCTTAAAAATATTATATAGATTTAAAAAATTATATTTCCAGTATTTTTATTTGTTAATCCCACATTTTCCCCCTTTATTAATTTTTAATCAATAATTTTAGTATATTTTATAGCAAAATAGTTCATTGTTGAGCTAAAACTTATATAATTTTGTTTATTGCTACTAATATTTCATAATGACATTTTTCCATTTTTTTTATGCTCAAAATATGAGGATTCAGCATATTTCGCTATATTATATAAATGTCCTTAAAAGTCATATTTTAAATAAATGTTTTGAAATTTGCTGTACTTCTATTTAAGAGTTAACTTCAAAATCAAAGAAGAGTGAAAATAAATTCAAATCGCTTCTACTTTTTAATACTATTGCTCCTTTTTGTGAAATACTTGAACGTATAAAGATATAGACATAAAATTAAGGAAATGCCTAAGACTATAAATATAACGATATAAAACTTCTAAAATAATACGAGTTATATGTCTAATGGAATTTGAAAAAAAAAAGTTATTTTGTGACACATTGAATTGACATTAATATTTGTCATTCAAGTCCCATTACACTAGACATTTATTTGAAATTTTTATCAACCATGATTTCCGGCTCATTTAATTGACAGTAATATTTGTCATTAAGGTCGCATTATACCAGATATTTAATTCAAATGTTTATCAGCCATAATTTCCGTTGAAGGAATTAGTCATCGAAGGTGGCTATTAAAAATTAATATTAGGAAAAAGATTTTCGGAGATTTCGAAATAAAATTTGATGTGTTTTTTTGTAGAGATTTATAATAATAAACTCTTTGAAACTTTGATAGTAATTCTTTATATTATCATAGCCAACCATATGCAGAAATGTTAACATTTTAAAGTTTTAAAATTATTTTATAAAAAAATAATTGCAATGTTTTGTATAATTGCAATGTTTGTTACATTTTAAAATGGCATTAAAATTATTTTTATGTAACAAGTAGAAGTTGCTAAAAAACGTCAAAATCTGGCTTTATTCTTAATTATTGAAATTCTAATTAAAACTTCAAAGAAATTACACAGAGGGGCACATTTCCATTTCCACTAGGATGCTGTCTGTGTCAAATTTGATTATTCTTCATCAATTTGTCCATTAAAGCACCAACATATACACAGACGCACGCCCAGATCTTTTCTTTATTATTATTTTTATTAGAAAAAAAATGCTGAAATAAGAATCCAGCTTTGTTATATTTGTAAATGGCACTCAGCAGCAAATAGCAGAAAATCAAAAATATGCTAAAAGACTTTCACTCTGTAAGAATGTGTCTCCCGTCTAGACCGTTTGTCGCACATTTAGGAATTATTGCGCAATGATGTAATGTTTGTAAATTTTCTTTGAGAAATACAACAGAAAACAGCAGCTCAGAAAAAGTGTGATTGCTCTTGAATCAGTTGGTTTATCCAACTAGTAAGAATTGTTGGTCTAAGCAGTCTTATTTGATTAGAATCAATGGAAAATCCAATTATTTGTTGAAGAAAAAGGATTGTCTGTTCTTTAATGTCCAAATCTGCAATTATTAAACTATTTCTATTTCGCAAGAGTACGTTTTGATTAAATTTTGATTATATATTTTTTAAATTTAATTTCTAGAATTTTTATTTAATTTAGTCATAGAGGGAAAAATACTTAAAACTCTTACATTTCCTTTTTATTGTTCTTCCTTATGGTATAAATTTGGGGGATTGCTATTAAAATTTTTACGCATATCTGATAAAATTGCTATTCCCCCGCAAAACATTTTGGCCCTTGCGTTGCTATTGTGAAACTAATTACGGAAAATAAATCTTTGGCATCAATATATCATTTTAACTGAATTTTGTGCACGATGTTTTACTTTTAATCCATGGCATTGTGTTAATGCACAATACCATACCTAGATATGTATTTTGTTCGCATTTTTTCTCCTAGCAAATAAAACCAAATTTGGCTTAGAATTACAATCACAGTTACGAGATAACAAAATAGATTTCATTTATTTAAACCATTCTATTTGTGAGTAATCGCATTTACAGGCACTCGAAAGTATAGACAGTCAATCCTTCAACAGAATTAGGTCAGCATTGCTAAGAATATGCATTTTTAATGCTAAACATATGTACAAAATTATATCTATTTATCTCCTTTTCGTTTTGTAGTTTGTAGTCACTTAACTATACAACTTAACTTTAACTTATACGTCATGCGAATATAGCAGCATAATCTAATTACACGAAGAACGTTAGTTACGAATCCGACAGTTTGTATTCCAAATGACGATGCATACGACGATTGCACAACATGGAAGCTTCCCTAGGTGACTATGGAAATTTGTGGTAACCAATTAGGGGAAAGGCGCTTCGGTAAGTGAATATGCATAGGCTTTTTTCCCTTGCAAAATTCAAAGCAATCACCATTGACCCATTTGGATGGTATAAGGAGGTTGGATTAATAAGGTTGAGCATGGCGAAATTGATTTTAATCAGATATTGTTCATTGACGAGGTGCATTTCCACATCCAAGGATATGTTAACAAACAGATCTGGAGGTTATGGGCCGCAAAAATCTTCATCATGCAATATTTTGGATGCTGCGCACACTTAGGCTCACAGTTTAATGTGTGGTATCTGCTGAAGGCTCCAGTGGACCAGTTTTTTTAATCGAAAATATCACCCGTGAAGCTTATTTTGACGTGTTGATTGACAGCGTCATCCGCCTTCTTGCATGGCATAAACGAGATAAGTTATTATTGGCTTATATAAGATGATGAACTATACTAGTCGTCACCGCACTCAGCGATCTCATGGCTGAACATTTTCTCGGTAGACTGATCTGGGTGGATTCCTTTATGAGAATAGGCAATGTATAGAGTGCCACCTTACGCGCCGGATCTTAACCCGTGCGACTTTGCTTTTGGGGACGCCTGAAAGATACAGTGTATTTCACATAGCCCTCAGTGTTGAACGACTTGAGAGCAGCAATTGAAACCGAAGTCAAGGAAATTGGAATGGATGTTTGGCAGAAAGCAGCTGCAAATTTCTATTACAGACTTCACCATGTCGTTTTTCCGAACGGCTGACATTTCTAAAATCTGTTGTGTTGAAAATTCTCTATAAACATTGCTTTTCACTTGGGTTTTTCTCATATCTTGAAGTTTTCGTGACATAAGCTTCACACCTTAATTAAACTATGATGCTATTTTCGGAGAACCCACATGTTATGCATCAAAAGACTCGTCTTGACGTGTTCTATCTGAATCTGTAAGTATTAGATGTTACATACCATAAGGGACACCCTGTTTAAACAGATTTCATGGTTTTCATTTCTCATTTTTATTTTTCATTTCACATTCTTCCTATCTAAAGAGAGAGTCTCCAGGCCTTTTGATATATGTCAACAGGTAAATTTCCTTTGGAATAGAAACAAATTTTCATTTGTGTGCTGTTTTCTTCTCATCTTAAGATAGAGTAACCAGAACATTTGAGCTAATCCAGCAAGTAAACTTCCATTGGAATAAAAATAAATCCAGATTTTTGCAGTCTTTTTGAAAGAAAATACCTTTTTATGAGGTTATAGAATAATGACGTTTAGAATATAGAATAATGATCTTTACATATCTTGTTCAGGGGATGATACTCGTTTATGGAACGACAACTTCAACTGGCCGTAAATAAAATTCAACAATGGTCTACTCTTAATGAATTCTCTTTCTCCTCAACGAAAACAAAATGCGTACACTTTTGTCGTAAACGCCACCTCCATCCAGATCCTGAGATCATACTTGACGGTCAACCCATCAATGTTGTCAATGAGATTAAATTCTTAGGACTAATTTTTGACAAAAAACTCTCTTTCGGCCCACATGTTTTATATTTACGAAAGAAACTCGAAAAGGCTTTGAACATCTTAAAAGTTCTTTCAAATACATCATGGGGAGCTTCCAGAACATCCTTGCTTCGAGTCTACAGAGCAGCTGTGCTCTCCAGGATGGATTACGGATGTGTAATATACGGTTCTGCAAGACAGAGTGTGTTAAAAAAATTAAACCCTATTCATAACTTGGCTCTCAGACTTTGCAGTGGCGCCTTTCGTACTTCTCCTGCCGAAAGCCTGTATGTCGAATGTTGTGAGCCCTCTCTCGATCAGAGACGAAAAATGCTAACTCTCCATTACTATTTTAAACTTTTATCCCTTCCATCACATCGTTTTTTAATTACAAGCAAAATCAATTCATACTTCGCTTACAAAATGCCAGACCATCCGTCACTCCTTCATTCTTTAAGAAAGCAACAAACATTCTAAGCAGTTTAAACATAGACAATATCCACGTTGTGTCAAACGTAAAATATTACCTCACTTCCTGGAAATCACATGGAGTAAAATACTTAAATCCATTTAAAACTTTTGATAAAACTAATACGGCCCCTGAGATTTACCTCCAACTTTTTGCTCATCATCGTGAATCATATAAAAGTTTCATTCCAATATTTACAGACGAATAGAAATGTTCTTCATGCACTTCATTTGCTTGTGTTTTTATCGATGATACCATCTCATTTCAACTTCACCCTTCATGTTCTATTTTTACTGCAGAAATGACTGCCATCCTTCATGCATTATCTCGCATTTCAAATAGTCCACCTGATAACTATATCATTTATTCAGACTCAAAAAGTGTCTTAGAATCGTTGATATCACTCCACCGTCTCTCTCATCCATTGACTTTCAACATACTTGAGCTACATGATAATCTCGCTTGCAAGGGGTTCCAAGTTCTTTTCTGCTGGGTTCCTTCTCACGTTGGTATACCGGGAAATGAATTAGCAGACAATCTAGCGAAATCTGCTACCAGTATATTAAAATCTCCTATTCCATTAAAAGATATAAAAAAACCACGTTAAATCGGTTTGCATTTAAAATGGCAAATCCAGTGGGATCTTACATAGGCAAATATACTTAAAACAATAAAATATCTAATCGATTGTTGGCCTTGTTTGCCTAGTAGAAAATTTGATATCATTCTTACCAGATTACGAATTTCCCACACACGGCTCACACATAAACACTTGCTGCTGGGGGAACCCGCACCCCGATGTACAGCATGTCAGTGTCCTATGACGGTTCTTCCCATTTTAATAGAATGTCCACAATTTAACAATGAACGAATTCGCTACTTTCACTCTCCTCAAATCAAATTAAAAGATATCCTTCATAAAGTTCCCCATCCCCACCTTTTTATTATTTTAAAAATGATTGGCTTTTACTTTACGATTTGATTCTTAAATAACTCTTAGATTCTGTTTTATCATGCTCTTACGTTTTGTAGATTTTACAGATTGACAAGTTCAGGAAAATGATGCAATTTCGAAAGAAATTCTTAAACTTTTAAAATAGAATTAAATCTTACCGTATGTTTGGCGCAGTTTAATCAAAAATGGTTCTTGCGTCAATAAACTCCATCAATCAACCAACCTCTAATCCTTCTTATGGGCACACCATTTGTACTAACCATCGTTAAAAGATCAATAGCAGCTATATAGTAACAATCATTCCGGGTTTTTTTATTTTCTTAGATATTCTTTGTTACATTGGAAAAGCAACTGACCATTGTGGTCACCAATTGACCCCAGGAACTGATCATTAATGACTGAAAAAAATATATTGCTTTTTGCGCATGCGTGCTGTTTGTCGAAAGATGACAGGAGTGATTGTTTAGAATTTTAGCGTGGCGAGAAAGTAATCTAGTACACAATTAAAAGGCGATAAATATCGAGGTGATCAGTTTTGAAATTGCCTTTTTGAAATGTCATTTATTTTAACACATTATTGCGATTCTTTATGGTTTTGAAAGAAAATGTAACTTTCAACCTTAACAAATATCCCAACTTTCATTTTAAAACCTAAGAGACTGGTTTATTAAGCTAAATGGAAATATTCTTTAAATGAAACATAATTTTTTGGCAATATGATGCTTACTAAGAAGTGTAACTAAGTTTGACTGAATTCTAGTTATCAACATTTCAGTTGAAAAATGCCTTCCAACATTTTGGACAGACTGTTCAGTACGCTAATGATATTCATACAATTTGCGACAAAGAAAAAATATGTATTCTAATGATATTAACCACATATTTTTCATTTTTTTCTGCATAATTTATTAAAAATAAATCCACATACCAAGCATAGGAAGATCCAAAATCGAACACATTACACATGCTTATATTAAAAACACAGTAAAATATTCAGGATAGTTTAAAGTTTCAAAAATTGATTTTCTTTATTATTTTAGGAATATCTGAAACTATGTGATAAAATAATTTCTTTAGCAGAAAATTGTTATAAAATCTCATAAATGTTACACATACATGATTGCTGTAAAATATTCAACTAATATTCGCATACTGGGAAATCAGTAAAACTTCAGAAGTGAAGTGGGTTAAAAATTTCAAGGATTTAAAAGCTATGCACCAAACAAGTTTCAAAATTATCTTGCTTGAATTCAAGGTTCTATAAAGATGTTCAAATATTTGCTCTAAAGATAATTTAAAAGAAACTTTCCAAATTACTTAAATTTAAAGCTGTATTAATTTCAAAGGTAAATAAAATTTCCCTTTTCTTTATCAAAATTAATATTTTAGTACACAAATTCTGCAATATTTACTTTTTCAAACAAGGAAGCTTGTTGCTTGAGCAATATTATATGTTTTAAATAATTAGTTCGCTGTTAATACAGTCTCTTTAAAGCAATAATTAATCTAAAATTGCTTTTTACAATATAATTAAACTATCGCTAAATTATTCGTATTTTTTTTTGTTCATTAGAAATCAACTATTCTATTTTGAATTTCATTAGCTGTCTTCAAGCAAAAACTTTTCTGGTTTGCTTGTAACTTGCAGAATAAAAATCTCAATTGTGCTGAAAAGAGACTTAGAAGTGTTAGTCGTAAATCTTCAATGGTTTAGTCTCTTTTTTAAAAATAGGTGCCGATTTGATTAATTAATACAAACTCCTTAGGATCGTTTTTCAGTTTTGATTTATAATTTACAACTATCCAATGCCTTAAGTCATAAATTAATTTAACTAACTCTGAAAAGGCTTCTCTTAACCATAAAATATTAGATTTGAATACCTCATTTTGGTTTGATAAGAATCGAAATAATCGTTCTTGTTTTCTATTTGAAAATATTTTTCTTAGATATCAAAAGAGGTATTAGATAACAGCACGAAATCAATAGTATATTTATTTAAAAAAGCAGTAAAAACTGGATACAAAAACTTTAAAAAGTTAGTTACAAATTCCCCCAATAGATGGCGACGAAGATCTCATTACGGATTTTATAAAGATAGCTCATACAGCTATTCAAAAATTCCAACAGGCAGAAAATGGAACCGATAATGTTAATCAAGATTTTTGACCCCACTGTTGTTAAATCTGGAAAAACAAGGATATTTGATGCAGTCATTGAGTGTCATCTGAATAAATATATATGTAGACTTGCAGCTGAATCCAAAATCAAGTCATCCACTACGTACCAACTATCTATAGAAGATACTACATGTCGTGGCTGGTTCGTGAGTGCTTTGAATAAATAGGCAAATAGAAAACTTAACAACAAATTTATTGCAGATTCGTTCGAGTAACTCCTTCAGTAACTCCTTCTTCTCCCAGAGCAAACACTCGAATGACCTCACTCTTTTGATTATACTCGCGCTAGTTGTCTAGCGCCATCTATGAACATTTATTTCCCCAAACGCTTCAAAATCCAATCACTACACTACACGTTTCCATTTAAGATTTAAGATTTGCAGGATTTGTCATTGCTTACCATTTAGAGCTAAATGGCAACGAGAGGATTTCGTAGCAATTCGTGTTCAATTTCGTATGTCTCTTGAATTTGATGTCGGCCGAAATATATTTTTGTAACTGATGTGCCTTTTCTTCTGAATGGCGTCGTTAATTGAAGCAAGTGGCAATTTTGGGTTCAATTAAATCCCTATTTGGTTAAAGTACAATCACTCTATCCCCGAAAACTTAGCTTCTGGACTGTAATCTATTTCAAAGGAATCATTTGGTATTTTGCATTATGACAAATCACTATCTGTATTAGAAACTACTACAACATTCACATTAGTAACTGGTTTTGCTACTTATATGAAGCTTCAGTGAGAAATTACTAAATACGATTAATCTGTATCGAGTGCTCTAGTGACTGCGTCACTCAACAGGCATAGGAAGATCGGTCATGTGCAATGTAGTTTCTGTAAGATGGGGTTTGCCAGCACCGTTCCCAATACTCTTTTAACTTTCTGGACAAATACTCCTATGATAGAAATATTGCATGGAATTATTCGATATTTAAGTGTAAAGGCAGGGACTGGCCTCCATATTCGTCCAATTTTACCCACTGCTACTACATTCTATAGGTTACATTAAAATCATTGTATACAAAAGCACTGCACGAGCTGTAGTTTGTTATTTGTCAAGCTTATGTCTTTTTATACGTTTTGCACGGAAACGTGAAATTAAAAATATTTTTATGATTCATAGAGCGTTTCCTGTACTTATTTGTTTGTGTGAACCATGAGATATTCAAGTCACTGTAATCGGTCTTTACCACTTTTGATGCATGTTCAAGGTAAGAAAAAAAAATTACTGAAAATTTTGTCGGATGAAGATTTTATTGAATATGAATTAAGAGAAACAGGCTATGAAGATGTATTTAGTACTAACCAGTCTGAATAGGAAGAACAGTATAACTCTCCCTAGTGAGTACATGGAATCAGCCTGACAAGCTTTCTCTATTAAAGTTTGATTATATAAATTTCAATTTTTTTTTGTTACTAACAAAAAGCCCAACAGGGAAGAGCTAAAATAGGATGCTCTACTTGAAGAATTTAAGTTAGACCCTTAATTGAAATTGCAGCAATTAACAAGGAATATACATGCTTGAAGAGCCAAAAACCAAAACCAAAAGAAAATTATTTGTATCGGAGTGGATATACGTATTTAAGAGTAAAGATCAAGGCTACAAAAACTGTGTGCATGAATTGTGAAAAAAACTTATATGAGGAGCGCTTGGAAATAAACACTTCATAAATAAATTGCAAAAGATTTCTTATCTTTTTACATGCTGGTTTTTTTTTTCAAAATTAGCTACATCTCAGTTTTTATATTGAAAATAATGCATAATATGGATTATAATAGAATTTGTAAATAAAAAGGAAAATATTCTTATGGGAATTAAGGATTCAATGTCTTTTGAAAAAAAAAGTACTTTTCATTTATTTGCAATTAATGTTTAATTTCTGTTTATTTTCAACTCTCTTATCTAGATTATTTGAGAATGCTGAAATACCCGAGTTTCTCTTTCAAAAATAGAATAATTTCCTAACCTTTCAAAAATCACAATAACAATAATAACTCTCTGTTTCCCAAACGCATATAGCTGAGAGTCTCTAACGAACAAAGCCAGCATCTCCGGAATTCAATTACTGACACCATATTAATGAAATTTTACAGTGATATCCAGGCTTCTACGTACGCCTTAGCTCCGTCAAACTGGCATTTGGAACCTTTCAGTATTGATAAGCTATTTTACATAACAAATGTTTCAAATACCATAAGCTGCGCGCCGTAGTGTAATTATAAAAATGTATTTCGATTTTATGTTATTAAATTATTTGGGATGTACTGAAACACAATGTTTGTTCTCGTATTACATTTTATAAGGCATGTCCAACCGAGTTAATGTCGAAGCGTTGTTATCCGAAACCTATAATAGCTTCCTTCGTGATGAATCTTAAAAGTTACTAAAAAATCTTCTAATTGACAAGAAATGGAAAACTAATTATAAAAATTTAGTATATCATATATTTTATATAAATGACTTAAAATGAATATATTCGCTTCACTTATATTCCATGTTTTTAAAGTATCTTTATAAAGGTTATTAATAGATGCTGATGATTTTTTGGTTTAAAAATTAATTTTGAACCACGCACGTAATTTAGAATGAATACACTTCAGAATTTTCTGATATCTTTAACTGACAGAATGATTTTTTTCATTACAGATTGGTTGCAGACTGCTTTACATTCTGACGAAATATTCAAGAATGTGTACCTATATGTGGATGTTTTGTGAAGGTTTTTATCTGCATAAACTTATAGCAGCAGCATTTGCAGAGCAGAAATCTTTGTACATGTTTTATTTTATTGGATGGAGTAAGTGCGCTTATATTTTTTTTTCTAGTCAATGATAATATGTTATTGAGTAACTATGCATATCAAAGCAAGTAAAATTGTCACATTTATTCATACATTTCACTGAAATTATAATTGGCTGCATTTATAGTACTAAATAATAATTCACGAGAGTTTTTCTTAATTTAATATGTCACGCAAAAATAGAAAGCTTAGGAAAAAATATGTGCTTTTTTTTGCGCAAAATTTTGTAATGTTTCATTCCTAAGAAATAGCGATTCTCAAACTTTTTGGCTTCCTGAAGTAATATTTTGAGACCGACTAACTAGATATTCAAATTAAAAATTACAGACATGTTTATATATATGTATAAATGTAAAATATGCACACAAAAAAGTTGGGGATATGCTTTCATAAATACCTCTTCAAGACTACACAATAACTGAGACCAAAATTCCGCATGCCAAAATCAATTAAATTATTCATTTTAAAGTGCTCAAAAATTCCTCAAAAGTGCAGTTCTCATGAAGGTAATCGAAACACAGGATCCAGACGGGCGTTACAGATTTCCGATTCTACAATATTTGTTTATATGCTATCCATGTCATACAGATTACATAATTTAATATGTCATATAAATAATTTAATAATCATGGAATCATATTTTAGAACAGCATCTATTATCTCGTCTTGAATAAATAAATTTTCGGCAGCAGTCTTTCCAGGAATGGCCAAATTTACGTTCAGACATTTTAAAATATATATACAGGGGGTTTATTTAGTCCCGGACCCATTTTGATGTTTAATGACTCATAAAATAATGAAGATATAAACAAACTTATGGCATTTATTGATGGAATAACTCATATATTTCCCTTTTCAGGTTTAAATATCTGTACTTTTCTAAATATCGTCTGCTTATTAATTGCATTTTTCTCTCTTTTGTTTTTGGCAACTATTGCAATGTTATGTTTACTTTTGATGTGTTTGCTCTATGTAGTACTTTTGTAAGTGATGTTTTATTCGAGCGGATATTAAGGAGAATGCATACACCACAAGAGAAAGCACAGATTTTATGGTGGTCATAGAAACGAAATCGATAGTGCAAGCACAGAGAAATTTCAAAAGAATTTACCAAAAAGTTCCTCCATCCAAAAACGCAATCTTGCGGTGGAAAAAGAATTTTCTAGAAATTGGAAGTATCGCAAATAAGAAACGTTCCGAACGTCATTGCACAAGTCATTTTAATGTTGAGCGTGTCAGAGAGACATTTTTACACAATCCTGGAATATCTGTGAGATCAGCGGCAACAGAATTGGATATGCCAATTTCGACGGTGTACAAGGTTATTAAGAAAAAATTAAGACTGCATGCATACAAAGTTCAAATTGTTCAAATTTTGGAACCGAACGATAGTCCTAGGAGGATGGCCTTTGCAACAGATATGCTAAGGAGGATAGAAGATGATTCTGATTTTCTGAAGCGCATAATGTTCTCCGATGAAGCATCCTTTCATGTTGCTGGCATTGTTAATCGCAATAATGTGCGCATATGGGGATCTGAAAACCCCCATGAATACCGTGAGGCACAAAGGGATTCCTCAAAGGTTAATGTGTGGTGCGGACTAATGCACGACCGAGTCATTGTACCTTTCTTTTTTACAGAAAAGACGGTTTCATCAGTCGTATACTTAGACATGTTGGAAAACTTCGTATTTCCACAATTAGAAGAGCTTCAGCCACATGTCTTTTTGCAACAAGATGGTGCGCCACCTCATTGGGGTACCATCGTTCGTACTTCTTTGAAGGGCCATTTTCCAGGAAGATGGATAGGGCGAGAAGGTCCAATTCCTTGACCACCCAGATCACCTGACATAACGCCGCTGGACTTTTTCTTTGAGGGTTTGTAAAAGACAACGTTTTCAGGAGGAGAGTGTCGAACATTGATGACCAAAAAGCCAGAATTACAACCGCAACAGGCTCTGTGGATGCCGACACGCTTGCCGCCACCTGGCGTGAAATTGACTATCGACTTGATATTCTCCGTGCGACTAAGGGGGCACACGTGGAATTTCATTGACAAGGGTCATGAAACTTTTTGAGTCTAATAACCATTTATGTTATTAATTTTAATCTATCTTTATTATTTTATGAGTTATTTAACATCAAAATGGGTCCGGGACTAAATAAACACTCTGTATTACATTAATATTTTGGGTGGGGAACAAACAAGGGGAGTTATCTGCACAACGTCCAATTGAATTATTTACAATTTTATTTTGTATCTTAACAGCACACTTTTGAATTTCCTTATGTTGGGATATTTTTATGATATCCCAATATCAGTAAATATATGCACTTTAGAGATCGTTTCTTTATAATATTATTTGAGAATCGCTAGTCTAAAAACACAAATTTCTAAAATAGAATAACATATAAAAGGACTATTAAAACCGAATCTTCTCTTGAGATTAGTGCTTGTATAAAAGTGGGATGAAATGGCACATCGTAGGTTTTCACTTTTTAAAATGTGGAATAAAGATGAAAAATTAAAGTGCCATGGAATACTTCATCAAAGAGTCAGATAATTTTAAAAAAATTAGAATTTAAAAAAAAAATTGAAAACATTCTTGATTTATTAGTGAAAATAATCTTTCCCAATGTGTAAAAACAGTTTTTTTCTTACGTGGAGTTAGTGCCCTATTGAAATTAATGTTAATAAACTTACAAGGTTGTATGTGTGTTTAGTATAGAGATATAAAAATTTTGTGCTTATTGTTAACAGTATGTATTTTATTACAGTTCATATTTTACTAATATTATGAGTGAATTTCATAATTAATTATTATTATTACCAAATTATTTTTAGTTTGATCTTGACGAATTTTAATCCTGTATAAATGCATAATATTTTTCTCAAAACTCAAATTCAAATTTGACACTTGTCAGAGTACTGTATTTTAATTTAATATTCAGAAATTCCAATATAAGTTAAAATAATTTAAAGGTTCAATAAGGACAAAATTACGTTAATTTCGAAGATAAGTCAAAATAACGATTCTAAATTAAGAAAAGTTGAGCTATTGTTAATACAATGTTAGCGAGTAGGTCATTCGAATAAAAAATTAACACTCACAAAAACCTATCAACCACACATTGATCAACAACCCCTCTAGCTTGCAATGTCTTTTAATACTGTTAAGAAAATTGGCAGAACATTTGCATGAGGTCTTTCCTTTGCCCACTAAAATAAGTTAGAATTTAATAAATACATGTATATTTATAATATGCAGCTCAGTGCCACGGTATCAAAATTTGGAGATTTGTATATCTAAATATTTCGTAAAGATGAAATATGAGTATAACTAAATATTTCATCAAAGTCTGGCAAGTTTGTCTTTAAATGGATACTAACTTTTATAACCATAAGTATTTATGCATTACTATTGTTGAGTAATGATTGTTTAAAATGAAAATAAAATTAAGACAGCTAGTAAATAATTAGCCTTTAAAATTCTATTTTGCTTCGTTTAATTATATTCATTAATTTCTTTAATAAATCGATTTGAAATATCCAAATCGACTGCTTCAAAATTTGCTCCAAAACCCATTTTTTAGTATTTCTCTTGAAGCTATTTATTTTGTATGTAATTAATAATATATATAAATTATGATTATCTCATTTCATTGCATTCAGTGGTTACAAATTGATTTATTTATAAATTTCAAAATGTAACAATGAAGTATATGTTTAAAACATGTCATTATATTTTGTTATAGAAGATTATGTTCAATTAATGATAAAATTCAAATCAAGAACAGGAGACAATTATCGAAATTATGTCATTTTTTATAAATATCTTTCTACAACGTTTCTCTGTAGATTCAGGATAAAGAGAAATGTTTAATTATGACCTAAGGTCATATAAAAATAACCATTCACTTTTTTGGAACTTACATAATCTAAGAGGAAAAATGAAATGTATTATTATACGCCTATTATCTAAGAGGAAAAATTCGACGCCAGAATAGACAGAAAAGAATAGATTATGGTGAAATAAATGGAATTCCCACGAAAATTCGACGCCATAATTATCATTTCAGTTTAAACATAAAGTTGGCGCAGTTTCACTGTTCTTGTCTTGTTGAGAAATGATAAAAACGTAAGCACTGTACTTCAAAATATTCATATTAGAATAATGTAATATAACCAGCTGGTGTTGTCTCCCCAAAACTTTCCCGCATACTTTCTAATAAAGATGTTATCCCAAAGATCATCTTGCATGGCATTGGCGTTCAATAACTATGAAATACTATCTTTTGGCTTGAATTTAGCATTTTTACTGAATCTATCGTGCCATCCTTGGCGAGTTTCTTGGCGATTAATCCCTGGCATCCGGGTAATAGTATACGAAAATTAAATTTGTATCTAAAGCAAATTTTTTTCTATTGATTGAAACAAAAATTTTACTTGGAGCTTCGATTATAATTACAAAATCACAAACCGAATTTCATATATTTAAATCATTGCGTTTTTGAAGTATAGACCGACAGACAGTCAATCAGTTGTTGCATATGGCTCAAAATTTGATTGTTGTATATATTACAGATGTTAAATCTGTGTGCCGAATATTATCCATTTGGCTTTCTTCGTTTCGCAGTCATTGTGTTAACTGATATTCGAACAGTCGGAAAGACAGACTTCCTCGGTCTTTGCTCAACGTTTGATAGGAATATACAAATATGATATTAAGTTTACATACCAAAATTCATCCGTCTAGAGCAAAATGTTTCTGAAGAATCTTTATTACAAACAGACGGACGGACATTTTTCAAAAATATTTTTTTCGAAGTGAGGGAAGTCTTAATCTTAGAGACTTGTCAAAATCTCGAATTCGAATTTTTTAACGATTGCCATACTTCGGATACAAGAAAGTAAAAAAAAATGATTCTAAATTTTATATTTTTCGATTAATTTTGCAATTATACCGAATGGACTAAACTTTTGGGACAACTATTTAGATCTGAATCAGTTAAATAGTAAATATAATTAAAGCGGTTTTTTTCAGGGAAGAAAATTAAAACTCTCAAGTAAAAATAAATTCCTTTTTTATATACATAATATACGAGTAAATTTATTTTATGCAAGATGTTTCTTCTTTGGTATTGCGTCTCGAATTGGCAATCCTTAGAACTTAAACCAAAATTAGACTTAGCATCTAAATTGTTAATGGGTCTGTCGTTTGTTGGTTTAGAACACTCGCATGTAGGTAGGAAAACAATTGATGACTGGAAAATGCGATGACTTGGATAAATGAAATTTAGTCGCATTTTTTAGCATTTTAATTGTGGATTCTTATCGAATTTTGAAGTAAATTAGTCAACGGATTAATTATCCGTTGGTTTGCAATTTCGCATACATTTAAATACCTTCGTTCCAAATTTCAACGATTTAAATAAATGAAATTTGGTGAGCAAGTTTGTTACTAAAATTTGTCGGAAACCATGAATTATTTTTTTAATTTCAAGAAGCGTAAAAAAAACGTCCAAAACGTATTATTCGGCTTCCATTACTATTCTACGTAACCCAACAATCTCAATTGAAGCATTTTCATAGACTTTGTCCAAAGTTCGCAGTTTTATGGAGGGGGGACACCTTTATGTAAGCGAGAAAACTTGAAAAGCCACTTCTGAATATTTGAAATTTTTAGTTTGTGCCTTTCTGTTCTAAAGCCCACGTTTCCGATTTTGTAGTTTCACTGCACTCCAACTAATGGTGAAAAATCAACAATGTTTTTTTAGTATTTTTGTAATTTTACACTATCTTTTAAAAAATATTTTTGGTTAGAAAAATAATCTGTTATAAATTGAATATAGTTTGAGTCAAATCTAGATGTATTAAAAAAATTTCCTATAAAAAATCAAGAATTTTTCAAAAAAATTTATAGGATTTTTTTCTCTGTTTTACATGAATGTCTCCTAAATTTGTCTGCATTAAGTAAATCTCATAAAGAGAAATTTTAAAAGTGATATCAGTAATAATATCGCCTGATGGAAACATTCAATGCTGAAATTCGGAATATTTTTAACGGGATCTGTTTTTTAATTCCTTAGAAAGTCATAGAAATTTAAAATTACACAAGGGTTCTCTTGAGAATGAATATGCATTCAGACAGCATTGACTGTCAAAGTAAATACACTGAATCTAGGACAATATACATATGAAAGCATGAACAAATCCTCAATAAATGATAAAAGTTTCATTGCATTTTCATCGTAAAAATCATTCTATTGAATGTTATTGTCAAAAAGAATATCATTGAAATTGCATAAAATGGGGTGGTGAGATTAACAACAAAATTAATATGAAAAGGTAAGGTCAAAATTGTAAAGGGAAATAACTTCTCTTGAAACTATCAGTTTTTATTTTAAATACAAATGTATTTTAAAAATTTGAAATGCTTCTTATTTAGTAATAAATTAAATTTATTCTTTCGTAGTTGATTCAATATGTAATGTGGTTTTCTACCTCAGAAGTTATTTTATTATGTAACTTAAATTCATCAGCGTTGCAGAGTTCCTTATTATTTTTTGCTTTTATTTTGCTTAAAACAAAATCAAATTCAAGAGATAAGTTAAAAACAATATTTTAAAAAAAACATGGAAACAATAGTTCCTAAAACTCATTGTTAACTCTTCTTGTATTACAATGCAAATTCGTTTGCAATAAATTTCCCGGTTAGTTAAAATAAATATTGCTCTTATTATATAAATTTATAAAGCAACACATTTTAGCCGCTTTTTTTTTTCTTCTCAGTTAAACGAGTTGCAAAGTCCATTACAAAAGAAAAACGCATACAATAATACTTAATTTCGTGCAAACAACATGATATTTCAATTTAAGTTTTACTAAATAATCAGAGTTTTCTTAAATTAGATATTCTTTCCTTGAATTAAATCCCTAAAGTGTGAAATTATTCATAATTAATATTAATTTATGAACTTTTTTTCCGATTGGAAATTCTCATGCTTTAAAAAAAAGACTTTTATGAATTTTTATGTTAAGTAAAATTAATTTGGATCATTACATTTTATGATATGCTCGGTCTATTCAAATATG
>JAPMOR010099640.1:0-11014 GCA_026543865.1 Argiope aurantia
CTGGCTTCTTCTACTGGAGGATAGAATTGATTTTGAGTTAAGGGAGGAGGATAAGGTAAAGTGCCAAATAACAAATATGCAGGAGGAAATTTTGTAACTGAATGGGGTGTTAAATTATATTCATTGATTACTTGTTCTAAAAGTTTAGTCCAAGGAATTTTAGTAGGAGAAGAATTGACCTTACACTTTAATTTAGTTACTATTGATTGGTTAACTCTTTCACATTTCCCATTAGTTTGTGGATGATGTGAAGATGTTAACAGATGCTTGACACTGTAATTTCTGAGGAAATGTTTAAATTTAGATGAGGTAAAAGCACCATTTCTATCAGTTAATAATTTGGAAGGAACCTGAATTTGGAAAACTTGCTTTAATATATTAATATAAGTTTCAGAATTTTCATTTTTGGAAGGGAAGGCCCAAACATATCTAGTTGCATGATCAATTATTATATGAAGAAATTTTTTAGTTGAATTATAATAGTTAAATCCACCAACAGTATCGACAGAAAGACATTCAAAAGGACGATCTGTGGGGGGCACGGCCTGTAAAAGGCCAAATCTTTTTTGTTTTTTCTTTTTATTTAATTGACAAATATCACAATGTTTAACAAAAAGTGCAATATCTTTAGTAATATGGGGCCAATAATACTGAGAAGTAATTAAATTTATCATTTTTTGAGTGCCTGGATGCCCAAATTGTTCATGAGCTGTTTGCAAAACTTTTCTCCTAAGAGAAAAAGGTACAACTATTTTAAATAAATTTTTCTTTTTAACTACAAGTACATCATTAATATTTTTATATTTAGTATTATCTAAATTGTCTAAATTTTGATAGTGTTTTATCTCATCTAATTCCAATAAATGCACAGAATGTTGGAGATATTGAGCAGTAGGATGCCTTGATAACATATCTGCTTCAACATTAGCTGTTCCTTTTAAATATTTAACTTCATAATCAAACATGCTTAATTTTAAAGACCAACGAAATAATATTCCCCTTAAATTTTTTACATTTTTAAGCCAAACAAGAGCAGCATGATCAGTATGAATTATGAATTTTTTCCCATGTAAATAATAATAAAATTTATCAAGAGCATCGACTATTGCTAAACATTCCAACTCAGTTATACAATAATTTTTTTCATAAGATCGTAAAGTTCTTGAATGATAAGATACAGGGTGTAATTTACCAGAACAGTCAGGCTGTTTTAGAACAGCTCCAATGGCTACCTGAGATGCATCACAAAAAACATGAAGAGGTAAATTAGGATTATACAGTTGTAATACTGGTTTAGTAATCAATTTATTTTTTAACATTTCAAAAGCTTTTTGACAGTCTTCTGTCCATTGCCATGGTGTATCTTTTTTAAGAAGATTATTTAAGGGTTCTCTTATTTTAGCATAAGAATCAATAAACTTATTATAAACATTTACAGAGCCAAGAAAACCTTGAAGTTGCTTGACATTTTTTGGAGGTTGTAATTTTTTAATACTTTCAATATTATGATTATCAGGAGAAATGCATCCTTCTTTGACTTCATACCCCAAGAAATTAATTTTATCTTGAGCAAACACACATTTAGAAAATTTTAATTTAATGTTTTCTTTTTCACACATTTGAAAAATCTGTTTTAAATGATCATAGTGTTCCTCTAATGAATTAGAGAAAACTACTATGTCATCAAAATAGTGACATGCAAAATTTGAAAATTTATGTTTATTTAAAATTCTACGAATAGTTCTATTGAATATTGCAGGTGCATTTTTAAAGCCAAAAGGTAGGACTTGAAATTCATATAAACCTTCAGTAGTTACAAATGCCAATTTATGTTTATCTTGTTCATGCAAGGGTATGTGCCAATATCCAGATGCAAGATCCAAAGTTGAAAAAACTTTAGCAGTACTTAATTTATCTAATAAGGTATCTATTCTAGGGAGAGGCTCTGCCTCAGATTTGCAAAAGGAATTAATTTTACGATAATCAATACAAAGACGACTTTTTCTATTTTCATCTCTTTTGTATGCTAAAGTTACAGGAGAGGAATAGTTACTAGTAGATTCTTTTATTAAACCTGCATCTAACAAATTTTTAATTTGCTTATTTATTTCAATTTCATCAGTAGCAGAGGTTCTATAAGCTCTTTGTAAAACTGGTAAATCAGATGTTAAATTTATTCTAGGGGGTTCCATTCTTATTTTACCAACATCATATTTATTTTTTGCAAACACATGAGAATATTCTGACACCAGAGATAACACAGGTCCAGATAGTTTATTTACAGTCAGAGGTGGGAAAATTTCCTCTGAGGTATTCACTACCTTGACCTTATTATCACTAGTGTTATTATTTTCAACAATATGTAAAGACATATAATTATTATTAGTATGCAAATTGGTAATAATTTTTCCATTTTGAAATATTTTATTTTTGTCACAATCTATAATTAATTTATATAAACTACACTCTGGCAGTCCTAAAATGATATATGGTAAAGGATTGTCCATAATATATAATTTGATTTTCTTATTTATTTGGCCAATTTTTAAATATATGTCACAAATTTGGGTTAATTGGAACGTTCCATGAGCTTGTTTGACTCTAATAGGTTTTATATTTTTTCTTGTCAAGTTAAGTTTTTTTACAATATCTGCAGATATAATTGAAAGAGTGGATCCTGTGTCAATAACAATATTTATATTACTATAAGGATTATAAACATTGTCCAAGTTAGCAAGACTTGGTAAAGTTGAGATGTGTCCGGACACTAATAATTGTCAGCATGCTGGGCCAGGGGCCTCATTAGGAGAATTTTTTCTTGTTCCAGGATTTTGAGAACAGCCAAGAGGAACTTCTGTGCACGGGGAAGTTAAATTGGCTGTCATTGGAACATTTGTCATAATTTGGGGTTGATGAAAAGGACATACTTGGGTCCAATGATAAGCATTTGGAATACTTTTTTGTATACAAATTCTACATGGAGAAGGTGGTAATCTTTGTTGAAAATGCAAATTATGATTATTGTTATTGTAATTATTGGGACGTGGCCTTATTGAATTATGATAATTTTGTCTAAAATTATTGGGAGCTCGAGAAGTAAAAGAATTTTGAAATTTATAGTTAAAATTATGCCTAGGTGTAAAAGGTGCTGGTTGCCTTATTCTGATTTTAGTTTCATTACACCTGCCTGGGTTTGGTTCTGAAGATTCTTCCATCTTTAATAGTTTTGTTGTTATTGTAAGCCATTCTGTAGGGGTATTAGGAGCTTTTATGCTAACTAATTGTTTTAGTTGAGTTGGCAGACCATCAGTAAGACCTTCTAAAATTAGTTGGGGATTAAGGCCTAACTGTCTGCCATAATTTAATTTTTGATGGAAATAATCAACTAATTTAGCATTTTTTGAATTAAATTTCAATTGTGAAAAGTCAGAAAAATTAACAATATTGGGTTGAATAAATTGTTCAGTTAATATACAACATAAATCATCAAAATTATCAATATTTAAACAACTATTTATATAATGTGTTAAGGCTGACCCTTTTAGAAATTTAGCAATATTTTTAATTTTCAACAAATCATTTTTGTTATTTTCTTGACAAATTTTGTTAAAATATCCCAACCATAAATCCATCTTCATCCCATTTTCGGGTTCAAAAGGGATTATGGAGGGTTCTTGGGATATTTGTTCATTTTCTTTTTGATCAATTTTAACTTCTGAACCTTGAGAATTGGATACATTTGTTTTATCTTGGTCAGTCATTTTTCCAGATCTTAACAGCATTCAAGTAAATTTCAAATAAAAAACATTATAAAATTTAAGCATAAAATTTTAAAAATAGACTTGATAAAAGACTAAAAATTCAATATTTTAAATAATACTATAAAAATATAACTTACAATAATTCTAAAATTAAAAAATGAAAATCAAAAGAAAAGAAAAACACAAACATAAATCTTGATTTTCACCGTTGAGTCGGGAAACACTAAACACTTTTTTGATGAATTATCACTTTTTTAATTAATCACAAAATGCAATTTTGAGCACTGGAACTGGAGATTACGGCAGATGACGGAAAACTATTTTTATATTGAGATGATAATATAACACACAAGTGATATTTTCGAAATTTGGGTGATTCAATCTGGCACGGGAGACCACTGGCGAGTATTGTGGTGATAATATAACAAGAAAATGACGTAGAGATCGGGATTATTCAGCATAGGTAAGGAGCCAGAAAATTTTTATGATGACAAGGAGCCCCAACTCCTTGAGGATATAAGGAGCACGCACATGACGATATGGAGCACAAGCACAAGGGTATTAAGCAGCAGTGTCAGATGAAGTCACAGGTTAGGCACGGTACCATCGACGATGCCACGGAATGCCGGAGATTCAACGGGAACTGGACCGGACCCTAGACTACATGAAACGATGTGGCCGGAGGCAGCCGAGGGAGACGCCGATGAAAGAACTTCGCCACGGAAACATCGCAGCTGGCGAACCTGGACCGAAGCAGTCATCTTTGGAGCACAGCGAGCGCAATGCAACGTTGGAGTCTCACCCGTCGATTTAATTTTAATTAATTTGACAATTTTTCACAGGAAACTATCCTTGTCGACTTTTTTAATATGTAACATTATTTGTTGAGACAGTGAAGAGACTTGCTATTTCGCGACGTCGTTTTATTTCATTTTTAAGAAGCAGGCATATGTACAAGCGATGAGCACACAGGACGACACAGAGAGGAATGAGGAAAAAGCACTTGGACATTTTATCCCTGGTCTTATATAACCTATGATTTTGATAGGGAAAACATTTCTTCATAGCGCTAATATATTAATAAGACTCTAATAGGGATTTCTGACGCATGTCAATCACATGTAAGGGAAAAACAGGGATCTTTTAAGAATGTGCTTACTGGACAGTTTTTTACCCCTTCACGCCAAGCGTGGGAAAGTAACGGCGTTTTGTCCATTCAGCGGTATTTTGCCGCTTCACACGGAGTGTGGGAAAGTTATTTTAGCTGAGTCAGTAATTTAACAAAGCTTCTCTTGAATTAATTAAGTAGAGACAGTGGAATTGGATCACGAAATAAGAGAATAGTTTAGAATAAAGTTACTATGAGCTAAATTAAGATAAAATCTTGAAAATTAATTAAATTGAAATTAGAGTTAAAATATCATTACAATTTTCCCCCCACTGCAAGACGCGGAAGTATGTCGGGGCCCTCGACACACAGCCTTACCTTACAGTGGTGGTCAAGTAAGAAACTAAAATTTAAAAGCATATTAAGAATGATACCCGAGTTTCCCTTACCTTTACAATAATATAAAAATCATTTTAAACAAGATTATGTAACACACAAAAAGATAATGTGATATCTGTGAAAATATTGGATAAATATTCAACAACACCAAAAATAATAATATTAAAATATGTACTGTACAAATGATTTTCTGCAGAAACTCAGTCTATTGTCTCTCAATCTGTAAGATTGTCTCTATTTGATGAGGAATGTCTCTAAAGAATGTTTGTATACAGTGTCCTTTGAATAGTAGAAGGCTCATCAAAATGATCAGATTGAATGTAAAATATTGGAATAACAAATTGAATTTATATAATAGTAATATATCAACACAGTTCTAATTTTTGTATATAACACTTGAATCTGAAAATAATATGATATTCAAAATACTCTTATAGCATAAATATTCAAATATAAATGACTAATTGTAAAAGAAAAATTTGAACCCACTAGTTAGCCAATTAGTGGTGAATAGTAAAACCTTGTCCACCAATTTCTAGTAGTGGGTGAAACTTAATGACCCAAAATTAGGACATCAAGAAGGGGGACATAATTCTTATTCTCTCTCTACTCTCATCCAGGAATATTTATTTCCAAATGGAGAACAACATATCCAGGATAAAAATAGAAAGAGATAGAAATTAGTTGTGAGGTTGACCCTATACTCACTTCTCAATAAGACTGAAGTATTTGAATGTATTTTGTGATGGCGCCTATCACAACATCATCATGAAGAAAAGAAAAACTAACTCTTACGAGTGGAGACAACGGGCCAACCAAAGTTGGGGATTATGTTAAAGAAACATGGGAAATAAAAGGATTTTTTTTTTAATTTAAATTATTATTCATGATTTAATTTTAATTTTTCTGGTGGGTAATATGTTCTTAATTTTGATACGTGAACAATATCAGTAGCTTTGTTTGTTAATGCATTTGGTTTAGTTATTTCATAATTTACATCTGAAATTTTAGTTACTATTTCATATGGACCTGAAAATACTGGAGATAATTTTCTACGATTGGGGTAATTAAATTCCTCATACATTACAACGTCACCAGGTTTGAATGGAGAATCTATAAATCTAGCATCATATCTTATTTTATTTTTATCATGATATTTTATTGTATTATCTTTAGCTAATTTTCTGGCTTCTTCTACTGGAGGATAGAATTGATTTTGAGTTAAGGGAGGAGGATAAGGTAAAGTGCCAAATAACAAATATGCAGGAGGAAATTTTGTAACTGAATGGGGTGTTAAATTATATTCATTGATTACTTGTTCTAAAAGTTTAGTCCAAGGAATTTTAGTAGGAGAAGAATTGACCTTACACTTTAATTTAGTTACTATTGATTGGTTAACTCTTTCACATTTCCCATTAGTTTGTGGATGATGTGAAGATGTTAACAGATGCTTGACACTGTAATTTCTGAGGAAATGTTTAAATTTAGATGAGGTAAAAGCACCATTTCTATCAGTTAATAATTTGGAAGGAACCTGAATTTGGAAAACTTGCTTTAATATATTAATATAAGTTTCAGAATTTTCATTTTTGGAAGGGAAGGCCCAAACATATCTAGTTGCATGATCAATTATTATATGAAGAAATTTTTTAGTTGAATTATAATAGTTAAATCCACCAACAGTATCGACAGAAAGACATTCAAAAGGACGATCTGTGGGGGGCACGGCCTGTAAAAGGCCAAATCTTTTTTGTTTTTTCTTTTTATTTAATTGACAAATATCACAATGTTTAACAAAAAGTGCAATATCTTTAGTAATATGGGGCCAATAATACTGAGAAGTAATTAAATTTATCATTTTTTGAGTGCCTGGATGCCCAAATTGTTCATGAGCTGTTTGCAAAACTTTTCTCCTAAGAGAAAAAGGTACAACTATTTTAAATAAATTTTTCTTTTTAACTACAAGTACATCATTAATATTTTTATATTTAGTATTATCTAAATTGTCTAAATTTTGATAGTGTTTTATCTCATCTAATTCCAATAAATGCACAGAATGTTGGAGATATTGAGCAGTAGGATGCCTTGATAACATATCTGCTTCAACATTAGCTGTTCCTTTTAAATATTTAACTTCATAATCAAACATGCTTAATTTTAAAGACCAACGAAATAATATTCCCCTTAAATTTTTTACATTTTTAAGCCAAACAAGAGCAGCATGATCAGTATGAATTATGAATTTTTTCCCATGTAAATAATAATAAAATTTATCAAGAGCATCGACTATTGCTAAACATTCCAACTCAGTTATACAATAATTTTTTTCATAAGATCGTAAAGTTCTTGAATGATAAGATACAGGGTGTAATTTACCAGAACAGTCAGGCTGTTTTAGAACAGCTCCAATGGCTACCTGAGATGCATCACAAAAAACATGAAGAGGTAAATTAGGATTATACAGTTGTAATACTGGTTTAGTAATCAATTTATTTTTTAACATTTCAAAAGCTTTTTGACAGTCTTCTGTCCATTGCCATGGTGTATCTTTTTTAAGAAGATTATTTAAGGGTTCTCTTATTTTAGCATAAGAATCAATAAACTTATTATAAACATTTACAGAGCCAAGAAAACCTTGAAGTTGCTTGACATTTTTTGGAGGTTGTAATTTTTTAATACTTTCAATATTATGATTATCAGGAGAAATGCATCCTTCTTTGACTTCATACCCCAAGAAATTAATTTTATCTTGAGCAAACACACATTTAGAAAATTTTAATTTAATGTTTTCTTTTTCACACATTTGAAAAATCTGTTTTAAATGATCATAGTGTTCCTCTAATGAATTAGAGAAAACTACTATGTCATCAAAATAGTGACATGCAAAATTTGAAAATTTATGTTTATTTAAAATTCTACGAATAGTTCTATTGAATATTGCAGGTGCATTTTTAAAGCCAAAAGGTAGGACTTGAAATTCATATAAACCTTCAGTAGTTACAAATGCCAATTTATGTTTATCTTGTTCATGCAAGGGTATGTGCCAATATCCAGATGCAAGATCCAAAGTTGAAAAAACTTTAGCAGTACTTAATTTATCTAATAAGGTATCTATTCTAGGGAGAGGCTCTGCCTCAGATTTGCAAAAGGAATTAATTTTACGATAATCAATACAAAGACGACTTTTTCTATTTTCATCTCTTTTGTATGCTAAAGTTACAGGAGAGGAATAGTTACTAGTAGATTCTTTTATTAAACCTGCATCTAACAAATTTTTAATTTGCTTATTTATTTCAATTTCATCAGTAGCAGAGGTTCTATAAGCTCTTTGTAAAACTGGTAAATCAGATGTTAAATTTATTCTAGGGGGTTCCATTCTTATTTTACCAACATCATATTTATTTTTTGCAAACACATGAGAATATTCTGACACCAGAGATAACACAGGTCCAGATAGTTTATTTACAGTCAGAGGTGGGAAAATTTCCTCTGAGGTATTCACTACCTTGACCTTATTATCACTAGTGTTATTATTTTCAACAATATGTAAAGACATATAATTATTATTAGTATGCAAATTGGTAATAATTTTTCCATTTTGAAATATTTTATTTTTGTCACAATCTATAATTAATTTATATAAACTACACTCTGGCAGTCCTAAAATGATATATGGTAAAGGATTGTCCATAATATATAATTTGATTTTCTTATTTATTTGGCCAATTTTTAAATATATGTCACAAATTTGGGTTAATTGGAACGTTCCATGAGCTTGTTTGACTCTAATAGGTTTTATATTTTTTCTTGTCAAGTTAAGTTTTTTTACAATATCTGCAGATATAATTGAAAGAGTGGATCCTGTGTCAATAACAATATTTATATTACTATAAGGATTATAAACATTGTCCAAGTTAGCAAGACTTGGTAAAGTTGAGATGTGTCCGGACACTAATAATTGTCAGCATGCTGGGCCAGGGGCCTCATTAGGAGAATTTTTTCTTGTTCCAGGATTTTGAGAACAGCCAAGAGGAACTTCTGTGCACGGGGAAGTTAAATTGGCTGTCATTGGAACATTTGTCATAATTTGGGGTTGATGAAAAGGACATACTTGGGTCCAATGATAAGCATTTGGAATACTTTTTTGTATACAAATTCTACATGGAGAAGGTGGTAATCTTTGTTGAAAATGCAAATTATGATTATTGTTATTGTAATTATTGGGACGTGGCCTTATTGAATTATGATAATTTTGTCTAAAATTATTGGGAGCTCGAGAAGTAAAAGAATTTTGAAATTTATAGTTAAAATTATGCCTAGGTGTAAAAGGTGCTGGTTGCCTTATTCTGATTTTAGTTTCATTACACCTGCCTGGGTTTGGTTCTGAAGATTCTTCCATCTTTAATAGTTTTGTTGTTATTGTAAGCCATTCTGTAGGGGTATTAGGAGCTTTTATGCTAACTAATTGTTTTAGTTGAGTTGGCAGACCATCAGTAAGACCTTCTAAAATTAGTTGGGGATTAAGGCCTAACTGTCTGCCATAATTTAATTTTTGATGGAAATAATCAACTAATTTAGCATTTTTTGAATTAAATTTCAATTGTGAAAAGTCAGAAAAATTAACAATATTGGGTTGAATAAATTGTTCAGTTAATATACAACATAAATCATCAAAATTATCAATATTTAAACAACTATTTATATAATGTGTTAAGGCTGACCCTTTTAGAAATTTAGCAATATTTTTAATTTTCAACAAATCATTTTTGTTATTTTCTTGACAAATTTTGTTAAAATATCCCAACCATAAATCCATCTTCATCCCATTTTCGGGTTCAAAAGGGATTATGGAGGGTTCTTGGGATATTTGTTCATTTTCTTTTTGATCAATTTTAACTTCTGAACCTTGAGAATTGGATACATTTGTTTTATCTTGGTCAGTCATTTTTCCAGATCTTAACAGCATTCAAGTAAATTTCAAATAAAAAACATTATAAAATTTAAGCATAAAATTTTAAAAATAGACTTGATAAAAGACTAAAAATTCAATATTTTAAATAATACTATAAAAATATAACTTACAATAATTCTAAAATTAAAAAATGAAAATCAAAAGAAAAGAAAAACACAAACATAAATCTTGATTTTCACCGTTGAGTCGGGAAACACTAAACACTTTTTTGATGAATTATCACTTTTTTAATTAATCACAAAATGCAATTTTGAGCACTGGAACTGGAGATTACGGCAGATGACGGAAAACTATTTTTATATTGAGATGATAATATAACACACAAGTGATATTTTCGAAATTTGGGTGATTCAATCTGGCACGGGAGACCACTGGCGAGTATTGTGGTGATAATATAACAAGAAAATGACGTAGAGATCGGGATTATTCAGCATAGGTAAGGAGCCAGAAAATTTTTATGATGACAAGGAGCCCCAACTCCTTGAGGATATAAGGAGCACGCACATGACGATATGGAGCACAAGCACAAGGGTATTAAGCAGCAGTGTCAGATGAAGTCACAGGTTAGGCACGGTACCATCGACGATGCCACGGAATGCCGGAGATTCAACGGGAACTGGACCGGACCCTAGACTACATGAAACGATGTGGCCGGAGGCAGCCGAGGGAGACGCCGATGAAAGAACTTCGCCACGGAAACATCGCAGCTGGCGAACCTGGACCGAAGCAGTCATCTTTGGAGCACAGCGAGCGCAATGCAACGTTGGAGTCTCA
>JAPMOR010099650.1:0-16564 GCA_026543865.1 Argiope aurantia
GCAGTTAAGTATATGATTTTGAATCAGGACTTTTAAGTGAAAATTTGTTCCTCATTTTTTGTAAATAACATATGTATCATTTTAAGAAATTTAAATCTAATAGATGAACACACGTCGTGAAGAAGCGTGTTCAATTAAAGAATCTATGTTAATATTACTCAACATTAAATTTTACGTAACTATTCATAACACACGCGCTTTTGGTACGCGATTATAAAGATTTTCTAAAATTAAATTTTTGAAAATGAAAAAAAAAAGAAATTGCAATATTTGTAACAAAAAAATAGTTAAAAAAACAGCAGTAATCATGTTTGTATAACAGTAGTAGTAGTTTTGTAGTAAAAAATAAGTATGTTTGAGTAATTCAATTCAATGCTAAAGGAATAATTTACAAATATTTATTTAATGATAAATGATAATACTTAAAATATTAATTTGTTAAATGATAACACTTGTGACCCATGGAAATCTTGGTAAATAAAAATGATTGCACAAAATGAAATAAAAGGCTAGTTATTTAATGCCAATCAAGATTCAGACTACTATTACTGTTCGTAAAATTAAGAAAAAAAAAGTACATGCGAACAATTTATTGTCAAATTTTTCGTAATTTTTCAAAACCACGTTCTAACAACTTAACTCACAGATGATTTATTTTCTTTCATTTAAATGATTGATAATCAGACGATTAAGAACTAACTGTTTATTTAACAAGAGAAATGGCTTAGGAGAAATCGATTTCACACTGTAGACAAAAAACTGACACTATTGCATATACATTTCTACTAACCCATGGACAAGCATTCGAAAAGTAAACGATATTACACGAACTGCCTAGAACTTTATTTGAAAAATATAATTAGCATCTATTTAGTATTCATGGCCTTCAAGCACTCCATCCATCTCTTAGCATTCCCCAGCTAGTTGTTAATGCAACAAGACACAAATTCGAACTTTAAGAACTTTATGTGGACTGATGAATGTTTGCTTACGGAAAATGGGGTAATAAATACACACAATGATCATTATTGGAATAATACAGAATAGTTTTTAAGCAATAAATACCTTGCCAAAAAAGTTTTCTGTGTTCCAGTGGTAAGGAATTTTTGTGATAAAAAACTAATCGGTCCTGTTTTCTGAGGGTGCGCTTATAGTCCCAAAATATATACAGATTATTTTAAATGACATAGTAGCAAAGGGTTTGAAGATTACGCCATTGTAATTAGTAAAAAATATGTATTTTAAAGCAGATGGAGCGAATGCACACAGGGCTATAAATGTGACAAACTGGGTCAACGAAAGCGTCGATAAACAATGAGTCACAGAAACAATTGAAAAGAACCACACGCTCAATCTAAGTTCCTGATATAACTCCACTCGACTTTTATTTTGAAAGTTGGTTTTAAATACAAGTTCATAATACCCTCCCTCCCTATGCATCTGATTTTAAATAAACGATAATCGATGCTTGTAACAATATTACTGGAGAGCTCCAAAATATTTAAAGAACCTGATTAAAAGAGTTCAATTATATATTGGAGTTAATGAGAAACGTTTTAATACTGTTTTGTGAATTTCATATTTTCAGTTATATTTCTAATATTTTTAAAAATATTTGTCCTTTATGTTAATGTCACTCTCACTAAAAATTCTTTAAAATCCAAAATGTAGTATAAAAGTGAACGTGAGCACCACTCTACTGTATTTGCAGTCATATGTGAAAATTTTATTATAAACTACAATTGCATATATTGTGTAATAAATATTGAAACGTAATTATTAATTTTTACACGATTTTAAGATTTTAGTATTACATGAATTTACTGATGATTTTATTAATTGTAATTTTAATTAGCGGTGAAATCTTTAGTAAATATAATTATTAGTAATACGGCAGGGCACAATCGTTAGTAAATAAAGCTTATATAAGTGTTAACGAGATTTGATAATTTTTCAGATATTCATTTGTCTTGTGAGATCTGTATTTAACATTAACTTGCTTGAGATGAAAGCTTAAAACTACTATTTTCACAGAAGCTGAATTCGAAACATATTCATAGTTCTAAATGTATGATTCGTATTATCGTCTGTTTATATTCTTATTGTACCAGAAATTAATAACAATCACAAGATCTTCCTAAAAAGCATTTTATAAAATGACTATCTATTTGTATGAATGGGTTTGTTTATTCTGTACAACATCCGCGAGACTGCATGAAATGAAATCTAGGGCCGCAAGAGGCCCGCTGCTGGCATAGGCAGGATCATTTCGGATCTTTTTGATATGCTCTATTGCATTTTTGATCTAAAAGTTTCCAATATCAATTTGTATATACCCCCTATTATTACTGAGGAAACAGAGTTTTAAGTGATATGAAAAATGGCATACGTCAATGTCTCTTCTGTATCATAATTCGTTTGGTTTCGGAGATACAGTTATGCGTTTTTTCCTAATGATCTTATTGGATAGAAAAAAAAGATTTCTAATGGATCAAATTCATATACAAGAATCGCATAAAAATTTAAAATGTGACTTTTTGAAAATTTATAGGGAAAAAAATATTTACGTCGTTTTATTTTGAGCTACGTAGTCCATTTATCTCTAATAAAGAATTAAACCACGTTTGTTTCTATCTTTTTAAGACACCCTAATATATATATATATATATATATATACCGGGCGTGGCATAAATACATGCAAACTTCAAAAAATCATAATAAAAACAAGTAATGCTCGAAAAAAATTGCGGTTTGTGGGATTATGTTCAGAGAGCCTTTCGATTTTGTTATTTCCATTAAAAAAGTGTATTTAGAAAATGACCGATAATTGGCACTCACACGTCATACCGAGACCGTTTATGTAAATCAGGAAAACAGAGCACAGTAACATTATAGTACATTTTATTTTAAAGTAAAAGATGCTCAAAATAACCGCCACCACAAGATATTAAGCAAGTGAGGCATGTAAGATGTCGGCATCGATGCCACCAACGACCAATTGAATGGCATCTTTTAGTGACCTCAAAGTGGCAGGAGATATCCGGAAGACACGAGACTTCAGGTATCCCCACAACTAAAAGTCCTCTGGAGCAAGATCTGGCGATCACTCATTCTTACAACCTCGGCTTATCAATTTGTCCTCAGTGAATGTGTCTAGGAGGAACGCCTTAACGGAACTAGCAACGTGGGACAGGACACTATCCTGCATGAAGGCGACGAAAGATAATGCCCGTCTTTGCTGTGAAGCAGGCATAACGTGGTCACGAAAAAGCCTAAGATAGCGTTCTGAAGCGACGGAATAGATTTCCAACCGGATACAAGACAACGCTCTTCAAAAAAGAAAGGGCCTAGTTTAGTTTAGTTATATTAACGCCCCGTTTGAAGCAACACTAGGGCTATTTTTGGACGTACCTCGTAATTTTGAACCGCGGTCAGATGATGAGGACGACACCTGAGCTGGAACCCCCTCTCCACACCACACCACACCACACCAGCGGGAGGACGTTTAATCAGGACGGATTTAATGTGCAACAGACCCCCTTACACGACGATTCTTCGGTGGAATCGGGTCTCGAACCTGAAACCCTCCAAAGTCAAAGCCTAGACCTTACCACCAGGCCACCACGGCCATAAGGGCCTAGAATGAAGGACGTAGTTAAACCTCACGATACAGTCTCATGAGGAAAATATAGTGGTTTGGTCGTGTACGCACGAGGGATTGATGTCGCCGCGATACGACTGTTTTGCATATTGACGTCACCATGAATGAAAAGTGGGATTCATCTGTACACATGATGTTCAGTAACCATTCTGGGTCACGTTCAATTTGTGCGAGCACCCATTTTGCAAAGGCTTGTTTTTTCTCAAAATCTGTTGACAACAATTTGTAAAATGCCTCTATCTTGTACGGATGCAGTTTCAAGATTTCGTGCAGAATGCGTCGGATCAACCTTCCCGGAATTTTTGTTACTTTACCTGCTTCACGTGCACTGCAACTTCCCGTTGAAGTCTCGGCTGCCACATTTCTCATGACCCTTTAGATAACAGGGACGCGGTCAGCGCTAACGGATGGTCTGTCACTTCGTTGACGATCCTCTAATCTTTCCGTTTCCTCAAAACGGCGAACTGAATTCAATATCCCATTCAATGAAATTGGGTCTTTCTTCGCCTTAATTCCTTTCACCGTCCGTAACTGTCGCAATGCTTTAGTTGCGGATTCAACGTTCTTATAAAACAGTTTAACCACTAATGCTCGATCCGGTAGCAATAGCATACTACTGGCGTCGAATGACAGTTTTATTTCCAGCCTTGTGTTTTATAGCTATGCTGATTTGCGTAAACCGTCTCAGTATGATGTGTGAGCGCCATCTTTCGGTCATTTTTAAATACACTTTTTTAAATTCAAATAACAAAATCCAAAGGATCTCTGAACATATTCCCGCAAACCTCAATTTTTTTCGAGCATTAATTTTATTATTATTATTATTTTTAAGTTTGCACGAATTTATGCTGCATCCGGTATATATACTTTTAGACTTTAATTTAAAATTGTACTATAAGTTCCTTTATTTTTCTGCAGTTAAATTCAGTTTAATATATATTTAATATATATATTTAATATTATATAGTACAAAATATTATATATAAAATATAATATATAAATTAAAATCCACACCGTTTAGGCAATGCAATTATTTAAGTTTTAATCTAATTAGAGCCCCTAAGTGTGTTTCATCTGTAACTGAGTTCTCGCATTCTGGAATAATTTTTATCTTTCCCTGTTTGTAATGCTTCATTTTCTTTCAGATCATTAAAATAATGTTCTGTAAAAATGAATCGGTAATGTATACTTTGTTTAAAATTCTGGTATTGATTTTTCAATACATTAAACTCAAATATACATTCCTAAACAGCCTGTTGACCTTCGGGTTGTAGATATGTAAGTAGTAAAAAAGACTTATAGTGTTGGTAATAATTTTTATTTATTTATTTTAATGTATGTCATTTTATTGACGTCCAGAATTTATCCGTACAGTGAATCTAGAAAAAGCTGGATAGTAAAATAAGTAAGATTTATTCCTTGGAAAACACAAAACAATGATATCAAAATATATAGCCGAAGCCTACACCAAGAATAACTCTTGTAGTAATTCACACAACAAGCAGACTGACAATCGCTCATTTTAAAGCAGTAACACGAGTTGTTTTCAAAATTCACGGCTAGAACTCTCACCTCGAACAGAACTCGAGAAAGAGAATAAATTGACTCGCTACTGCCTCTCACGTTTATATAGGTTTTTCTATAAGGAGTACAATTTTACAGAAGAACCTATTCTTAATAAAGATAGAACTAAAATTTTCCGGTTTTCCGAAACCTTCTTTTTTTGTCTTGAAATTCGTTGCCTAGTCACTCAAGTGCTGTGGGCCAACAACATGGCATCCATAAGAATATTTGTAAATCTCTTTTCATTACTAAGTGACGCGGGGAAACAATATTAGAGATTCATAATACTGCTCCACTTATTCATACCCTGCATGTTCCAGCCGTCTCTTAATTAAGATTTCTTATCAAGAAGGTAACAGATAAAAGTGAATGACTTTTGGCTTAATTTTGGATGACCTCTTACTTTGTAAACACCGTTAAATCGTTTCTTAACATCAGCATAGGATCATGCCAGCAGCTTCTCAGATCTCCTTGTTGATTCGGTTTACATATCCAAGCTGCTCCAACGACGAAACGGATCTTTTTTTTTTGTTCATCCAATAGTTGATTTCATATTCTGACAAACGAATATCTGCTTTCCAAATGGGCCCTCTAAATTATTTATGCTTTTTTTCGCACGTTAGAAGTATCAAATGATGATGCAAAGGAGCTATCACAGACCAGCTCAGGAATCGGTCTCACACAAGCCAGAAGAAAAAGTGGCTGAACTGTATTCTAACCAGAATGATTCTTTGAAATAGATAGAAGAAAGGTTTAAAATCGTTCGGTTAAACAAATCTATCATGCCATCAGACACAGGATATAAGGTTATGCTTAGAATTTCCAGAATTATCAAAGGTATTGATATAGGATGTAAATTTCAAAACGAAAAGAAATTCAAAATTTCCTTTTAAAAGAGTTTTTAAAATGAATGAAAATTTTTTCAGCGTAGTATTTCAGTATTGCTAAAAATATTTTAAACAGTAATACTTTCTTTAAAGTTCATACACACTTCACAACTATCTCTCACTCACAATTATAGTCTTGATACGTATATTCATTTGATGACGCTTCTATTTAATTTCTCTTCGCCTTTTTCGCCCCTACCAATAAGATGTTTTTAATGTTTAAAAATAGGTCCGGAATTAAATTTTGAGCTTTGATATGAATGCATTATCATAGAACGAAATCCATCTTCAAAAGAATCAAAATTTCATGTCGGGAAAGGATGCGGCTTCTGGCTATTTTGCAAAATAGTCCCTGAATGATAGCCCTTCTTTCGGCGGGCAGTTAGACTGCTATTTTAATGAAAATCTCACCAGAAGGAAACAGGTTTACTTTTGAAAGTGTCATGTTTTTGAGAAACAGATTACCTTCTCCTTCTGGGGTTTTTCTACCAAGTAGGGATGTGCTATTATCCAAACCACTCGACAGAAGAAGCAAGTCAGCTATTGCTTTTCGTGTTGAGTTTCGGTTTGAGAGGGGGATTCGTTGTTCGCAGAAGAAATTGAGAAAAGAGGCTTCTTATAGTTTAAAAATGCAATAAGTCATATTTTTTAATTACTATTTCATAAAGTTCTACAATAAGCTTACAAGAAAATAATATATTATGGTTTTGATATGAGTCTAATTATTGCATATTAAATAGGTTTTGCATTTTTTTAGTTTTTCCACTTTTTACTTATAAAATATTTTTATTACGACGAATTTTAAGATACTTTTCTGGAAATTAAATATGATAAATTTAATTCTTGGAACAGAACATTTTTATACAATTTTATTCGTGATAAATTCATCTTCTCTGTCATTAAAATATTTATATCTGTACTTTAGGACTTTTTAAGGATAAACAAGACTTCTTTGATTTTGCAATTCTTAAATAAAAATCCGGCTAAAAGATTATGTATTAATGCTGGATTAAGGATTTTAATGAAACTAATGATTATAAGTAATCATTTACTGCGTCAAAATCCTTAATATATCATCTGATTTCCTTATTTATTTTTATTGTGTAACATTATTTCACGATCCTTCACAAGAATGTCATACTTTCTGCAATATTAATAACTAATAAGATTAGTTTTTGCATTTGAAATTTTAAAAATTTTGTATGATTCATCATGTTGTGTCTGTAGGTTTATCATACTGGTCCTAGTGTAATGCTCATTTCTCATAATTTTTCTGTGGAATAAATTTAGTTGTTGCGTAGTCATTTCATTAAATGCCTATTTATTCTGTACATTTTCATAAAGACAAGGAAGAGAATAATTTAATATTACAGTTTTGAAAAAAAAATGCCTAGTAAGAATATTTTGTACGTCACTTAAAATTCCCAATTATAACATACCTACCGTTGCACCCCCAACTTAGTTTGTGTACGTGTAGATAAGAAAAAGTAAAGTATTTTTACATCGTACATTTATTCAAACCTGCAGAACATTTTAAAATCTTCAAATATAAGTTCTTACTAATCTACAAATTAATGATGAAAAATATTTTCCGTCTCAAATTTAGTGCAGATGCATGAAGATTGCTTGAATCCAATAACAAAGTTGGAGAGACAACAAGTTCCCTGTTGAGTTTTTTTAAAAGATTAAATTTCTTAAAAGGGATTTTTTTCAATGTCAAGAGGAATACAAATTTTATATATTTAGTCTCAGATAATAATTTATTGGTCTAATAATAGCGTATGTAAATATTTTAAACTCCTACAAAACACAGAATTTAAAATTACGAAGCAAGTAAATAAATTCCGCAGAGTAAAATACTACGTGCGCATCGATGAAAACCAACCTGCATACAAATAAACATACATTTAGAAAATATATTTGTGTTAATGTATGCAATCTTAAAAAAGATATTTTTGGTTTGTTGTAAGTTTTATGACCTATGCAAGTTATCCTCCACATCCTTTTTATTGCAAGAGTGTTATTGTTCCAATTTTCTAAATTTCTAATCAAATTTTCGAACCCATTTTTTTGTCTGATATTTTGACAATAACAGTCAACAACAATAAAAAGTGTCTTAAGTCTGGATATTAAGGTGTAAAATAAATGCTTAAAAAATCTATAGTTAAAAAAACAAAAAGCTAAGCAGAAATGTCCTTTGATGCAAAATATTTCTGTGAATCTAGTATATAAATAAAAGTTCTAAAATACAATACAAAAATGGACCGAACAGCTCAAAAATTGTAGCATTTTCAAAACACATTATTAATGCAAATTACTGAACACGCATAATATAAAATTTGCTTTTATCCTACTTAATAAAAGCCAAAATGAAACAATCTGAAGGCGACATATTAATTTTCATGATCAAATGAAGAAATCAAATAAAAATGTCAAATGTGATAATGTAATGAAACACTAAAATCAATTTAATGTTTCGACAAAAAATAATGAATCTGATACACATATTTATGAAATTAACAATGAAAAATTAATTAAAAATCAAACAATAAATTATTTGGCAGAGAAATTGATGCGAATTATACGCTATCGTTTTAAATTTTAAGATGGTGCAAAAATAACATTTGAGTAATATGTTCCGAAGTTACAGCACAAAAGATTTGAAACCCCATTTCAACCTTGTAAAAGGATGCAGATACTTTCTAATATCGAATTTAACTCTTCTAAGTTCTAAGAAAAAGGACTATTAAATTTCGTTTGAATCCTCAAGGAGTGGAGCTATGTATAAAGTTCAAAGAAAGAAATAAGCGGGCATCCGAATTGACTTAATATGGATTGTGGTGTTAAGAAAATATTCGAAGTAAATATTATTTAATAAATGCGAATCTTTTTAGAATAAAACAATTCAGCATATTTTATTCTTTTTATTATTTTGAGCACTATCTTTTTAAATTACGCAAATCTGTATATATATTAAATAAGGAATATATACAGATAGAAGGAAACTAAGGAATTGATTTAACTAATGAAATAAAACTGCCGGAGTCCTGGCATAGGGGTAGCGCGTCTTCTCCGTGATCTGGGACTCCTGGGTTTGAGTCGCGATTCGGGCATGGTTGTTCTTAGTCTTTTCTATCTGTGAGATGTGTGAATGTGCCTCCGTGTAAAAAGGGGCTGAGCAAGCGAATGTGATGCGTGAGTAGCAAAATCGTACTCCTAGCCCTAGTTGGCGCTACTACAACAAGGGACGCTCCTTGTCGGCTTAAAATCGCTGACTTCGAATCAGCGGGCTTCCATAGCAAGTACCATCAGAAACAACAACAACTCATAAAACGTTCGTTAAGAAAATCTTGCGCTTATGTTTAGCGTTTTAAATTCAAACTTAAATTTCAAACGCAATATCATTACGAATACCCTTAAATGAAAGTAATCTATAAAAGGGGAAAATTATCACTTTAAAAATTTTCTTTTCATTTCTTTTCAACTTCAAAATTTTCTTTCATTCCATTGTTTTTTTTTAATTATCTCCCTTTCTTAAGTAGAAAGCTTTAAAATTCTAACTATCAACAAGTAATAATAAATTTTATATGTATGTACAAGGCTTATATTTTCATGCATTCATTTCTGTGCCCGTCGATTGATTCATTTTGGGTACACATTTACTCTCTAAATCTAAATATTGACAATTCCGAATCACTTATATTGTCCAATGATAATATAGAAACTCCCTCTCAATATGTACCATTATGATATCTGAAAAGAGAGAAAAACTCAGGTCTGGCACATACAAGAAACTATTTTGCTCCGAAACAGATTTTCTGCAACATGCTGGTATGAAAGGAAATGCAGCTTTCTTTGGTCTGGTAGGAGGTAAGGAGGTAGGAGGTCTTAAGAGGTAAAGTGTTCAAATTAGCTCAGTATGACTAAGTGGCAGAACTCTCCTGGGAGATTTCTTGAAAAGAAGGTCGATCCACCGATTTTTGTTTTATTTTGCAAAGTCAGCCTGATATCAGGATTTTCCTTCCATGCTTTAGACTTCATTTAAAGAACAGGATTCCGCCACTGTTGTTCTTGAATCTTTCACGGGAATATCTGTTTTCATTTCAATATTTTGTACAGCATTTGAGAGATATTTTCAGCAATCTGTACTGGGTCTTCGACAGACATCATCGGCAGTTCCGCAAGACATCCTTTTACAATGATATACTCTCGTAAAATAAAGTAATTCCCTCTTCACCTCTGTGCTTCAGGTTTTTCTTTAGGTTTAAATTTAATATTCAAAGAAAATTCTGGACGAGAATACTGAGATCGATGATAAAAGCTATGTATAATCTATGATAAAATTAACCTAATCCAAATTAGATTTATACATCCAATTTTTTTAATGTTCTTACTTTCTCATTAAGAACATTCTTCAAAGAAATGTTAATAGTAGCCGTGCAAATATGTTATTTTTTAATTTCTAAGCCAAGTCTGCACTGAAAACACATGCATTTGCACCGGCGCCCATCGATAGGTACTGCAATCAAATGAGATACTGCAATTAAATCCCTCCATTTTCCCCATCACTAAATGTGGTGATTTTCAACTCATTTTCAGTGCTTCATTCGGAAAAGCTAGCTTTTGCCATACAAGATGATCATAAGTTGTTTTTTCTTATTACCACTAGGCAGCCCCTCTATATATGCCTCTTTTGTTTACCTTTACATTAATTCCATTCAGATTATGTTGCGTTACATGTTGCGGTAGTGAGAAATATTTACTACATTAGATCGCGTATTCACAATTACGGAAATAATTTGGAGGCCTCATTTCATTTGAGAAAATACGGTGAATAAAATGATTCTTGATTTAAAAAATTATATTTATGCATTTACATGCAATATTGGCAAATTTTTGAGAACACGTAGGAGTGAGATTTGCAAAGCAAACCGTCACTTGTATTTTGCAGGATTGCAATAAACGGTGAGAAGTGGTTATTTTGTGATAGTCTCAGAAGCTGTATTAGCAAAATGAATTATATTAAAATAAAAAAAATGTAAAGAAACTAGTTAAAAAATAGTCTAGAAAAATAAAATAGAAACTAGAAAAATAAAAGCAGTTTTACTTTATGTACGTATCATTAAATTATCTAATCACTAATCTCATTTTATCACAAAAATCAGTTGTTTGTAGTTAAATAAGGATAGAGTTGAAAAATAGTCAAATCTTTTACATTCATCACTTTTGTTGAAAACTTACTATGTCGATGATGTATTAAGTACCACTGGGCATTCGGCTTAAGCTCAGATCATTATCACTGAGGCTAATTCTTGGAGATTTTCTCCTGCCTTTTTCTGTTTTCAGCTCAGTCCTATATGAGTCCTTATTCTGTAAGATGGTTGCCTCCATATCAGAATTTTAGAGATTTATCGATATTCCTTATGTCCGAATGTATGTCTTCTGGCATTTCTTGTAGAATCATGACCATTGATCTACGAGAAAGGCTGAACGTTGACTGACTTTCTTAAAATCCATACATCCTTTTGTAGTACTCGGAACTTCGAACCGACTCATGGAAATAATCCCTGTTTGTTAATCGAATGCCACATATTTAACAGTTGGCATGGAATGTGTTAATTCTGAGTTTGCCAGGAAATCTTTTGCTTTGACTCGGGGAATAGTAAGGCTCTTCTAGGTGTCGTTTATCTTCCATTTAACTTCTTCAATCTCTCTTTTTAAGCTTTTGACATCTTTTGATTTTCCATTTTCGTCCTTTTTCTATTCTTCATTTCAACTTTCCAAAATCGTCTTCTATTTTTCCTGTGCTACAATTAACATGATTTTTAATTGTTTCGATCTGATTCTTAAGAAGCTTTCACATTATTTATTGCTCTTGCTTCATGCCTCTTATTTTGATTCCCTTGGAACATATATCTTTTCTCCTTTCTATTTTTCATTTCTTCTTTCTTATGTATCACTTCTTTGTATCTAGATTCCATATATTTCCTTAACTTAGCTACAAAGGGTTCAGACCAGTATTTTAACCATCATTGCTTGAGATCTCGACAACATCATGCATACAAATTCCACATCCACATCAGCAAAATTGTACGTATCAGTGATGTAATACGTAAAAGAGTACTTATAGAAACTAATAACAGACGCAAACCGAAAATTGCTAATTTGTAAACAGCAATAGTGCGCATCCCCAGTGAAAAAGTAAATTGAATCGCTTCAGCCTATCGCATTTTTACAGAGTTTTCAACCAAACTTGGAGATTCTCGGGATTTTGCCTCTAATAGTCATCCAGAACCGGCATTTCTGTCGTTAAATTCGTCACTAATGTTAAATGTCACAAACTCGAGAACGATTGTTGTGCTGTGACTTATGACACTATACAAGCCCGCTGACAGTTATCTGTCTGTGATTTAAGACGAGTGAGCTTCTCTTGTTTTTACAGTAGCGCCACTAGGGCCAAGAGTACGAATTAGCTACTCACGCGTCGCAACCCTTTCTACGGACGAAGTTTTTCATGCACCAGTCACCACACACACGGAGGGTCTTCAGCCAGCTGGATTCGAACTCACAAACTGAGGGATGCGAGTCCCTGAGAGCAATTTCTCATTCATAAGAAAATTTGTAAATCTCTCTTTCTTACCATTATAATTAATTATGTTGGGAAACTATTTTACAAATTCATATATATATATATATATATATATATATATATATATATATATATATAAATGCGTTTAAAAATTAAAATGTACTGATACTGTCTGTATTAAATATTCATGCGTAAAAGTTCACTTTAAACAAATGATTGATTACTTCACTAATCTCCATATTTTATTGTTTACTATAAAAGAAATATCTTTCATTGTGTACTTTTGGTTTTGAAGGTCTAAAAAGCTTGATGATGCTATTAAAGTTCCATATTTAGTGTGATATATGCACAATACTAAATCTAACTTTTCTTGAAATGATGAGTAGTCAAAAGTATTTATTATTTAACTTTACCAAAATACTTATTTAAAAATTGCTGAATGAAGATATTTAGTTAAATCAGTATTGGCATTTGAAATTAGATGGAGAAACAGGATTTTTCTACAGATCTTAAGCACTCTTCGATTATAGAAATAGATTTTATAAAGTATAAAAATGTATATTTAATAATATACATTTTTATACTTTTTCAATTTGCAACTCATTTTTATTTCCATGGTGAGGGTTTCACAGTATCTCATTTTGATACAAGCTACAGATTTGGAAGAGAGCAAAATACTTTTTATATTAGAATTGTTTTTTCATAGAATAAAAATAGCGATATTCTTGCAAATTACGAAAATTCTCTTTTGACATCTTGTTACTTTTTAAAAATCTTAGTATAATTAATCATTAAAATGGTGGTAGTTTCTAAATTTTGAATATACTAGATACATTATTTTACTGCTCAAATATTTATGTATAATCTGGTGCATGCATATTATAATTTTTAAAGCAGTTTTAATTATCAAAACCTTCATGATACGAATGTTTGGCTCTTGCTCAATAAAGACTGAATTTTAAACCAACCATTGTATCGATTCTACTTTTACGCCTTTTTGATTGTTTCCCTTTCAGCACATTAACCATTTTATGATCAGCATACAAAGTAGCCTTTTAGTATTCTGCAGTCATCTCTGGAATAAATAATTTTATTAAAAATTTTCGGTTCGCTTTCCACTTGAGAGAGTAATAACTTTGATCTTATTTTTAGACCGAAATCAGATGAAAGCTGTACAAAAGTTTTCAGAACTGATATCGAGAGAAAAAAGACGAAGAGCAGAACGAGAGATGTATATTTCATTTAATAACATTCCTTTTTGTTACTATATATTTGCTTGTTGTTCATAAAATATTTCTTAAGGATTCCAACTCTATGCAATATATTTATATCAGTTATCGTTGATGTGTACTTAGATTTCAGAAAAAAATAGTTAAAAATTCTAAAAATTCACCGTTATTGAAAGAAATAAAATGTGAAAAATTATTATTTGATTCCAATATTAGGATTCTGGATATTCTTTTTCACCCTTTTTAATATTCAGGGATCTGAATTTTTGAAGTTGTAGCGATTTGAAACGCCTGTTTAAAAATCCATGAAAGAACATCAACAGATATAAGTTAGAAAGCTACGTTTTAAATATTCAAAAATATTCCAGTTTTGTGTTTGATGCTTGAACTTAATATTTGCAGTTTTTACTTTGGTTCTGATTTTTTCTATTCTAAATTGAACATTGTCTTGTAAATGCAAGGAAAATTGGTAGTACATCGTTCACTCAAACACTTAACTTAAAACATTAATGCTGATCCATAGTATCTAATGGATCAGCATTTTGAAAAATTATTTTCCAAGTTATTTAAATTTTTATTCAATCTTTATTTACTCCCAAATAATTTATTTTGAAGTATTTAATTATAAACAATGATTTAGTAAAAGCATATAGTGAATGAAAAATTCTTCACCCCAGTTTCTAATGTTGCCAAAATAATTAACTGGTAAGTGTTTAGGTCACACTGGGTACTATCATATCATTGGAGATTTCATAAAATTATGAATAACTATGACATGATTAACTGCATCTTTGTGATAGAATTTGTCTTGAGTAGTCAAATTGAATATATTCGAACCGATAAATATTAGTGGCCCTTAACATTGAATCTTAAACATATTAAAGATTCAAATGTTTTTCTTTTACGTCACTTAAGTCTGATAGTTCAACATATAAAATTGTTTAGAGTTGAAGTAAATACGAAGTGCTGCAAAAAAACTTGGACAAACAATTTTTAATGTAACTTGATTAAAAATAAACAAATTAACAAAATCCAACAAATAATAATAAGAGTAGGCTTTTACTAATGATTAAATTTAGTTCGTTTCAAAGTGGCCAACATTTACAGCGATGTTAAGGCACAAACGCCTATTGAAATTTCTAGCAACGAGACCTTTAATCTTACCCATCTGCCTATCATATCTACCTTTAATCTATTCCATTCTCGACGAATAGATTTTTTTAAAGAGTCCGAGCGTTTTTGTGGCTTTGTGCAAGTCGTAGACTCCAAAATGGACCATACTCTGTAATCCATGGGATTGAGATTCTACGAGGATTGTGCCCACTCTCCAGATGATAGCACCAACAAAAAAATGCTCTTTGCATCACTCATTTGTCTTTTTGGTCTTTTGAGCTGGGGCGGAGTCTGGTGGAAAGTCCAGTGTACATTGTCGAAGTTGTTTTTAGACCAAGGAAGTTCAACAGCTTCTAAAATGTCTTAACGGACACCTTTTGACTTATTTTAACGCCCTCATCCACAAAAACCAGCGGTGTTTCCGACTAATTCCGACCCATACCATGACAAACTTTGGATATTGGCGATGTTCAACTATTGTCGAAGTGCTTGGAACGTCTACAGACCAGATCCCGTTGTTGTGGGAGTTATGAGCTCGTTGGACGGTAAAGTGCTACTCATTAGGGAAAAGGAATATCTCCTGGCACTGAGTAGCGGCCCGTCTCAAACGTTTTTGGCATCTTTGGAGCCCCACGAATTTCTTTTCTTCAGTGAGAATCTGAAATTTTTAAAGCTCGTAAGACTTCAGTTCAAGCTCTGTTTCTGCAATTCGCCGCGCTGATCGGTCACTTATTCACATTTCCTGCGCGATCTTTCTCATGAAAATCCTCGGATTTCATTGAACTCGCTTTTTGACGGCCTTATTTTTGAAAGTGTTCATCCTACATTTTAGTCTCCTTCTTGGATATGAAACGTCTGATTGCAAGGTCTTAGAAACTACAGATTGCATGTAACATTGTTTGTCAAAATGCATTAATCATTCACACAGTCGTTTTTATTGCTTAAATAACTCTAAAATTGCAGAGCTTTTACTTGACTTTGTAAAAAAGCCACACAAAAAAACAGTATGTAAACTAGGAGATATATTATAAAATATTTTATAATTGAAGGAGTCGACAAAATGAAATGAATACAAAAAAGAAATTGGCTACCTTTTATTCTATGATGCAATAACTTTTTCCGAGTTATTTTGGCGCACCCTGTATTTAGAAGACCTTTCATGTCTGAATATTAAGAGCATCGCAAGTAACCTTTTGTACTCAAGATATATTCAGGCTCCTCTTACGCTGTACAAGCCTCAACATATCTTGGGCAGTCCATAGTATTTACAAAATATAGAATTCTCTTTTGTGAAATTCGAACTGATTTCGCAAAGTCGATTTTAAATTTCAACAATGTGAAAGTACAAACTAGCTGAAATGCATTTTCAATAAGGATGGAGAGAGGAAACATCTACCCATTTTTCTTTGAAAAAATACGTTAAAATGTCTCCTACTTCGAATAGATCCATTATTGAATTTGCCACCGACCAAATCAGCAGCGCAATGAAATTTCTTTCTACGTCGGGCATGTATTTTTCAAA
>JAPMOR010099653.1:0-18547 GCA_026543865.1 Argiope aurantia
AATTTTTTAATCACTTTCAATAATCGATATTTGGTTTTGATAACACTCTTATTTTCTGAAATCTGAACTCCGGAAGAGGGCTATTATAGGTAGCGGAAATTTCTAAATATGCCTTTAATTTAAGTGATTCTAAGAACACGCAACAAATACTAACTCAATAGAATTTTTATATTTTCATCAGTTAATACTTTGCTCATCACGTAAATGTATTTCTATTCATTCAATAGTGATTACTCACTAACCTTTACGGCAGTTTTACTTCAAATTAGTTAATATTTAATTGCATGTGAATATAATTATTTATATTCAATTACAATCATATTGCCCGTGAGACATTTTATATAACTCCGTCAAAAATGTAAAAAGTTTATTATATCATGCCCTAAGATTATCAAAATTACACTAAAAGTAAAACAAAAAAAGGTTTGATTATTATAAAATACTATTCTTTCATATCATTAATTTCCGTTTTGGTCATAAATTTGAATGATTATTTTTTTATTAGTCCAAATAGAGATTTGATTAGAATACAAAATGTTGTTAAAAATTTAAATCAAGTGAAATAAAATAAATAACTAAAGATAAGAAAAAGATTGAACTTTTAGTCAAAACGTAACTCGGACGTATGTCGAATTTATATTTTAAACACTATATTCATTTTAACAGCTCATAAAAATTGTGCATAATTTAAGTATTAATTTGCACATAATTTGAGAAACACATATCATGTTCTCAATAGAAGTTCGGTAAACAGATATCAAACTGAAATAACGGCCTATTTTGAAACAACTTGAAAATTTTTTTTTGTTGTCGTAATACGAGTAAAAGGTTAATCGAGGATCGAAACATACTTGAGAATTGACAGAAACGATATAAGTACATCATTTCTAAATCCGAAAGAAACAAATTTATCCTTTAAAAATAAAACAGATTTTTATATATAATATATCAATATTTTTTATAGATAATGCGGACTTGGAAAAAAAATATGTTTGTCTCTGTTCGATTTTTTTTTTTTGTTATTTTATAAAATTTTCTCTGTAAAGTGTTCTTAACAGAACTTAAAAATTATCATCTGCCAGGCTATTGATATTTTATTATAATTTTACGAGCCTATCTCGAATCTGTATTCGTCTTTATGCTTGTTCTAAATGCATTACAGTCTTCAAATTTACCTGACAACTAAGAAATAAATAATTATGCTAGCGAAAAATTGATAAATTTATTTTCGAACTTGATTTAAAATTGAGAAAATATCACGAATCCGGGTTTGTAAGTTTGATATGCACTTATAAAAATTCTTTTGGAATTTATTGCATGATGAATATTTGATAAATTATTAAATATTCATTTGCTTGGTTAAAATATTTGAAATGAAAGACGATTACGTCCTATTTTATTGTTTTAATAAAGCTAAGGCAGTTTAAGATTCAAAGTGAATATGAACCAGAAAATAATTATCTTTTGCACTGCATATTTGGATTTCGTACTTTTTATTGAAAGGTTTGCAATGTGGATGCAGTTAACTGCTAAAAATTTGATGACCAATAATAGTTATACAATATGCCATAAACCAAAGTAATTTATTTTACAAAAAAAAAGGCAACATCTAAAATTTATTATGAGATGTTTTGCAGTTCTGAATATTGTTCTCACAGCATATATGCACCCATATATTATTTACATCATGTAAACTTTAAAATTATATAAAATTAATTTATTAATATAATATTTATATAAAATTAATTTGTTAACATAATACTTATATTAAATTAATTTATTAATATAATAATTTAATGCTTTTACCAAATACTTAAATTCAAGTATCACAGAATGGCACATCAATGGAAGAAGTTGAAACGTATTTAAGGCATTAAGGAGTGATATGAATGTTTAATTTTAATTTTTGTTTATTAAAATTAATTTTAATCAGCAAACAGTTTTGGCAAGCTATAAATTATAATTATTAAAATAGAAAAAAAAAAGAAATATTGTGTTTAAAACTAGAATCTTCAAGAGTTATTTGAATTTTAAATGAAATTTGAATATATGTATATTAATTGACAACAATATTATTAATAATAATGACTATATAGCATAAATTATAATATTAATACTGTATTTATTATTATGTAGAAATTCTTGTTTACTATGTAATTTATTATTATATTACATTAAGATTTATTTGGAATTTAAATTTTAAATTTAAATAAATGCTCTCTAGAAATCTCTGAAGGGCCTTAAAAAAGTTGTAAAAATATTTTAAAGGCTCCCTTTTTTCTACTTATTTATTTTTTGTTAATGTATTTACATAATGGATTTAATTCACATACTTTTCCATCATTTCAAATACAGCAATACATTTTATTTTTTTACTCCATTTTAATTATATAACTTAAAACTGACTAATTCCATTTTAGCAAAAATTTAAAAAGAGAACATTTATCGATGCTTTGTCTGTACATTGCAATTCAAAGTACTTTTAAAACTCGGTATGCCAATTCTAATAAATTCTTAATGGAATCAATTATGCTTCTATTCTAATATTGAAGTAAAGTTGTGTACATTTTAATTAAGGAAATTTAACCAAAAAGTAATATATTTGATTGATTATTAATAAAAAATTTAAATAAAAATTGAAATTATTAGTTACATTTCATTTTTTTCTAACATTTTTAACTAAATATTGGTGGAAATAAAATAATCTTGCAGTGTAGATTTCCATTTATAATTACATTAATTTGGGCTTTACAGTAGAACGCTTTTAAATGAAGCTTTATATCTCTCAACCTCCCCTCCCCTTCCCAATTGGACATACGATCTCCTACATCGATTCGAATTCGTTGATTCTGCGTAGCAGACCGCGTCTGTTACTTTCTATCAACAATCCCTTCACACTGAATGAGACGTATGAAGAGTTATTCCCTTTCAACTCGAAATTATGCAGAAATGGTTGATCAGGTTTCCCTGTACGAATGATAATATTGCCTTTATCATGTTTCGAGCGGAGGCCTGATTATTACGCGGCAGAAATTATTAGAACTGTTAAGCCTCGGCGCTTAGCACTGCTTGGCGGTCCCCGGAATTATGAAGTATTTAGTTTCCATCATTAGATACTGACGAATAGTAATGCAGCTTCGATATCACTCGTAATGAGGGGGAAAAGCAGAACAAAGTCTCATTTGGCGATCGCCAAGTTGGCTTGGAGTGACAAATTCTTTCAGGAGTAATGGGATAGGCCGAGCATTTTTGGATTAGAGTGGCTTGTTGAGGATTATTGATGCATCGGAATAGAATGGTTGGAAGAAAAATCATTTCATTCGATGCAAAATGGTTCTGAAACATTTTAGCATTGGGCTACAAGAACTGAAATTTTGTGATCGCGTCATATGTTATGTAATTATATTTAGATAAGGTTAACTTTTTGTTTGTTCTTTGGACAAGCTATTGTTAGGATCCATGGCGAGTAAATTTGAAAGTATTTTTTCCCTGTTCTTATATTTTTTCCTTCCAGTTGTTATATTTTTTTGAAAAATTCTTAAATTATATTTTTATGCTTCAATATTTCATAGCAGGGATGACAAATTTCGTAGTGGTAATTTTCTATTCTTCTTTCTTTTCTTTTTTTTCCAAACATCATTGAACTACATTTTTTTTTGTTTAAATATTTCATTGTAATTAAAACGATAAATTTTGCAATGGTAATTTTTATATTGGTATTTCGCAAGATTTTTTTAGTTACGCCAAAGTATCGGCACCATTTGTGCAATTTTGTACCGCTATTCTATATTGTTTTTCGTTTCATCTGGGTTAATTTTATATTGAGGACTTATTTCAACGTATTGTAATGTGTTGTAAAGTATGCAGCGTAGTGTAAAGACAAGATCGAACTTGTCTTTATAGGTGCTATGAAAATAATATATGCAGAATTCAAAACATCGAATATGGTCTTAGATTATATGGCTACGTAAATATAGATTTGATTTTCGTAGATGTGGAGAAGTTTTTACAGCATTCAAATCCTTTAAACTCTTTTAAAAATAAGAATTTAATAAAAACATATTTTTTAAAATTTGAATATGTTTTATATCAGTAAAAGTTCAATGTGTCAAAAAAAAAAATTCTAAACCACTTTTTTGAAAACTTTTTTAACAAATCTTTATCTTTTATTAAATATTAATCATGATAATTTTTGATTAGCAATGTTCGCTCATTTCGAAATTATTTGGTTATTTAAATCTTTAAAAAACAAATGAGTGGACATAGAAAATAGAACCTCATATTTATAGTTCGAATGACTAGAAAACTTACCAGTTCTAGAAAAGATATTACAATCGCCCCTAAATCATTCAATTGATGAGTTCTGAAAAGTTTGAGGAAAAAGAATAAAAAAATTTTTCTTCCTCCTTCTAATGAATTTTTTTAAACAATTTTAAAAATGGTCCGTTGTTTTTATATAACGAATTAAAGTTTTGTTCTATAACAATAATCTGAGAGATGCTGCTCTGCGAGAATTATTGTTCTCAAAATATTGACAGATTTATTTTCAAAAAGTTTGGATAAAAACTTTATCCATCAATGTTTAGAGCTTTTGAAAAAAATATTGGAATCTAAATAATTAAATACAATTGAAATCAATTCACATTAAAATGTTTCAATTTATAATTCTTTAAAATATAGTATTAAATACTTACTAGATATTATATTTTACTACTATTATTATTATTATTATTATTATACTATTATTATTAGATATATATTACTTTTTTATACAAAGCACTAACACATTTTTTTCATATCATTGATTTTCAAAACAATTGGCCAATGTGTTTTAATTGATCAATAATTGGCTAATTTCGTTCTTTATATGCTTGGTAACTTGTGAACTTAATAAAAATTAATAGATAATTTAGTTTAATCGTATATGATAAAAGTGTTTGATCCATTATTTTGAAGAAATAAATTAAAAATTATAAAAGCAAATTGTCAATTCAAAAATTGAATCAAATTTTACTATAAAGATTCGTTTTATAACTTTAAAAAGTTTTTAAAATATGCAAAAAGGGATTTCTTTTAAGATTTTGAAATGTTTATAGATATGGTATAGGGTTAGTTTGTTTTTTCATATTCTTGTTACAATTTCACGTGCTTGTTAATTCTTGTATCTGAAAAATGTTCGTTATTATTCGTATAGTATTTTTTTTTATCGAAGTTTTAAAAAAATGAAACCTGTGAATTACAATCTTAATATTGAAATATGTCGCAGAAACTATGCTGGGAATTAGGACAAAACGTATATGTATGTATCTATAAAAAAAATACTTATTTTTTGTGGTTCTCAAAACATGCATTATTTTGCAATAAGATTTGGCAATACCAATATATTTTTACTTTTGGAAAGTAAACGTTTGTTAAAAAGTATAAATGTATTCTGGTAGAATTATAGTTTAAAAATCTTTTGTAGTAAATGAATTATTTTTTTTATCAGAACGTAAACAATTATTTAAAAATAACCATAAATATTTATTATCTATTATGTACATCTTTGCATAATAATATCTTTGAAAAGAAACAACGTCCTTGTTAATATTATTATAAATCAGTACGCTTAATTCAATTAAGCTAAAGGTAAATTCCATACTGTATGAATTTAATGTTTAAATTATTAAAAATATTTAATAATTGAACTATTATTCTCTTGAGGGAAGAAATCTTCGAAAAGATACCACCAGTAAGAAAATTAAAGAATTAGAAGAAGAATATTTTTATTTTCATTCCATCCCATTTATTAAAAGCTACTCAAGAATCTTATGACTGAAACGGTTTCAGAAATAATGGTCGAAATCGTTCTCTAAGCCGATTTGCAAATATGCTTTAATGATAAGAAATGCTTTAAGTTTTTCTATGTGAATTGACTTTTAGCGTAATTAAAGTTAGAATTTAAAACTATTTGATTCCGTTAAGAATGAATCAAATGATTTAGGATTTTATGAATGAAAGTTGGGCACTTTCATTCTTTCGAATACTTAAACGTTTAAAATGTTTCAAAAATTAGAATATTAACCGAATCGTGTGATTTTGAATAAAATGTTTCAGCATGTGTGTTAAAACAGATAATTAAAATATTTGAATCTTCAGTGCAATACAGCATCGAAAAACGCTGCCAAAATGCAAAAAAGGAGAATATAAACTTAATTTATTTAGGTTTAAGAAATTTGAGAAAATATAAATAGGCTTAATCGCAAATAAAGATTTGTACACTTATTTATTAAATATTTTAATTCTTAAATATTTATCAACATTTGTATGCTTATTTCTTAAATAATTAAACAATATTTGTAGGTGTAAAGGAATGTGTAGTCCTATATTCAAAAGATGTAAAAATTGAATTTTGTAATTAGCTAAAATATTCCCCAGTAGAAATAAACCATGAAATATGCGATCTATTTTTACTAATATTTCAACCATACTTTTAAATGGTTTTAGTTTCTGTTTAAAAACCATTTCGGCAAAAAGCCCTTTCATAATGGTTCGGTTTTTCGTTAACTGAATTTTTTTTGCTATCTCGAATAAATAAAGCTATTATTTGCTAAATATTACGTTTTGTATTTATTAATTTAAAAACTAACAACAAATTAAAAAAGACACAGATTAGAAATAATAAAAAATATATGAGATTGTTTTGATATCCAATTTTTTATGATCGCAACTCGAAAAACTTGGTAAAATAAGATTTAAATTCTCAAACAAGATTATTGTTCACCTCAAATTTAAAAAAAAATGAAGGAATAAAAAAACATCAAGCGCTCTAAATTACATCATTGAAGTTGATAACATTTTTTATTCAAATTTTTTCCAATTCCAATATTTTAAATTTATCTTTATAAAACGTATTATTCCCAAAAAAATTAAACAATTATATCACTTTTTGTAATAAGTATTCAACATATTTATTCGAAATATTTCGTTTCATTTATTACTGATACAGCAAAATGCCACTCTTTTCTTTACTTTTTTTTTCTTGCTTCTGATAATACACAAAAATGAAATATTTAAAAATATAAACCTACTAATTTCATGTAAGTGCCTATTCATGAAAAGTGGTTCCATACCGTAAATCAATTATATTTAGCAAAACAAAATTTAATAAAAATTAAAACTTATATGCAATGAAACTTTATGCACTCATAATGTGGAATTTAGAAATTGATTTGTTTAAACATCAGATTATTAAACATCCGAATCAGGTATTATTTTCTTTGATTTTAATTACAAATTTAGACAAATATAAATTGATAAATTCGACTTTTAAGCGTAGCAACAGACTACAATATATGTTTATTCTTACTTTTTCTTTAATATCAAAACGATTTTTTTTAAATATAGAATCAGTCGATTCGATAAAGTGTTTGAAATTCAAAATGATATTATTTTGTATTGATGCTACAAGTGATTTAAAAATTAAAATAAGAAAAATGTATTATAATTTTAAAAAAAATATTATTCAAAATTTTAGATGAAAATATATGCAAATTCTAGCCAGGGAATAATTTTTCTTGAAAACTTTTATAAATTATATGTTAACATCGGTTGATAGGATTTGGAAAAGTATGCTGTTGTTATAAATATTATTTTGATTATTACATTTTCAGAAATGAAATGTTGTTTGATTTCTTTTTGTCATTTATGTAATCGCATAAACGTAAATAAAATGTGTCAAAATCTTAGTATGAAAAAAAATGATTTGCGTTTATTATATTTAAAAATTTGTTAGAACATTTTTTTTAGTTTTATGTAAGTTTTTAGAGCATTTTTTATACATACAATAATTACATATATCAGGGTAATTAACACCTTAAAAATATGTGTTCTCATTATACATTTTTGTTTCAACATGCATGTTCAAAGAAGTTCACATAAATTCAGAATTGTTTTTATAATTAAAATTATATAGCAAAAGTTTATAATCTTTTTTCAAAAGATAAGTTCATACACAATAAACATCCAAAGTTTTTGAATATAAGAAAGAATGTATCTAAAATATTCTTGACATAAAATTAATTACAGCCTTTAAAAATCACCACTTCACTGCCATCTTAAAAATTCACTCTGTTCTCCACAATCTCTCGAAATGAATTACTTTACTTCAAGTTCAGGTTAACTCAACTCTTTCTTAAAAACCGAAGGAAACTACTTCTCAACTTACGTTGCTAGAAATTAAGAAATCTCAGCAATTTATGTTTCAATTCGGCACCTATTCCATAGCACAAGTAAAATACAAGCGAATTGCTTTCTTTTTAAACAGTGATAATAATTAGTTGATAAATTGGAGTTTCGGTTCCCCGGACCTTTAAAACTTCCTTAATTTTAGTTGAACAAAAATCACCAGCGAAGTCATTTTCAAAGACCATTAGCAAAGTTGATTTACAAGTTTTAATTGGTGCATTTCGAAATAAGAAGCCAATTAAAACTTTAGAAGCTATCAGCGCAGGTCATAATTAGCTGCATTATTTGAAAACACACAAAATTAAATTTTGAAACAGTTAAAAGAAAGACGAAAAAAAAAATCATTTGCTGTTGATGTGTCATTTTAGCCAGAGAATTCTTATGATATAATTAAATATTCGGTTTTAAAAATCATGATAATACTGGCTGAGTAGTAATTCATGTGTGAGTAAAGAAATTAAATATAGGTATGGTATTATAAAGCGGTATAAAAAAAATCAATGATTGATTGCTTTCACTGTATTATTGGTAGATGGTTATTTATTATTATTTCGTGATTTTCGCTAAAAATTATAAAATACAAGTTTTTTTTAATACTTAATCACTATTTCTCATTTTTATGGTATATTATTATGCTTGTTATATCCAGCATATCTATCTATACAGATTTCACCTATGTGCATTCAGAAGTTCATAAAAAAAGATAAAGATAAAAGGTAAACATAGAATTCTAATTTTTCAGCTGTTTTTATATTTTTCGAATAAATATAATTTAAAATAATAAAATATACAGAATAAATACAAACATGCTATAAAATTATTACAATATATATCTCTTTAATCGTTCTTTATGCTGAAAATCGGAAAATATGATAAACGAAATTTCTGTTGCAGCTAAATGAATTCTCAAACTAAAATTTACTAATTCAAACAATACAGGATGAGGAACAATTATTAATTTTTTTATTGCCGTTTTTATTAAAGTTAGTAGATTGTGTTAGGAAATTAGGGTCATTATGGTTAGGGAATGAGTTTTAAGAAACGAAAAAAAAAAAATGATGCAACTCCTTTATTTCATTAAGATTTTATGTTTAATAACGAATCCTTTTGTTACTTATGCACATTATCATTTACTTTATAGACATAATTATGTATAATAATTATTATTCAATATTTTTCGGTATATATATATATATATATATATATATATATATATATATAATGATATTTTAATTCTAATTTCAATTTAATTAATTTCCAAGATTTTTTTTTAATTTAGCCCATATCAACTTCATTCTAAAATATTCTCTTATTTTGTGATCCAATTCTAGTTTCGGTTTAATTAATCCCTTTGTAAAAATAATGCGCCATCAGTACTACGTATTAACTGAAAGTGATACTTTTAGCCTTCAAAAGGTATCAAAGGTCATACGTGTATTGAATTGGCGCCTGGACAGAAATCCAATGTTATATAAGGCTAGAAGTCATCTGTTTGGCCCTTTTTCTCTTTTCTTACTTCTGTGTGTGCCGCGCTGCGTTTTCTTGTATATAATCATGCCTGCCACTCGGAATAGAATAAAACATAATTAAAAATACCAAGTCTCTTCACTGTTTCGAACCTGCATTCTACTTCAATCAAAATATGTTACATGTACATATTTAATATTATTTGCCCGAGTTTATTTACAAGTTGAAATTTTCAAAATTAAACATAAATATATAAAATAAAACAAAATATTAACTACGATTTCTGTAAAGGATTTATTTCGGCATTATTGGAATTTGCCGTTTTGTTTATTCAAGCATATTTTATAAAGAATAGAGCGTAATAAGGCGTAATAATGTCCGAATACACTTGCCTTTTCATCTATATAGAGAAATCATATGAATTTAAAGCAGATGTCTTAGATCGCATGTTATTTTTGGAATCGTCAATACATTTGTCAAAACGGTGATTTTAATTAAAAATATTTCGCTACTAATAAGATTCAGTTAAATTATTTCAAAACAGCTATCTATCGATGAAATTCGTTTCATAAGATTGATATTTTCATTTACTTGATATTTATTGTACCAATATATACAATGGAAATAACACATAGAAATGCTAACCATAAGTACAGTGAAGTCTGCTATAACATAATTCTAAAAAATTACCACCACCAAATCTTAGAATTGACTTAAAAAATTAGAACTTCCATCACATGCAACGAATTTACATGACAATCTGTTATTTTATTATTCTAAGTATACTGATTTTCGTTTAGCATCATTTTCTGTTTAACAGAAATGAATTTATAGAATATTTTAAATTTGTTAGAATATTTCTACGCTATTAAGGTGGTATCACACGACATTGCAATGCCAGAAGGAGCAGTTTCAATACCTGAACACGAGCTTGTGTAGTTTTGTGAGATAAAAATCCGTCTGCTTCCTTCAGATATCTCACGATAAGAAAAGACATCACTTATCTGGCTCAGGCGTATATGTACGAAATGTAGGGTGATTCACTAAGAAGTATAAACTTTCCAGATGCTGTTAAACAGTCACAGTCAAAGACACGAACAACATTATCAAATCGTAAAGCAGATATAAAGTTTGTGTCTCGCCTTTGACAGAAGTCACATAGGAAGTAGCATGTGTATTATGACCAGTCAGTTAAAATGGAGGCATAGAACATACGCGACTGTCTCTGACAAAGCTTAAAATTATCTCATGCAATTCTGATACAGGTGACATGAAATATCTTACATTGTACTTGACTTATAGTGCATTAAAACTGTATACTTCTTTCTCAATCTCTCTGTATAATTACTTTAGCTTTGTGCATCTGTATTTAAGACACTCGACTGCAATGAACCAATTAAATTAAATAACATTTTGACGAGGAAAATTTTCTGATTTTTAACTAGAAAGAAATATATTGACTCAATGTGAAGTTAAAAGCATTAAGATTCGATACGAAGAATAGACCGGAAGACCTGTTGTTGTTGAAGCTGCAATACTAAAGAAAATTAAATGAAACAGATCTTGCTGCAGATGACATGCATTTTTAAAATCCAAGTTACCCAAACCTGACTATCTTCGATTCAATTTGGAAAACATGCTTATCAGTTTGAACTAAGTATATTTAGCAAGTCCTTTGCAGGCAAGGGTTTGATTGGATTGAATACAGAATCGACTTTGCAAGAGATCAGAGTGAACTAATTGAATTTCGCGAGGTTGTGTACCAATCTGATGTCACTCTCAGAAAACGAGTACATGGGGGTGCTTCAGGAAATAGTTTAGTGGAATTAACCAAAGGAACTCGATTCTTCTGACTCTTTCAAGACACTTTCCCATTCCCTTTTATCTGTCTCAATCTCGCGAGTTGCTCACTTTAATTTACAGGATGATATTTAGATTTGTTCATCTACACCTCCTCTCCAGAGATGTTAAGGGTCAGACGAAAGCGAATTGCAGGAGTGGATGTCAAAGAGCTTTAAAGATTTTTGCTCCCGTTTGAGGTTAGGCGCGAAGTTCAAAGGTATGGGGTTAATCTAGTGAAAGTGGATAGGCAACAGATAGCAGCTTATTGGCGCGCTGTAACTTTGTGATGAATTCAATAGACTAACTATGTGTTACTTCCATGATAATATGGTTAGTACATCTTTGTGATAATTTCGGGAGCTGTAATTATTTTTGTGAATCGTTGAAATGCGTGATAATGAGATTTCGATTAGTAAGAAAAGATTCTGTCAAACTATGTAAGATAATTGCTCTTAGTATGAGATTAGCTATGTTTGAATTATTTTAATATTGTAGAAGACAGCAAAGGTTGATACAAATTTGATTCCATACGTTTATTTATATTATTTCTTTACTTTTCACAGCATGGATGTTCATCATGAATTTCCGCCCATTTATTTTTAATCACATCATAAATGACGGTTGAATTGGAAAAATTTTAAGATTTAACCGAAATATCGAAATTTTAGAAATTTAACCCTTTGACTGTGGAATTTTTCAAAATCATTATTTAAATGCGGCATTTGCAAATAAGTTCAGATTTGTATCAAACAAAGCGTATTGTTAAGCATACCTGGTAATAGTATGATATAATAAAAACCTGCAATAGTAAAAGATAAAGACGCTCAACCGCGAAAAACGCGGGATGCAATAGAAAATAGACAGCCAAACCGCGGTATAAGCAGCTGGAGGATTAAACGAAGTGTATTTTTAAATTCAGAAGTCTGAAAGATAAATTTGGCGCAGTATGACCAGATATGGCTCAAAACAACCAACCAACTGAAGGATAAATTGGAAAATTTTAATTTAATACAATTTTGCTTGATGCGTAATAGTACTGAATTACAATCTACATTTGAATTTAAATTATACTAGACTATAAAAATGATTCGGTCAATTTTATTCCTGTATGAATTTAAGTAAAACAAGAATCTACAGATACGAGTTCTGTTAATTTTATTTTAATAATGTTCTTGATCAGGAAATTTAGAACCGAACTGATTATGCAGAGATCATAATATTTCTGAAATTTCAACTCATAATTATCTCACAATTCTTTGTTCAACATTGTTTTTTTAACTCCTTGTAAACAATGCTTAAAAAATTAATATGCTAGCTTAAAAGAAAATAATGTTCGAAAATAAATATTTCTTTTTTATACAAGTGTATTCGTTCACAAATTTTTCTTGGGGGGGGAGATTTTGCTTTCTAAATTATTTTTATCATTATTTAAAGCCATTTTCAAAAACAAATGAAGAAATTTATTAATTAAATAGATACTGCTAAAAGCTATTCGGAATCAAAATAAGTTGATACTAATAAAGTGTTGAAGAACTAATTCATGAATCGATGACTATTAATTTCGTTCCTAACTTCAAATTAATCCATGCATTTTTTAATGAATCATTTTACTAAGGTCTATGAAACTGCTGCACTCTTAGAATGTTTCATCTGTATAAAGTCATTAACATCTACATAATCGATGTCACTCAGAAATTGTGATTTTATCTCAGTTATAAAATTAATCTATTTTCTAATCATTCTGAGATAAATTTATTTTTAAACCTACCATGTTTGTTTCGTAAATTTATTTTTAATGAATAAGTAGTTCTACGGGGATTTGTAGCCGAAGAAAAGGCTACAGATCTTATTTTTAAAAAATTTTAAAAATGAAGGTGTAAATCTTTGTTTCTTTTTAAGAATTTCAGTTTTTAAATTCATTTTAAGATTTCCTCCTCCCTTAAATTGAATTTTAAGAAAATAGTTATAGGAATCTTTTTCCAACTTTGATCTAGGAAGATGTACCTAGGAACAATTATTCATGATCAATTGAAGAAAATTTTGAAATAACAAAATTACTAAAAGGCCATTTCTGTAGAAATTTTAGAGCTGAAAGTTTCTACATTAATTTTATGTTTAAAGAATTATATTTTCAAATAAAAAGCATTATTTCATTTTAAATATGTCATATCAATTGACATTGAAAGGAAATATTCAATCATTCTCATATAGATTACAAAGAGGATGGAAATTCAATGTAATCTATATTCAACTGTCCTTATCATATATTTTTTTAATGCATACTAATAAAAAATTTTTAATTATAGGACTTCTTGCCAGCTAATGAGAGACAACGAAATAATCTACGGTTTTGATAATTACTTGTTTCATTTATAACTTTCAACAAAACCATAAATTTCGTCAAATAATTTAAAATTATATGCATTTATAGTTTAAAATTATATTTACTGGGTTTTATATATCTTATTTTTCTATAAACCAATTTGGAACTTGTTTTCTTCGAGAAACAATTTTTAAAAGGGTGAGGGAACTGAAATATTTTTTTTTACAAAAGAGAATCTCTATTGAGAAAAAGAAAGATAATTTTGAACTAGAAAATTTAGATGCACTAAGAATTCCTTCGTCAAAAAGTTCGTCATGTAGTTCTTTTGCTTTACTCCTGATATGTTTACTTTGAGGTAATGAACGAAATTAAATTCAAAATAAATTTGATCGACAACATTCAGAATTTAAAAATAATAATGAAGCTTATCACATTGAAAATATCTATTTTTGTTCTCAATTACTCCATATGATATATTGCTTTATTGACGTAATGAAAAATTTAGGCATAATTTCACAGAAGAAATTTACGTTTTCTTCTATGTAGATTCTTTTATCATAAGTAATTAAAATAATGGTTTTTAACCAGTTCGGATGTTTGAAATTACCTTGACAAATTACATAAAATCTGAGATTGAATTTAATTTTAATACAAAACAATAAAAAATTTTTTTTAATTTATAGATATTAATGTATTAATTACTTGCTGAATCATGCAATTGTGAATTTAAGCAGAAATATAATTTGCGTTTTAAAATTTCGCAACTTTTTTGACTCACTTTAATAATTGGTGGCTAAAATAAGACTGAAATTGTAAGTAACTGGTTGGTGCAGGAGGATTAAAATTCCTTTCGAAATGACGATTTAACTAAAACGATAACAGGAATTTAAATTTAATCGCAGAAATTTGTGAAGAAAATTAAAAAAAATACTTATCTAATTTAAGCTGAATCAGTTATCATCTTTTAAAAAATCGTACAACTTTAAATACTGAATATAGTCAATTGTATCACAACTAAAAATTAAAATTTTAATGAATTCTATTATTGCTTATAAGCGTTAGAAAATAAAATCTAAATGAATAGTTTTATGGAATAATATTGCATCAAAATACCGCAGCATTTTATAAAAATCGAAAGAATTTTGTAATTAGAAAGCGATACAACAAATACTGTTTTTATTTGCCTTAAAAATGTAAAATATTTAATAGAATTTTTTATAAAAAATTTTAATGGTTCCTTTATTAGACTAGTGCCTATTACAAAATAAAAGAGGATTATAATATACATATTTGTAAAGGTATGCAAGTACCATTTTAATTCTCAACAATGTAGCAATCATTTGAAAATGTTTAATATTTCATAATTTCTACACTGAATAGAGTTAAGAACTAAAGACTGTCTTGTACAGCTTTATACTATAGCAAGTTTTAATAACCTTTGCTTTAAATTCTAACCATGATAATATATATGTGTGTGTACGTGTGCGTGTAATAGTATCAGAAAATTTTTATTTATTATTGACAATTCCAGAATATTAAAAAAATACAAGGAAATATAGACTAATATAGACTTATAGTTTTTACAGAATGAAAAAAAAATAGTTAAAAAACATATGAAAAGATTATAAAATAAAATATTATTTATTCAGAAACATTTCATCTTTATGTGATTAATTTATGCATTTTCTATAACGACTTTGCGTTATAAAACATAATTAGATGACATTTTCTATTGGACTTACATTTTATATTATTTATTACACAATATAAATCCTTTTTGAACTCATTTCCAAATTGGGTAAATAGAAACATTTTTTAAATATTTTATTTTTACAATTTCTTTATTTAATAACATATATGAGGAGTAAGTTTTAGCATTCTTAAGATTAAAATCGCTAATACCATCTAAACTTTATTGACACCTAGTAACTTCTTGATAATTTTTGAGTAACAAAATTAATACAATTTTAATTCAATAATTTTATATTTAGAATCAGATTGCTAAAGAAGTATAAAAAAAATATTCAAAGTCCTGTAGCATTTGTTTTCCTATTAGATTTCAGTTATAATACCATAGAGATTAACATAGAATATATTAATATAGAAAAACATAGAATTTTTATCACAATCTATCACTTATTATAGTCCACACTTTATCATATTTTCAATACAATAATAAAGATAACTTTAGGATTCTGAAATGCAAACTTATTTTAAACAAACAAATACAAAATTGAAGCTAATTTCGTAAAAAGTTCCATGAATTTTAATGAATTTTTAAAAATTTCCCACACATAAATTAAAAAAAAATATTCCAAAACATTATATTCCTTTCAAATTAATTCTGTTTGTACGTTCGGAATTTTCAAAACTACTTCTGTTTATAATTTTTCAAAAATTTGCAAGAAATTTATGTCTACAAGAATTTTATGTTTTCAAAATTTAACGTAGAATAAGGATCTTCATTTACCATTGCAGCTCCTATTTGGGAAACAGAATATACAAATTACAATTTATTACATAAAATTGTTAAGTTTAAAGTTTTACTTTTAAACGATCAATTTCAGTGATTGAGTACTCTTAATTAATTCAGAAATAAATTCTTTTATTTACAGCTTTGCAATCATTAATTAATGGAATAATATCACTTGACATAAAGTAAATGATATGAAATAAATTTTGGAATATTTTCATATTATGTTAAATATTAATAGCTATGTTACAGGAAAACCACAAAATTAAATGGATTTGAGAACTAAGCAGAAATCAAACGTCTTGCACTGAATTAGAATTTAAAAACACAAATTTTAAAAGTTTAAATGAGTTTTTTTATTGCAAAATTAATGTCATATTATAAAAAATTGCAAAGAAGTTACTAAAAGATTTGAATTTGTACTTGATACGCTCATAAAAAAACTATTAATAAATTCAGTGGTTTTGATAATAAATATTTTTAAAGAAATATGAAAAGATACGAACTAATAGAAAAATACTCTTGAACTTCAATAAGATGATTTCATTGAAAATAGGGGTCCGTAATAATCTGTAATAATCAATTTTTAAATCTTAGTCAAAATGGCCGTTTTACAGAAGTTTGAAATTCAATTTAATATAAAAAAATTGAATTCAATTTTTTCTCTCTTCTAATAATTAATTTAGAACTGAATATTTAGTAAGGTTTACATGTAAAAAATAAATGTTCTCTCTCTGCATTTTATGGATATGCTAGAAATTTTCATGCAAAAAAATTCAGTGACTTTGAATCAGACAACATTAAAAAATGAATTATTTTAAGGATATTTTGAGAAATTATATCATAGATCTTGAAATGTTAAAAGTTATCAATTGATTCAAAATTCAATATAAATTTAATATAAACATTGTTTTTATATTTAAAACAGCTTAGCGTGTTTAAGTAATTGCAAAATTTAAAACTGACTTTATCTTATCAGTAGTGATTTCTGGTACGATTTTTTTGAGTTTCAAATTAAATTAAAATTGATCCTCATTTTATCAGTTTTTAAATTTTATAATTAAGGTTTTAAATAAAAGATAAAAGAAAGTGCTTCATTTTTCATAATTAGAAAGGATGGAAGCTCATAATCTATGAATAAACTTCATAACATATGTTACTTTATTTTCGCAAAATTCTGAAAATGTTTTTTTTTTTTTTTTCTATTTGATTCATCACTGATGAAACTACATATTTGTAATCTTTCGTTGTCACGAATGAATAAAAGTTTTCAAAAATAATTTTTAAAAATTAATTTTGTTGATAAAATAATTCGTTATTATAAAAGTTGTTCTGAACATTCTTTTTAAAGTTTAGGAAAACTGAAACAGAAACAGTGGAAGATTCAAAAACAATGCTGAACTCGCACTTTGTTCCTTCAAAGAAAATTCAATTCGCTGTGATTTCTAAAACCAAAACATATAGACTCTTAAAATTATTACGCAAATCTTAAACAGACTTTCAATTGTTTTATGAAAACGCTCTTAAAAAAAATGTACTCACAAGTTTCTAACGCGAAAAACATGCTTTAATTTTTCTCTCTCTTGAGCGTGCATTCGTAAAAGAGATTGTACGAACTTTTTCATGCATACGGAATCTTTCACACATTGAAAAAAAATCAGGGAAAAGGAAAAAACTCAGGTTGGGAAAAAAAATCGGGGTGCTAAAAAAACAGGAGAGGAGTTGGAACATACTTTTTTGGGCATAGTGTCGGTCCACGCTACACTGGAAGCTCATCTCTGAAGAGCTACAGGACGGCATGTTCATCGGGGAAGTACCCTAGTCTGTGAACTGAGGTGTCCTCCCCTAGTACAACACGCAGAAGCCTGTTGCTATCGCTTGTCAGAGGGTGGAGAGGGTCGGACGGGGATAGGGGTGGGGTGGGGTGCGGCGCGCGCAGCCTGTTGCTTCCAACCCTCCTCCATGCGCCACTTTTCCTCAAAGCGCGACAAAGCTCTTGATCTGCGTGCAAGTGTGTGTGCGTGCGTGTGTGAGCTCGCATCGCAGGGTTGCCAACGGATTCTCTTCGCCAAAGGGGACGCCAAAGTGTCCAACAGGTCGCCGAAGGACGGACAACAATTGGAATTGCTCAAATTCTATAGGCGTTGTGGGTAAGTGCTATCAGGGTCGTTGTTAGTAAGTCATATAAAGTGAGACGTAAGGAGCTGGTCATGATG
>JAPMOR010099656.1:172-12524 GCA_026543865.1 Argiope aurantia
CTAGTAAACAGGAGATTACAATCTCAAATCTCATTTGTGCCTCTGATATAAAAGAATTATTTTATATTTTATGAATCAGTTAAAAAACCTCTGTTTAAAAAATTTAGAGCATGGAGAGTTTACATTTGGAATCGTAATTCGAACCCAGATGTTCATATTCACCGTGGCTTCGTTAGAAAAAGCGAAGGTCTAGTAGACAGGAAATCACGTGTTCTAATCCCGTGGGTGACGGACACCTAATACTGTGGTTATATATTTTATGAATACAGAAATAAATTAACAGACCTATATTTTAAAAATTTTAAGCATGACATTTGGAATTGGAGATAGAACCCAAATGATTGGAGGCGCCGTGGCTTAGTTGGTTAAAGAGCTTGTCTAGTAAACAGGGGATAGCGAGTTCGAAACTCGTTGGCGCCTCTCATCTAAAAGTATGGTTATATATATTTTATGAATAAAGAAATCAATTAAAGACATCTGTTTTTAAAATTTTAAGCATGACATTTAGAATCATAATTCGAAGCCATTGGACGGTTTTCGATGTGGCTTTGTTGGTTAAAGCGCCGGTCTAGTAAACCGGAGATCACGAGTTCGACTCTCGTCGATGCCTCTGATCTGAAACTATTATTTTATATTTCATGAATAAAGAAATCAGTCAGAAGACCTGTGTTTGAAAATTTTAAGCATGTCATTTGGAATGGTAAATAGAACACAACCCATTGGAGGCGCCGTGGCTTAGTTGGTTAAAGCGCCTGTTTAGTAAATAGGATATCACTAGTTCGAATCTCGTCGGTATCTCTCTGCTAAAAGTATGGTTTTATATTTTATGAATAAAGAAATCATTTAAAAGACCTGTGTTTTAAAATTTTAGGGCATGACATTTGGAATCGTACTAAGAAACCAACACAACTGACGCGCCGTGGCTTAGTATGTCGAAGCGCCTTTCTAGTAAACAGGGGATGGTTAGTTCGAGTCTCGTTGGTGCCTCTTATCTAAAAGTATGGTTATATATGTTTTAAGAATAAAGAAATCAATTAAAAGACCAATGATTTAAAAATTTTAAGCATGTCATTTGGAATCGTAAATAGAACACGAACGTGTGAAGGTGCCGTGGCTTAGTTGGTTAAAGCGCCTGTCTAGTGAACAGGAGATCAAGAGTTCGAATCTCGTTGGTGTCTCTCATCTAAAATTATAGTTATATATATTTTATGAATAAAGAAATAAATTAAAGAAATCTGTTTTTAAAATTTTAAGCATGACATATAGAATCATAATTCGAAACAATTGGGCTATATTCGTCGTGGCTTAGTTGGTTAAAGCGCCTGTCAAATAAACAGGAGATCACGATTCCGACTCTCGTCGATGCCTCTCATCTAAAATTATTGTTTTATACTTTATGAATAAAGAAGTCAGTTAAAAATCTCTGTTTAAAAAATTTTAAGCATGTCATTTGGAATCGTAATTAGAACATTAAAGTCTGAAGGCGCTGGGGCGTAGTTGGTTAAAGCGCCTGTCTAGTAAACAGGAGATCACGAGTTCGAATCTCGCCTGTGCCTATCATCTGAAAGTATGGTTATATATATTTTATGAATAACGAAATCAGTTAAAAGACCTGTGTTTTAAAATTTTTAAGCATATCATTTGGAATCGTAAATAGAACTCGAAGCTCTGGAGGCGCCGTGGCTTAGTTGGTTAAAGCGCCTGTCTAGTAAAAAGGACATCACGAGTTCGAAACTCGTTGGTGCGTCTCATCTAAAAGTATGGTTATATATCTTTTTATGAATAAAGAAATCAATTAACTGACCGTTGTTTTAAAAATTTTAACCATGTCATTTGGTATCGTAAATAGAACACGAAAGACTGTGGTTGCCGTGGCTTAGTTGGTTAAAGCGCTTGTCTAATAAACAGGAGATCACGATTTCGAATCTCGTTGGTACCTCTAATCTAAAAGTATTGTTTTATATTTTATGAATAAAGAAATCAGTTAAAAGAAATGTGTTTTAAAATTTTTAAGCATGTCATTTGGAATCATAAATAGAACCCGTATGGCTGGAGGCGCCGTGGCTTAGTTGGTTAAATTGCCTGTCTTGTAAACGGGAGATTACGAGTACGAATTTCGTCGGTGTCTCTCACTTAAAAGTATAGTTATGTATATTTTATAAATAAAGAAATCAGTTAAAAATCTGTGTTTAAAAAATTTTAAGCATGTCATTTGGAATCGTAATTAGAACACAACAGATTGGAGGCGCCGTGTATTAGTTGGTTAAAGCTCCTGTCTAGTAAACAGGAGATCACGAGTTCGAATCTCGACGGTGCCTTTCATCTAAAAGTATGGTTATATATATTTTATGAATAAAGAAATCAGTTACAAGAAATGTGTTATAAAAATTTTAAGCATGTCATTTGGAATCGTAAATAGAACCCGAAGGTCTGGAGGAGCCGTGGCTTAGTTGGTTAAAGCGCCTGTCTCTTAAATAGGAGATCACGAGTTCGACTCCCGACGGTGCCTCTGATCTAAAAGTATTGTTTTATATTTTATGAATAAAGAAAACAATTAAAGACCTCTGTTTAAAAAGTTATAAACATGACATTTGGAATCATAATTCGAAACGATGGGACTGTATTCGCCGTGGTTTAGTTGTTTAAAGCGCCGGTCTAGTAAACAGGAGATCACGATTTCGACTCTCGTCGGTGCCTTTCATCTAAAATCATAGTTATATATATTTTATGAATAAAGAAATCAATTAAAGACATCTGTTTTTAATATTTTAAGCATGAGAAATAGAATCATAATTCGAAACGATTGGACTGTATTCGCCGTATCTTAGTTGTTTAATGCGCCGGTCTAGTAAACAGGAGATCACGAGTTCGACTCTCGTAGTGCCTCTCACCTAAAATTATGGTTATATATGTTTTATGAATAAAGAAATCAATTAAAGACATCTGTTATGAAAATTTTAAGAATGACATATAGAATCATAATTCGAAACGATTGGACTGTATTCGCCGTGGCTTAGTTGGTTAAAGCGCCGGTATAGTAAACAGGAGATCACGAGTTCGACTCTCGTCGGTGCCTCTGATCTAAAAGTATTGTTTTATATATTATGATTAATATAATTAATGAAATCAGTTAAAAGATCTTGTCTTAAAAATTTTATGCATGTCATTTGGAATCGTAAATAGAACACGAAGTGCTGGAGGCGTAGAGGCTTAGTTAATTAAAGCGCCTATCCTGTAAACAGGAGATCACGAGTTCGAATCTCGTCGGAGCCTCTCATCTAAGAGCATATTTATATATATTTTATGAATAAAGAAATCAATTAAGGGCATCTGTTTTTAAAATTTTAAGCATGACATTTAGAATCATAATTCGAAACTATTGGACTGTATTCGCCGTGGCTTAGTTGGTTAAAGCGCTGGTCTAACAAACAGGAGTTCACGAGTTGAACTCTCGTCGGTGCCTCTGATCTAAAAGTTTTGTTTTATATTTTATGAATAAAGAAATCAGTTCAAAGACCTGTGTTTTAAAAATTTTAAGCATGTCATTTGGAATCGTAAATAGAACACAACAGATAGGAGGCGCCGTGGCTTAGTTGGTGAAAGCGCCGGTCTAGTATACAGGAGATCACGATTCCGACTCTCGTCGATGCCTCTGATCTAAAAGTGTTGTTTTATATTTTATGAATAAAGAAAGAAGTTTAAAAGCCTCTGTTTTAAAATTTTTAAGCATTCATTTGGAATCGTAAATAGAACACAACAGGTTGGAGGCGCCGTGGCTTAGTTGATTAAAGCGCCTGTCTAGTAAACAGGAGATCACGAGTTCGAATCTCGTCAGTGCCGCTCATCTAAAAGTATGGTTATATATATTTTATGAATAAAGAAATCAATTAAAGACATCTGTTTTTAAAATATTAAGCATGACATATTGAATCATAATTCGAAACTTTTGGATTGTATTCACCGTGGCTTAGTTGGTTAAAGCGCCGGGTTGGTAAACAGGAAATCACGAGTTCGACTCTCGTCGGAGACTCTGATTTAAAAGTATTGTTTTATTTTTATCAATAAAGAAATAAGTTTAAAACCTCTATTTGAAAAATTTTTAGCATGTCATTTGGAATAGTAATTACAACACAACATATTGGAGGCGCCGTGGCTTATTTGGTTAAAGCGCCTGTCTAGTAAACAGGAGATCACGAGTTGGAATCTTGTCGGTGCCTCTCGTCTAAAACTATGGTTATATATATTTTGTGAATAAAGAAATCAATTAAAGAACCTCTGTTTAAAAAGTTAAAAACATGACGTTTGGAATCATAATTCGAAACTAGTGGACTATATTCGCCGTGGCTTGGTTGGTGAAAGCGCCGGTCTAGAAAACAGGAGATCACGATTCCGACTCTTGTCGATGCCTCTGATCTAAAAGTATTGTTTTATATTTTATGAATAAAGAAATCAGTTGAAAGATCTGTGTTTTAAAAATTTTAAGCATGTTATGTGGAATCGTAAATAGAACACAACTAATTGGAGGCGCCGTGCCTTAGTTGGTTAAAGCGCCTGTCTTGTAAACGAGAGATCACGAGTTCGAATCTCGTCGGTGCATCTCATCTAAAAGCATACTTATATATATTTTATGAATAAAGAAATCAATTAAGGACATCTATTTTTAAAATTTTAAGCATGACATTTAGAATCATAATTCGAAACAATTGGAAAGTATTCGCCGTGGCTTAGTTGGTTAGAGCGCCTATCTAGTAAACTGGAGATCACGAGTTCGACCCTCGTCGATGACTTTCTTTAAAAGTATTGTTTTATTTTTATCAATAAAGAAATAAGTTTAAAACCTCAGTTTTAAAAATTTTAAGCATGTCATTTGGAATCGTAATTACAAAACAACATATCGGAGGCACCGTGGCTTAGTTGGTTAGAGCACCTGTCTCGTAAACAGGAGATCACGAGTTCGAATCTCGTCGGTGCCTTTAATCTAAAAGTATGGTTATATATATTTTATGAATAAAGAAATCAATTAAGGGCATCTGTTTTTAAAATTTTAAGCATGACATTTAGAATCATAATTCGAAACTACTGGACTGTATTCGCCGTGGCTTAGTTGGTTAAAGCGCCGGTCTAGCAAACAGGAGTTCACGAGTTGAACTCTCGTCGGTGCCTCTGATCTAAAAGTATTGTTTTATATTTTATGAATAAAGAAATCAGTTCAAATTCCTGTGTTTTAAAAATTTTAAACATGTCATTTGGAATCGTAAATAGAACACAACAGATTGGAGGCGCCTTGGCTTAGTTGATTAAAGCGCCTGTCTAGTAAACAGGAGATCACGAGTTCGAATCTCGTCGGTGCCTCTCATCTAAAAGTAAGGTTATATATATTTTATGAATAAAGAAATCAGTTCAAAGACCTGTGTTTTAAAAATTTTAAGCATGTCATTTGGAATCGTAAATAGAACACAACAGATTGAAGGCGCCGTGGCTTAGTTGGTTAAAGCGCCTGTCTCGTAAACAGGAGATCACGAGTTCGAATCTCGTCGGTGCCTTTAATCTAAAAGTATGGTTATATATATTTTATGAATAAAGAAATCAATTAAAGACATCTGTTTTTAAAATATTAAGCATGACATATTGAATCATAATTCGAAACTTTTGGATTGTATTCACCGTGGCTTAGTTGGTTAAAGCGCCGGGTTGGTAAACAGGAAATCACGAGTTCGACTCTCGTCGGAGACTGATTTAAAAGTATTGTTTTATTTTTATCAATAAAGAAATAAGTTTAAAACCTCTATTTGAAAAATTTTTATCATGTCATTTGGAATAGTAATTACAACACAACATATTGGAGGCGCCGTGGCTTATTTGGTTAAAGCGCCTGTCTAGTAAACAGGAGATCACGAGTTGGAATCTCGTCGGTGCCTCTCGTCTAAAAGTATGGTTATATATATTTTATGAATAAAGAAATCAATTAAAGAACCTCTGTTTAAAAAGTTAAAAAAATGACGTTTGGAATGATAATTCGAAACTAGTGGACTACATTCGCCGTGGCTTAGTTGGTGAAAGCGCCGGTCTAGTATACAGGGGATCACGATTCCGACTCTCGTCGATGCCTCTGATCTCAAAGTATTGTTTTGTATTTTATGAATAAAGAAAGTAGTTCAAAGCCTCTGTTTTAAAAATTTTAAGCATTCATTTGGAATCGTAAATAGAACACAACAGAATGGAGGCGCCGTGGCTTAGTTGATTAACGCGCCTGTCTAGTAAACAGGAGATCACGAGTTCGAATCTCTTCGGTGCTTCTCATCTAAAAGTATGGTTATATATATTTTATGAATAAAAAAATCAATTAAAGACATTTGTTTTTAAAATTTTAAGTATGACATTTAGAATCATAAATCGAACGTATTGGTCTGTATTCGCCGTGGCTTAGTTGCTTAAAGCGCCGGTCTAATAAACAGGAGATCACGAGTTCGAATCTCGTCGGTGCCTCTCGTCTAAAAGTATGGTTATATATATTTTATGAATAAAGAAATAAATTAAAGAACCTCTGTTTAAAAAGTTAAAAACATGACGTTTGGAATCATAATTCGAAACTAGTGGACTTTATTCGCCGTGGCTTAGTTGGTGAAAGCGCCGGTCTAGTAAACAGGAGATCACGATTCCGACTCTCGTCGATGCCTCTGATCTAAAAGTATTGTTTTATATTTTATGAATAAAGAAAGAAGTTAAAAGCCTCTGTTTTAAAAATTTTAAGCATGTCATTTGGAATCGTAAATACAACACAACATATTGGAGGCGCCGTGGCTTAGTTGGTTAAAACGCCTGTCTAGTAAATAGGAGATCACGAGTTCGAATCTCGTCGGTGCCTCTCATCTAAAAGTATAGTTATATACATTTTATGAATAAAGAAATCAATTAATGACGTCTGTTTTTAAAATTATAAGCAAGACATTTAGAATCATAATTCGAAACTATTGGACTGCAATCGCTGTGGCTTAGTTGGTTAAAGTGCCTGTCTAGTAAACAGGAGATCATGAGTTCAACTCTCGACGGTGCCTCTGATCTGAAAGTATTGTTTTATATCTTATGATAATTGAAATCAGTTAAAAGACTTTTGTTTTAAAAATTTTATGCATGTCATTTGGAATCGTAAATAGAACCCGAAGTTCTGGAGGCGCCGTGGCTTAGTTGGTTAAAGCACCTGTCTAGTAAGCAGGAGGTCACGAGTTCGGAACTCGTCGGTGCCTTTAATCTAAAAGTATGGTCATATATATTTTATGAATAAAGAAATAAATTAAGGGCATCTGTTTTTAAAATTTTAAGCATGACATTTAGAATCATAATTCGAAACTGTGGGACAGTATTCGCCGTGGCTTAGTTGGTTAAAGCGCCGGTCTAGCAAACAGGAGATCACGAGATCGACTCTCGTCGGTGCCTCTCATCTAAAAGTATGATTATATACATTTTATGAATATAGAAATCAGTTAAAAACCTTTGTTTGAAAAATTTTAAGCATGCCATTTGGAATCGTAAATAGAACCCGAAGGGCTGGAGGCGCCGTGGCTTAGTTGGTTAAAGCGCCTGTCGAGTAAACAGGAGATCACGAGTCGAATCTCGTTGAGGCCTCTTATCTAAAAGTATGGTTATATATATTTTATGAATTAAAAAATCAATTAAAGACATCTGATTTTAAAATTTTAAGTTTGACATTTAGAATCATAAATCGAACGTATTGGTCTGTATTCGAAGTGGCTTAGTTGGTTAAATCGCCTGTCTAGTAAACAGGAGATCACGAGTTCGAATCTCGTCGGTGCCTCTTATCTAAAAGTATGGTTATATATATTTTATGAATAAAAAAATCAATTAAAGACATCTGTTTTTAAAATTTTAAGCATGACATATTGAATCATAATTCGAAACAATTGGACTGTATTCGCCGTGTCTTAGTTGGTTAAAGCGCCGGTATAGGAAACAGGAGATCACGATTTCAACTCTCGTCGGCGCCTCTGATCTAAAAGTATTGTTTTATATTTTATGAATAGAGAAATCAGTTAAAAACCTCTGTTTTAAAAATTTTAAGCATCTCATTTGGAATCGTAAATAGAAAACTACTGATTTGAGGCGCCTTGGCTTAGTTGGTTAAAGCTCCTGCCTAGTAAGCAGGAGATCACGAGTTCGAATCTCGTCGGTGCCTCTCATCTAAAAGTATGGTTATATATATTTTCTGAATATAAAAATTAATTAAAGACATCTGTTTTTAAAATTTTAAGTATGGCATTTAGAATCATAAATCGAACATATTGGTCTGCATTCGCCGTGGCTTAGTTGGTTAAAGCACTGGTCTAGTAAACAGGAGATCACGAGTTCGACTCTCGTCGGAGACTCTGATTTAAAAGTATTGTTTTATTTTTATCAATAAAGAAATAAGTTTAAAACCTCTGTTTTAAAAATTTTAAGCATGTCATTTGGAATCGTTATTACAACACAACATATTGGAGGCGCCGTGGCTTAGTTGGTTTAAGCGCCTGTCTAGTAAAAAGGAGATCACGAGTTCGAATCTCGTCGGTACCTCTCCTCTAAAAGTATGGATATATATTTTATGAATAAAGAAATCAATTGAAGACATCTGTTTTTAAAATTTTAAGCATGACATATTGAATCATAATTCGAAACTATTGAACTGTATTCGCCGTGGCTTAGTTGGTTAAGGCGCCTATCTAGTAAACTGGAGATCACGAGTTCGACACTCTTCGGTGACTCTGCTTTAAAAGTATTGTTTTATTTTTATGAATAAAGAAATAAGTTTAAAACCTCAGTTTTAAAAATTTTAAGGATGTCATTTGGAATCGTAATTACAACGCAACATATTGAGGCGCCGTGGCTTAGTTGGTTAAAGCGCCTGTCTAGTAAACAGGAGATCACGGGTTCGAATCTCGTCGGTGCCTCTCACCTAAAAGTATGGTTATATACATTTTATGAATAAAGAAATCAATTAATGACGTCTGTTTTTAAAATTTTACGCATGACATATTGAATCATAATTCGAAACTATTGGACTGTATTCGACGTGGCTTAGTTGGTTAAAGCTTCTATCTAGTAAACGGGAGATCACGAGTTCGACTCTCATAGGTGACTCTGCTTTATAAGTATTCTTTTATTTTCATCAATAAAGAAATGTTTAAAACCTCAGTTTTAAAAATTTTAAGCATGTCATTTGGAATCGTAATTACAACACAACGTATTGGAGGCGCCGTGACTTAGTTGGTTAAAGCGCCTGTCTAGTAAACAGGAGATCACGAGTTCGAAACTCGTCGGTGCCTCTCATCTAAAAGTATGGTTATATATATTTTATGAATGAAGAAATCAATTAAAGAACCTCTGTTTAAAAAGTTAAAAACATGACATTTGGAATCATAATTTGAAACTACTAGACTTTATTCGCCGTGGCTTAGTTGGTTAAAGCGCCGGTCTAGTAAACAGGAGATCACGAGTTCGACTCTCGTCGGAGACTCTGATTTAAAAGTATTGTTTTATTTTTATCAGTAAAGAAATAAGTTTAAAACCTCTGTTTTAAAAATTTTAAGCATGTCATTTGGAATCGTTATTACAACACAACATATTGGAGGCGCCGTGGGTTAGTTGGTTAAAGCGCCTGTCTAATAAAAAGGAGATCATGAGTTCGAATCACGTCGGTGCATCTCATCTAAAAGTATGGTTATATATATTTTATGAATAAAGAAATCAGTTAAAAGCCTCTGTTTTAAAAATTTTAAGCATGTCATTTGGAATCGTAAATACAACACAACATATTGGAGGCGCCGTGGCTTAGTTAGTTAAAGCGCCTGTCTAGTAAAAAGGAGATCACGAGTGCGAATCTCGTCGGTGGCTCTCATCTGAAAGTATGGTTATATATATTTTATTAATAAAAAAATCAATTAAAGACATCTATTATGAAAATTTTAAGCATGACATATAGATTCATAATCCGAAACTAATGGACTGTATTCTCCGTGACTTAGTTGGTTGAAGCGCTGGTCTAGTAAACAGGAGATCTCGAGTTCGAATCTCATCGGTGCCTCTCATCTAAAAGCATACTTATATATATTTTATGAATAAAGAAATCAATTAAAGACGTCTGTTTTTAAAATATTAAGCATGACATATTGAATCATTATTTGAAACTATTAGACTGTATTCGCCGTGGCTGAGTTGGGTAAAGCGACGGTCTAGTTAATAGGAGATCAGGAGTTCGAATCTCGTCGGTGCCTCTCATCTAAAAGCATACTTATATATATTTTATGAATAAAGAAATCAATTAAAGACGTCTGTTTTTAAAATATTAAGCATGACATATTGAATCATTATTTGAAACTATTCGACTGTATTCGCCGTAGCTTAGTTGGTTAAAGCGACGGTATAGTAAACATGAGATCAGGAGTTCGAATCTCGTCGGTGCCTCTGATCTAAAAGCATTGTTTTATATTTTATGAATAGAGAAATCAGTTAAAAACTTCTGTTTTAAAAATTTTAAGCATGTCATTTGGAATCGTAAATAGAAAACAACTGATTTGAGGCGCCGTGGCTTAGTTGGTTAAAGCGCCTGCCTAGTAAGCAGGAGATCACGAGTTCGAATCTCGTCGGTGCCTCTCATCTAAAAGTATGGTTATATATATTTTATGAATATAAAAATTAATTGAAGACATCTGTTTTTAAAATTTTAAGTATGACATTTAGAATCATAAATCGAACATATTGGTCTGTATTCGCCGTGGCTTAGTTGGTTAAAGCGACGGTCTAGTAAACAGGAGATCACGAGTTCGACTCTCGACGGAGACTCTGATTTAAAAGTATTGTTTTATTTTTATCAATAAAGAAATAAGTTTAAAACCTCTGTTTTAAAAATTTTAAGCATATCATTTGGAATCGTTATTACAACACAACATATTGGAGGCGCCGTGGCTTAGTTGGTTTAAGCGCCTGTCTAGTAAAAAGGAGATCACGAGTTCGAAACTCGTCGGTACGTCTCCTCTAAAAGTATGGATATATATATTATGAATAAAGAAATCAATTAAAGACATCTGTTTTTAAAATTTTAAGCATGACATATTGAATCATAATTCGAAACTATTAGACTGTATTCGACGTGGCTTAGTTGGTTAAAGCTTCTATCTAGTAAACGGGAGATCACGAGTTCGACTCTCATAGGTGACTCTACTTTAAAAGTATTCTTTTATTTTTATCAATAAAGAAATGTTTAAAACCTCAGTTTTAAAAATTTTAAGCATGTCATTTGGAATCGTAATTACAACACAACGTATTGGAGGCGCCGTGGCTTAGTTGGTTAAAGCGCCTGTCTAGTAAACAGGAGATCACGAGTTCGAATCTCGTCAGTGCCTCTTATCTAAAATTATGGTTATATATATGTTATGAATAAAGAAATCAGTTCAAACACCTCTGTTTTAAAAATTTTAAGCATGTCATTTGGAATTGTTATTACAACACAACATATTGGAGAGGCCGTGGGTTAGTTGGTTAAAGCGCCTGTCTAATAAAAAGCAGATCACGAGTTCGAATCTCGTCGGTGCCTCTCCTCTAAAAGTATGGATATATATTTTATGAATAAGGAAATCAATTAAAGACATCTTTTTTTAAAATTTTAAGCATGACATATTGAATCCTAATTCGAAACTATTGAACTGCATTCGCCGTGGCTTAGTTGGTTAAGGCGCCTATCTAGTAAACAGGAGATCACGAGTTCGAATCTCGTCGGTGCCTCTCATGTAAAAGTATGGTTATATATATTTTATGAATAAAGAAATCAATTAAAGACATCTGTTTTTAAATTTTTAAGCATGACATATTGAATCATTATTTGAAACTATTAGACTGTATTCGCCGTGGCTTAGTTGGTTAAAGCGACGATCTAGTAAATAGGAGATCAGGAGTTTGAATCTCGTCGGTGCCTCTCATCTAAATGCATACTTATATGTATTTTATGAATAAAGAAATCAATTCAAGACGTCTGTTTTTAAAATATTAAGCATGACATATTGAATCATTATTTGAAACTATTAGACTGTATTCGCCGTGGCTTTGTTGGTTAAAGCGACGGTCTAGTAAACATGAGATCAGGAGTTCGAATCTCGTCGGTGCCTCTCATCTAAAAGCATGGTTATATACATTTTATGAATAAAGAAATCAATTAAAGAACCTCTGTTTAAAAAGTTAAAAACATGACATTTGGAATCATAATTCGAAACTAGTGCGCTATATTCGCCGTGGCTTAGTTGGTGAAAGCGCCGGTCTTTAAACAGGAGATCACGAGTTCGACTCTCGTCGGTGCCTCTGATCTAAA
>JAPMOR010099665.1:0-22352 GCA_026543865.1 Argiope aurantia
TTATGTGAGGATTTTTTTTTCTTTGTTTCTCAAATGCAAGAATTTAGCTTCTAAACTTATATTCGATGAACATCTTCCTTCCATGTAAGGAGAAAATATTGTCTTTTACTTATGTGTCTGAAACTTTTTTTTGGTTGTATGGAATGAATGATATTTATGTTTATATGGGTAATAATCAAAAACTCAAACCTTTTGCCACATAGCATAGCTATAACAAGAGAAATGAGTGATCTCAAAACATTATCTGGCGACACACCCATTTTTTGTGCTGATCAAATTAAATAACATTCAGAAAAATAAATTGGGAAAACTCAATCATTTTGTATTAAGAGGAGTCTGATATCCGTTTCAATCCGAAAGCACTCATTCATTATTATTGATTTTATTAATAAAGATTTAATTACAGTATAAACTAAAGTCATTTTAATTTTCTTATATACATAGTGTAGATAAAGTAAAGTAATCGTCAAAAAAATTCGAATTTGATGTTTTAGATCTTCCCGAGTTCGAAAACAAATTTTCGGAATATATCCTTCTGTCTGTCAGTGGGACAAAATAACCGAGAACGGATTGAGCTAAAGAGGAAATTTGATATGTGTTCTTTGCATTCAATTTGTAGATTTCTATCAAATTTTGTGCAAAATGCATTTTTTGGAAGTCTATCCATTGAGAGGAAGCTGCTAGAATACAAGTTTACACGATAGTTGCTAAAGGAAGAAAGTGCGATAGGTAAAATTCGGTATGCAATTTTAACATCGGTTGCATAGACGCCAATCAAATTTTGAGCCAAACATAAGAAGAGGCGATTGTCAGTCTAACCTCAGAAACATGTAAACGCGATGTCAAAAACACTGACAAATATATCAAATTTCGTATATAATTTTTTTGACTACTAGTGTAGTTTTGTGTCAAAATTTTGATGCAAATGTTTGGGAAAAACGAATTTAAAACAAATTCGTTTTTCGGATACTATTAACCGCTTGCCAGGGATGAAGCGCCCGATTCGCCAAGGATCACACAATAGATTAAATAAAAATGGTAATCACGCCTTGCATTCAGTAGCTATGAAATATCAACCTATGGCGTTTCTTGGGACTTTTATGAGAGAGTTTGCGAGAAAACTAAGGAGATCATTCCTGCTGATTTGTTTTAAGAGTTCAGTTCAATTTTTGGAAAAATATCATCGATATATATCGAAAACCACAAATGAACTTTATGTTTTATGATGAACTTATGAAATTATGAACAAATGTTTTAAAGCTATCACTTGAGCAAAAAGAGTCGTGTAAGGAATTGAAAAAACTTACCTAATCCAAGCATTTTCTTCCCCGTTTCAAAATCTCTCTTGATCAATTGTCTGCCTTTCCGGTGCCTCATCGCCAACCCTGACAAGTAATGGAAGTCAGATACCCACTCTTCGGCCTCCCTTGTCAGGGTCTTAACTGAATTTCTAGATAGTCTTATTTCTGGTGGAACTTTTGTTCTTATCTGCCTTCTAACGCAGTCGCGGCTCATGTTGTATTGATATGCCTATGAAAGAAAAACATTTTGATATATGCGGAAGTGAAAAATTTCTTTGTGCTTAGCAAAGAGGCTCAGTTACAAAGAGGGAGGAATTAATTTAGTTATATCATCGGATTAAGATAATCCGATTTAAGATAATCGGAAGAAATATAAATTCTTTTAATTTCCGAGATTAATATCCGATTCTTTAAGATCCGAGTTCGATATTTAATATATCAAACTCAGATCTGACAAATTGGAAGAGAAAGAGATATTCAATTCAATCCGAAGTTTAATATTCAGCTGAGTTGGGAGAACAGAATTTTTATTGAACATTAAAATAAGTATTTCCTGTAAAATTCAGAAATATCAACCATTTTTTTATGTCATTTTGAAAACCAGTAGAAATAAGATTCCTTCGTGTAAAGTAACATATTATGAAAAGTTTATTCATGGCAGGTGCATCTTGAAAATTTGAATTACAAATCTTTATATTTGCATTCTTCAAAACTACTCATCTAAATAAAGCTTATGAATAATAGAAAATGGAAAGTCGAGTTTTTTTAACGAATGCAATACATACTCTTAAATCCAAAAAAAATTATACGTGTGCGAGATCTTTTAAGGATTTATACCATGCTGGAATCCTGCACTGCTTACAAATCTGAACAATTCTGTACAATATATTTGCAGTTTCATTCATTTCCCTTGTAAGAGGTTCGAGAAAGATGATAACTATGAATCATTTTGTTGTGAAAATAAAAATATACAATCTTAGAAATTCTAAAGATATACAAGAAAATAATATTCAAAGCGTCATTTTATTTCCATATTCGGACTCAATATCTTATCAAAAATGCTATATTTAAATCCAAGTAAAAAATTTTACATGAAATAAATTACTTAGAATCAAATATATTTAAATTAAAATCTTGTACCTTTAATAAAGAAATGAAAATGCTTTCATTACTGTCGATTTAGATAGGTTTTGAAATCAGATAGGAATTTCTTTAAAAAAACTTTATAATATTGCATCTATTTTCTTTGAGAAATATTAAGTATTACTCAAATTTATTGTTTGGAATCATCATGCGATGACAAGTTTAATTTAAAAGGGATGACCTGGTTCCGTAATTGAAATTAAAATGTCAGATGACTTTATTAATTCGATTTTGCTAACTTATTCGTAAATTTTTAATTAGGTATTTATTAATATGCATCAGTTTTCATGCCATTGAAAAAAAATTAATTGCACATTAAATTGATATTGGAAAATATACCAATAACTACTTTTTAGAGCTGCAATTTTGTGGCAGAGCTTTTAAATGGTGATTGTATTTTTATTAATATTTTCCGTTAAAAAATTTCACCGAAATATAAATGTGTATTAGCGATACATTATCACAATTACAATGCTGAAATCAGACAGTTCAGCAGCATCAAACCATGCTTACAATGGCATAATTCACTGTACTTATTTATCAAAAGAAAAATGGTTTTAAAGCCAGCACAATATGATGCATCAAAGCACCTCGTTTGATCATCCATGGGAGAGAAATGATTCGACAATTATTTCTTCTACATGTTATAGTTAATGCTTATTTACGAATGCTGACGCTTGACAGTGGAAGTTAAAGCACAAGATATTTGTGGTACAAGCTATCAAATGCTCAATATTCGAAGAGTCTGAAGAACGCCGACTTGTTTACCTATCTTTACATTGGTAAGAATCGTGGTGATTTCTGAGCTTCGTTATTGGTTTGCTCTTCTTTCGTCATTTGCGACGCAACTAAAAGCTAGTGTTTCTTTTTTATATCTCTAATGAAGAAAATAGATTCATTTTTAATTCTCTTTGTCATTTGGATAAAAAGAAAGAAAGTATTGGAGCAATATTTTTAATAGAAATGAATTACAACTTTGTTTTAAATTTTCTTGGCGAATTTAGATTTGAAAAAAATAAACTGCTTATGGAATTCAAAAAGGATACCATTTCAGTTTCAGATATTGGTGTTCACTCAGAATCGATCTTTGATTTATGCTGCCATTTAGTTAAAATTAATTTCTGTTATTTTAGTCAAAATTAATTTCTTAATTTCTTTCATTTAATTGCAAAAATAAAAAAGGAGAAGGAATTAAATAATTTTAATTCTCCATCCCAGATTATGAAGTTGTGTGCATAAGAAACAATTTTAAATATATCATTCGCATTTCAAAGAAATATTAAATGATTTTAGAAAAAAAATGAATTAAAAAACTTTTTTAAAGAATGTTTCGAAAATGCAATAGTGAACACATTCGCAGACTTTTAAAATATGCTTCTCTTTTCGTTCATGATATTTTACGGTTCTTAAGATAGGAGAAAAACATGAATGCGAGAGGAAAGGGTTATTAACATGTTCTAACTTATTCAAATACGATGGAAAGAATATTTGACGTTAGGCTACTGGTTAAAATTTTAAAACTTGTAACAAAGTTTAATAAAAACGAAAAAAGTTTATTTCCTTATTTCAGATGAGAATTTTTGGAAAGTTCCAAAAATCAGGTCATTCAGGAATTAATTTTTTTCCTCTTTAAAAAACGTAGATAAGAATAAAGTAAGTCGCATTCTTTTAAATTTTTAACACTGCAGCGTACTTCAATTAAGTTTGAGTTGATGATATAACTTTATAAAAAACGAAGTTCGATGTTTAGCTTCCGAATACACAGGTTTCACTTAAGAGAGGGCTAACTATAAAAAGTTACTTTGCCAAAAATATGTCTTATCCTAAACACAAAAACCATCAAACATGGTATCTATCCTTAATAACAACTTGCAGTGAATTACGTCCCGACGGTTCAACCGTTGGACAATGATTAATGCAGCTGTGATAGATTTGGCAAGGCACTTTACTATGCTATTGAATGCATCTTTTCAGTATCATGGTTCATGGTACATGAGGAAACCAGCACCAAGTCTCGAACAAAAAAAGACTTAAAGAATTGCCAACAACTTCTACAGGCGAAAAAATCCATAGGGCAATTAAATTTATCAGCGAAAATAGAGATCTCTTCCTGTCCCCCGTCCAGCTATTCCCTTGTTCTGAGCATCAAATGTTAGATATTCTTCCGTTGTGATGGGGAAAAAAAAACCAGCACTACAGATTCATGTTTATTTTAATCTTTTATTACCTCTTACATTACATTGGGTTATTTAAAACTACTTTTTCATCTATCATGTTATAAGGGCGATAACTACTCAACTATGCATTTTTCTTTAAATTCATAGTATCTTTTGATTTATTATTCCTCCAGATATTCTAGATAAAATTGTAGGAAATGGGTACACACTAGCATTTCTTTTGTTTTACATAACTGAAATTCTGTAAATATTTATTTCTGTTTTATTTTCTGTTGGTATATTATAATAAAGTTACCGTGTCATACGTATCAAACCATTCAGTCATCAGAATGGGCAAGGATAAGGGAGGTGGTAAGAGACGACATTCTGTTCTGTAGAATGGTTTATATCAATACAAATTTAGTTATCATATCTCCGCCTTAAACCATAAGATAGAAAATCCCAATTAGAATTTGGTGTTCTCTCCATGTTTCCTCCCATCTGGAAGCTTGAGTATTTTGCTAAATTTTAATTTGACAATTTTGTGTTTGAAGAAGAGGACTTTCGGACGATCGTATCAATTGTATTAATTTTGTGCTCATATGCATTTTTTTGTATATATAAAAATCAGCATTCATTTGAAGATGCTCGTCGACGCTTATTCAAGATCATTTACAAAAAATTTATTGAACGTCATTTGAAATGGTAATTCATAACAAATCGAGTGCATTTCATATTTCTATGCCAAAATGTAAAGAATAACAACGAGTTTAAAAAAAAAATTCGTTTTATGAATATGCTTATGTCATGCCCTCAAAAATTCTTTTGGTACCATTGTATTTTTCCAAGCTGCCCTTGAATGACAAGTTAAAATATTTCTTACAATAACTTCAATTAAAAATAAAGAAAAATTGAATGAAATTTTTATTTACCGCATTCGCAGCAATCGGATCATCCGCGACTGGTTTGGCTTTTCTTCTCTTCATTCGGGGAATAACTTCAGCTAAACAAAACAAAGAAAGATCTATGAAGTAAACAAAATATTTCAAGGAACGTCGACAGGCATCAAGATGTTTTCTGAATACAAAATTCGGTAAAGCATCAATAATCCAGAGTTACTTTTTTAGTTTCCCTATTATAGTAGTTCCCACACTGTCATGAATAGCTAGTTGGGTTTTAAGATATTGAATGCTTTTTAAATATAACTACTTCTATGATTTGCAAATAGATGATTTTGGTTTAAAATATTCATCAAGGTACGCAACAGAATGAAAAAAACTACATATACAAGCTACTTGATCAGTTCACTTCAAATCTATCAAATCAAACTTTTTCTCTCTAACGCTCAGTTTAAGTACACAACGTCGAAGGAGTTCGTTTTGATTTGTGTAACCATTTATTACGTTTAATAAATGTATTTTTCCTTAAAACTTTCTTTTCAGCATATAAAGTTTTTTAAAAAGACGAGCGCTTTTCATCTCAAAATCATTCCCCCTCCCTAGTTTGAAAAGGGTCACTATAGATTTCGATTTTTTAAAAAGTGGGTCGCAATGATTAAGAATTTGAGCATTTGTCTTGGACAAAGGGTGTAGGGCAAGATATTGTGTTCCGATTATGGAGGCAGCATTTTACTTTTCAAGATTTTGCTGCTCGCCCATTTGATCTAAGATACCGATTCAACATTGAAGACGGATGGGATGTTCAATGGATTCGGATTTATCCTTCGATTTCAACGCCAGAATTTCACTAAAACTGGTGACTGAGCCAGTATTTAGTCTTCATAGTTTCTACCATTAGTAAAAGAGTGAAATGATTAATTCTATCCAATTGGTAGACTCAAATGCAAACAATGTGTTTAAATAGAAAAAAAAAATCAATTATCCATAATCGTTTGAAGGTTACAAACTTTCAACCACAGTGGAACTGGAAAGTCAAGTAAGCCAAGAAAATACGGACCGACAGAGCAATCATATCCTTTGGCCAGAATAGCCATCTTTGACTCCATAGCATCGGTTCTGATTAGGCAACACTTTTGTTACATACAGTTTTTGCTCAAATTATTAAATACGCCATACATTGTAATTATATTTATTAGATAGAACTTTTTTTATTATTATTTGTATTTCTAAAATGATGCGTACATTTCAAAAGTATTATTACATTAAATAATAATTTTCTTTATCTTTATAAACAAATAAATGAAGTAATAACCAATTTTATATATTTAATCAGATCATATTCAACAATTGCGACTTTTATTGGCTTTTGATGTAGAGATATAAATTAGTTTGTCTGATAAGAAATGCGTGTCAGAAATGCAACTGGCAAAAGTTTTACGACTTTCTAGAAATTTGAAGTCATATGAACTGCGCGCATTACAAAAATATCAATCTAACGTTTAGTCAGCATAAAAATGAACGTTGCAACGCAATTTAAATAAATACGAATATAATGGTATGTTGTATTATAAATACTAATTTCAAATAATTGCCCTCTGGAGAAACATTTAGCCAGGGTCTGAATGTTAAGTCCCAACATATTCCAGAAACAATATTTTTTATATCCTTTCTTTCTGAATGGTTAATAGTATTTGGCAAATAAAATTCTTCATACTTGATTATTGATGCTTTCTATTTGGCAAAATGTGAGTGAAAAACATGTCAAAATTTACCTTCGTATTCCTCTCTCTCCCGCTCGTCCTCCTCTGCGTTTCGCCTCCTCTGGATAAAAAAAAAAAACACAACCAATTTGTAGAAAATGGAAAATAAATTTCTTATAAAAACAACTGAAAATCAGAAAATTCAAAACGCAATGATGTCTACTCACTACTACTACAAAACCGGAGAAGCAATTAACGTGAGGAGATTGGTGAGGAACGAACTCGTAACGTTGAGACGTCAGGGTCACCAATTAGGGGGCTAATTGGGAGGGGACTGAACTCGCAACGTTGGGGTTTTTAGCGGAGTAACAAGGCCACTAGACAAAATTGTACACTTCGTTTCGGAAGTTATCTGACTTATAAGCTTCGCCACAAACGTCCAACTGCTAAACACGCAGAAGTAGAACGCAATGCTTCCATAAACATTTTAAACTGCGCGACAGTGGCAGATTTCAAAGTAAGCAAACATCTAGAATAGCTAAGTACAAAAGGGGTCACTAACAGTTCAATTAGAAAACATTTTTCAAGTTGCCAAATAAATTTTTAAGACAGCTCAAATTCTATAAGTAAAATATTATAATACTTTATGCACAAATGTTTAGGTTCCTGAGTTATATTATATAACATATATAGTTTTCAATATTTTTTTGCATAAGTGCAGATACTGGAAATTTATAGGTATAATAAATATGAATGCTTCAAATGTGAATGAATTTAGTTCTGCTAATAAAATTAAGAAATTAAAAAGTGATCTGAAACAAATCTTTAATATGTTAAAATGTGCTAAAATGCAAAACTAAACTGACTATCTTATAAATGAAGGCACCTCCATGTGCATTGCTTAGATGCACGGAATATCCAAATACGCCACTGCTGTGGATGGGCAATATAATGCATAATTCATTGAAGTACCTTAATTTACTTAAATCGATTTGTAGATATTTTTTCAGTTTCAGAAAAGAAATTTTAGAGGAAACATTGAGTATTTTATTGCTTAAGGCTGATCATTCCTTTGTTTATCGGCATTGTGCAGCGACAACCAAGGTGATATGCAATACGTAAAGATGCAACATGTATGTTTATCTATGTTCTTATGAATTGTCCACATCTGCATAAGAGCGGCGAGGACCTTATCGACATTTAAAGATCATATCAGAAGATATCGTATTGAATGAGGAGCGTATCTGCCTGATGAGATGACATCACAGAGCGTATTTAACGATGTTCGACAGCTGATCAGTTATGCAATTTCAAATAATTTATATGTAGAGATGTTCTGCGTTAGCGCAAAAATTAGAGTTGTTGCCATAAAAATAATTTAAATAATATTTTGAATATTTCATATGATTTATAACGTTCATATTATTTGATGTAACCTGATATTTTAAACTGAATTTAGGCTTTAAAAATATGTCGGATTATTTTATAAGTTGTATAAAGTTGAGTTTAATACACGATAAAAAAAAATTTACCGATATATTATTTTCCCCCTCCCCATACATGAAGTATTGCAGTCGTGTAGAGATTCGACCCCTAAATTTAGATCAATTTTCATGCTACACGATGCTCTTCAATTTGAAAAATATTTTTGAAATTATGTCTGAACAAGGCGATTCAAAAACGCTTCGAGCTAAACTGTTGAAATTTAGTATATGGTCTTCATATGAAATTGGTAAATTTCAACCAAGTTTTAAACAAAATCCGTTCATATAAAAGTTTATCCTAGTACTATAGAACATAATAAAATTTATCCATCTAGTTCGTTCAGTTTTTAGAGCATAAACCGAAGAGAAGTATCAAATTTTGAAACAAAATCTGTTGAAGAATCGACTAACAGTCACTCACATGTGTAAAAGCGTTAATTCAAAAGGAACGATTTAGATGAATGGTTTGTGATCTGCTATAGTTCCTTGACCACTTTCGTTTCAATGGTATAAATGAAGTAAAATGCATATTCGATGTTCTCCTCTAAATTACGAAACAAAGTGTTTATGTGTTGAAAATTAACGCATCAAAATTTGAGTATTTGTGGCTTTCATGGATTTGATCTAGCTCTTCGACTTTCATGTGAGGTAGCACCTTTATTTGGACACAGACGAGAAAAATAAGGAATAACATTCCTACTAGCTCTCCTTCAGCACGTGTATCGAGCGCCTCCAAATTTGATTCTTGCCTTATTCCATTCATACAAAAATAAAGTTACTCTAATTTGCTTTCTTTCCAACTGATTTTCTCTACTTATAATAAATGTGTGTGTTGGGACTCTAAGCCACACACATATTAACTTAGTTACTAAATTTGTAACTGAGTTATTACTCGGAGCAATTTTAAAAAAACTAGAATTTTAATTTAGAATTAAGCTGAATTTTGGCTTTTTCATGCCATTATTTTCAAAAATATTGTTGCTCAAAAGTGAATATTACATCATTTCAAAAATAAAAATACTTTTGTAATCATACCTACTTAATAGTCGATAAATTTTCAAACTTTTTTTCTTAATTTTTAACAATACACTACATGGTTGCCATGAATATTCATTCTTTCAAATATTTTATCGGTTTTTCGCTATTTTTAAAACTCAAGAAAAATATGTTTAATAGCTCAGCAATTTCCAAAAAAACGTGAAATTACTATGGTGGGAAATTTTGAAGGTCACTTACCCTCATTAGAAAAATTCATGTATATAATAAACAGCAAAAGAATTAAGATGACAGATTTAATATCTCACAGTTCTATGGGATCATGGACATATAGTTATATCTAAACTGGAGTGTGTGATTCTCGTTTTAATTGAGATATTACCAAAATCCCCAGAGAGCTAACTGATCGGCAAACGCGACTAGCTCTATATAAGTGTGTATTTGGGTAATAGAAGTGTACGTCAAGAAGCTATTTAAAATCAACTCATGAAATATATAATTGTGGTAAACACAGGAAGGAAAAAAACTACTTACTTTTCTTCCAACTGGACGCTGTGGCACAACGTCTGCTTGAACTAATTCATCCAGTGGTGGTACATCAGCACTGGATGGTCCAGCTACATTCTCCTCTGAAAACGAGATAAAAATTAAATCTTTCTCAAGAGTTTTCGAATATAAGGCATTAACATTAATTTTTATAGAACATAAAACAAAGATTTATTTCTAGTTAAGTTTTTTTAATTCCAAGAATATAATTTTGTGAATTAAAATTTCAATAAAATGTAATAACAGCAAAGTATTTTCCTATATCTTTGAATAAAATATATTTCATTATTTAAATGCAAAAAATTAAACCCAAACGCAGGCAACCTATCTTTTCTTTATCACTTTTCTAATCAATCTACAAAAATAAAGATTTAATAGTCTACATCTATAATGCAAGAAATGTTTGGCCTTTTTATTCAGTAGAAGATATACCTATAGTGGTAAATGTGTGCACTTTGGGACACTTACTAATCAAATATTTGTATCCCCATTCAGTAGGCGAATACCTCCCATTCTTAAGTTTTTAAACACCACAGTTTTATGACTGTCAATAATGTTTGGAGAAAATAATTCTTAGAGTTTCTTATTTGATGATATTTCTTTCTTTAATATTAGCTTGGTCTAGCTAAAAAAATTATAGAAAGCAAAATATATGAAAATTTTTACACAGTACATGTTTTTAATTCTGCGAAGGAAATCTTTAGAAAAATATTGATCAAAATTTCAGGTATTTAATCTTTCAAGAATTATAAACTTGATAAAATTATCAGATCAAAATTGCGACAAATATATTTCAGAGTCCTTCATAGTTACAAATTCTGAAAATGTAGTTTGTCCTTTATCAGTTGAAATATAACTTTTATAATTAATTTTTTTCAAAGATTTTAACCTGTTTATTTTTAGTTTTTCAATATTTTCTTTTTATGAATTACTAATGAACACAATGAATTCAGAAAATGTATGTAATATTTGCGTCAAGATGCAATTTTCAAATCTAAACTATTAAATTTATGAAAAAGTATAGCAATTATGATAATATTTGGATGTATTGGAATTCTTATAATAAAGATATTCTAAAGTATTTTATAAAAAAACAAAAGAAAGTTAGTGCAAAATGTATATAGATTTTTTTTTTCATTTAGAACTATCAAACAAATAATTTACCATAAGAAAGTAGATTTCATTTAATAAAGTTTTAAAATCGTAAACTGGGTTACTGAAACATTTAAAAAAATGGATAAAAAATAGTTAAATTACAACTGGTAAGGGTAGATATTCCTTCCCTCCATAAAGGATCAGTTGTCTGTTACTCAAGAGCAGTTGAAAAGTGAAGGCTTCAAAAAATTGCCGCTTGCAATTTGAGATTATTAAATTTAAGCTATTTCAGTTTCTCACATCTGGATTTGGTTGGGGGCAACTGTGTAAAAGGGTTTGGTGAAATAAACATAGATACACCCTACTTTTATACTCAATACAATGTATTAAAACGAAATGTGAATAATTCAAATAGTTCTGCTATAATGCTTGTAAAAAGTGTTTCTTGAGATTTCATCATAAAAAGCTCATTAAAGTCTTTAATTTTTGTGAGCATGTAAGCCAAAATTTCTCTGATCTCATCAGTAAAGTACCCAATAAACAGGTACAATACTTAAGCTCTTACCTCACACACATCCAATGTTCAACAACCAGTTGAAGTGTTGAGAGATAAAAGATTGACTGCCATAAAATTTTTAAATGGCAGCAAGAAATCCCATGGAAAGAAAAATAAAAGAATTTTACGAACTCATAAATGAAGTGCTTGAAGCTCTATGAATTATAAATTATACGAAAATACATTAATTGGAATATATTTTGTTAGGAAAATACTAAATAATATGTGAATATATTAAGAGAAGGTGGGTGTGTATCCTTATGCAAACGACTATATTCATAAATTTGAAAAAAAGCACCGGAAAAAGTAATCGTGTTGAGTCATTGAATAATTTCCTAATATTTAAATGCATTTGATAGGATTGAAAAGCAAGAAAAACGAGTGCTCTATGAATTGATAAATGACTTTCTCTGTTGTGAACTATATATAAAAGAAAGTTTCTTTTTGTATGATATCAGCACTGGAGTGGAAAAATGGGTATGGATAATAATCATAATAAATCGTGGGTTTTACCTGACCTTGCATCCACATCCACAATAAGGGCGAATATTTATGCTTTTTCTCCGATGGGATCTGTTTATTATGTAAAATGAAATATTTTAATCGAATGAAGCCATCAATAGTGAACGCTAGCGAAGACAATCGCCATATTCGAATAATGCGTTAAAAGAAATACGTCTGCTATCTGAACAGAGGCACGATAAATTAATTTTTCATCATGAAAATGTTCGAACACTTGTTCGTATAGTCCGAGAATGCTTAAAAATGGTGTTATAACAATTGATCTACAACTTGCTCTACAGTTTGGCTAAGAGACACCTAAAATCTAACGAAAATGCGAAAAGTAGTATCATATGATAAAATAGCGTCTCAAAAAATGAGTTATTCTTTCTACACGCCATCCATATGCTACCAGAAAGATGGGAAAAAAATAGATGCTAGTGATGGGCTGTACTTTGGAAAATAATAAAGCAAACAATTTTTTATAAAAAAAGTCAATGAATAAACAAAAAAATGCAAAATTCAGTATATTTTAATATTTTTAATAGAAAAAAAATTGTTTCGTCAATCACCACCTGTACTGATGAACGAGAACAAAAAGGATGCTGTCAGTCAGTGAATGACGTAGACTGGATGAGAAGTAAATTGTCAATCATAGATGACTGATGTGGCCTAACAGGAAAATATGGTATCAGTTGCTATAACCGAAACGGTGCTTAAAGGGTAAAAAATACATTTCTTATATTTGGCATTAAGGATTTTTTCATTATGATATTTTTTTCCTCGTGTAATTAAATGATCAGATTTAGAAAATATTAAAATAAAGTGTTGTCATTGAAGGCTTAAAAGTGTAAAACGTAAGCGTACAATTGTAATTGGAGAAACTTGAGGCAAGCAATGAAGCGAGGAAAAAAGCAATTACAAAATTATATCTCTTTAATTCTGAAATAAATTGAAAAACATACCTTCCTCTCTTTCTTGAGGTATTACCGGCCTCAGTACTGGAATGGATTTACGCGCCACCTGTAGGAGTAGAACAATATTTAGAAAAAAAAAAGGCGAATAATTTTGAAAAAAATATTAAAGGAGCAGTGACATAGGAATCCATCCCCCTCCAACAAATGTGAAAATATTAAGAAATTTATTTTAAAAAACCATTCTTTTGATGCGACTTCAATGACAAATATTTGCCATATACGTTGTGTAGAATTTGCCTTCGAGCGGCATGGAAATAGTACCCACTTCCTTTAAGGGAAATGTCAAGCCTAATGAATTTAAATTAAGAACTCTAAAGAATACATTTAGTACAAAGGCGACTAGTTCTATATTAGTGTACATTTGGAGAATAGAGGTGTACGTCAAAAAGCTATTTAAATAAATCCATTGCGTATATAATTATAACAGACGCGGGGAGGAAAAAAAAAACTCCCTCCTACTTACTTTTTAACCAACAACACGTTGTGGCACAACCTCCACGGGAACCAATTCATCCAATCGCCAAGATGGTCCAGGTAAATTCTCCCCTGAAAGCGATGCAAATATTAAATCTTTGTCAAGAGTTTTCGAATATAAGGAATTAAAATTAAATTAATTTTTTTCAGAACAGAAAGTAATGTGCAAAAAATCATTTCCAGTAAAGGTGTGTGTGTGTGTGTGTGTGTGTGTGTGTGTGGAATTCTTAGAATATAAATTTGTGAATTAAAATTTCCAGGAAATGTAATAACAGCAAAGTATTTTACTACGCCATTGGACAAAATATATTTCATTATTTAAATGCAAAAATTAAAACAAACAAAAGCTACCTTGCTTTTTTTGCCATTTTTCTGATCAATCTACAATACGAAACGTTGAATTTTAACTATAGCTATAATTCAAGAATTTTTGGCCTTTTTTACACAGAAGCAGATATATCCACAGAGGTAAATGTGCTTACGTTGAGGCACTTTTAAATCAAACATTTGTATCCTCATTCAATAGACGAATATCTCCCATTCTTAATTTTTTAAACACCTCAGTTTTATGACTGTCTACAATATTTTAGAGTTTCTTATTTGACGATATTTCTTTGATATCAGCTTGGTCTAGTTAAAAATTTAAAACATGTATCGTGTAAAAAGCAAAAGATACGAAAATGCTTACACGATACAGGTTTTTAATTCTGCGCATGAAATCTTTAGAAAAAATATTGAGCAAAATTTCAGGCATTTAATCTTTAAAGAATATTACAAACTTGATAAAAATTATCAGATCTGCAATGTGACATATTTCAGAGTCCTTCATAATTATAAATTCTGAAAATGTAGTTTGTCCTTTATCGCTTAAAGTAAAACTTTTATAATTAATCTCCTGAAAGATTTTCACCCGTTTAATTTTAGAGTTTTTCAATATTTTCTTTTTAATAATTACTAATGAACACAATGGATTCAAAATATGTATGAAATATTATTTGCGTCAAGACGCAATTTTCAAATCTGAACTATTAAAATCGAAGAAACACTACAGCAATTATGATAATTTTTAGATGTATTAGAATTTTTATTAAAAAGATATTCTAAAGCATTTTATAAAAAACAACAAAAGAAGGTTCGAGTGCAAAATGCATATTTTTTTTTCATTTAGGACGCTATCCAACAAATAATTTACCAACAGAAAGTAGATTTGATTTAAGAAAGTTTTCAAATCGAAAACTGGGTTACTGAGACACCTATTTGTTTTTAAAAAAATACGGATAAAAAGTTAAATTCAAACTGGTAAGGATAGCTATTCCTTCCCTCCATAAATGATCAGTTGTTTGTTACTCAAGAGCAATTGAGAAGTGAAGGCTTCAAAAAATTGCCACTGCAATTTGAGATTCAATTTTAGCTATTCTAGTAATTTTGTAATATAATTAGCTAGAACATTTCAAATATTAATTATATAATAAATATTAATTTAAGTTTCAATTTAAAAAAATTGCATAAATAATTAAGGAGGAGTTCAATTTCTCTCATATGAATTTGATTAGGGGCAGCTGAGTAAGGATTTAAGAGGAAAAAATAGATACACCCAATTGTTGTAACCAATATAGTGTATTAAAACGTAAAGTGAATTCAAATAGTTTTGCTTGGAAAAAAATGCTTGGAAAAAGTATTTCCTGAGTTTTCATAGAAAGCCACGAAAGCCTTAATTTTCAATGCACATACAAGCCAACATTGCTCTGATCTCACCAATACTACTGCATCGTTGAATGTTGATCCTGCAACTTCAAACATTTAAATGCACGCGATATGATTAAAAAGCAAGAAAATTAAGTGTTGTATGAATTGATGAGACTATTTTTCAGTTGTGAACAATAATAAAAAGGAAATTTCACTTTGCTTTATATCAATCCTATCGAGGAAAAATGAATATGGATAACAGCCGCAATAAAGCGTGCGGTTTGCCTGGTCATGCATCAACATCAACGATAAGGGTGAATACTTATGTTCTATCGCTGGTAGGATCATTTTATTATGTACTATGAACTGTTTTAATCGAATGAAGCCATCAGTGGCGAAAGCTACCGAAGACAATCGATATATTTGAGCCGTGCATTGAAGGAAAAACGATTGTAGTTCCAGCAGAGGCACTATAAAGTAATATTTCGTCGTGAAAACGTTCGAACACTTGTTGATCGTGCAGTCTAAAAATACTTAGAAACAGTATTACAACCTTTGGTCTGTAGCTTGTTCTATGGATCGGAAGATATCTTGGCTAAGAAATACCTCAAATCCAACGAAGATTTGTGTCGATTGATAAATGGCATCAAAAACGGTTTACCTTTCGACGTGGCATCCGTATGCTGCCAAAAAGACGGGAAACGTAGTAGCTAGAGATGGGCAGTACTTTGGAAAATAAAGCAAACAATTTTTCATAAAAAAAACCACGAATAAACAGAAAATTCAAAATTAATTTAGAGTATTTGAATCTTTTTAATAGAAACAACTTTCCTCAATCAATATTGATTGATGAACAAGAACGAAAAGGATGCTGTTCAGTCATTAGCGAATAATAAGTCAATTGTCAGAGATAACTGATGCGGCCCAACAGAAAAATTAGTGTCACGACTGAAATGGCGCTTAACAGATTAAAAATACATTTCTTTTTATTGCATTAATAAGATGATTTAAATATGATTCTTTTTTCCCCCCTCAGGTAATAAAAATTACTCAAATGATCAGATTCAGAAAATATTAAAATAATGTTTTTTCATTGAGAGCTTACAATTGTAAAACGTAAGAAAACCACCGTAATTTCAAGAACTCGCGGCAAGCATTGAAGCAAGGGAAAAAGCAACTAAAAATATCTTTATAATTCTGAAACAAATGAATTGAAAAACCTACTTTCTTCAATTTGCTGAGGTGAGACTGGCCTCAATATTGGGATAGATTTTCTTACTCTCTGCAGGAGAAGAACAACATTTCAGAAAACGAATCATTTTGAGAACAAAAATATTAAAGGAACAGTGATCCCACCACCACCAAAAATATTTTAAACTATTAACCCTTTGACTGAGTAATTCTTAAAAATCACTATTTAGACGCGATGCTTACAAATAAATTCAGTCATTTTTCAAAAAAAGTGAACTGATTCTATATATTAAACAATATAATTTAATGAAAATTTGTAATCGTAAAAGCAAACAGTTGTTTAACGCTCCTAGTAGATTTTATAACTTCTGATGTTGAGTTAACACTCCAAATATTACGTCATATGTAATAAAAACGATATACTAAAAATTCTGTTTATTGGCATTATACAATGACGAAGTGCGTATAGGATGAAATGGAAAGCATTGGATTTTCAATATTGCAAACATGTAAAATGTTAAAAGACTCGAAATATATTAAAAAAATAATAAAAAATTTTAAAAAATCTTTTCGATAAAAATAATTTGAAATCAAAGCGAAAAATTTCTAAAAGTGAACTTATTCAAGCTTGTAAGGATAGTATTTCAAACATGACTAACATTTCAGTATTCACCGAAATATGAAATATCGATATTCGACAAAATATCAAAATTGAAATTTATTATGGTCATATTTTCATTGTATTCTTATATATAAGAAAAGATTAAAGGAAAGATACCGATGCTACAAAAAGAGGCAAGAACTTGGTGAGGAAAATTTTAAAATGGCGAGGAATGGGAAGAAAAATTCTACACACTATTACTGAAAAGATTAAATTAGCGCGAGTGACTTCTCAAAATTTTTCTTGTATTCTCTCCAATAAAAGTGTCGTCCCGTTCTCTGTTCTCGCATAAAAGTGCGGATCTTGGGTAAGGCCGCAAATACATAGTATGGCATAATATGAAATATTAACCTTTTGTCATGAATTTAGCCTTTTTATTGATATATAATATTTGGCTGCTAATCCCTGGCAAGCGGAGAATACCAAAAATTGAATATGCATTTTTGGACGGTTTCTTTTAATGAAATCAAATTTAATTCAAAAATATAAATACGTTCACAAAACCAAACACCCAGTTTCATATATTTAAATCATTGCGTTTGAGTTATCGCTTTTACAGGCCTGTCAAAACACAAATAAGCACACGATCAACTCATGGATAAATTTCATAAGAACCTTCATTGTGGCTGCTACACACCTCTGCACCAAGTTTTATCTTAGTTCGTTTTGTAGTTGTGTTCACTTAAAATCGGTCAACCGGTTCATTAGACTTCTGAATTAATTTCGTAAAAATTTAATAGAAATATATGAATTTGTACTGACTATATACCAAATTTCGCCTATCTAGCTCAAAGAGTTTTTTGAATTATCGCGTTCACAATCAGGTAGAGGTAATCATTTCGAAAAGACAGTTTTCGTACTCGTGGAAATCCGAGACTCAAAATCCGCAAAAATCTCGACGTTTTTGTCGGTTTCGTTACTTTCTGTTTGTATACTTCCTATATGTGAAAATAGAAGTGCTTTTCATTCAGAGTACAGACGCATTTTAAATGCAATGGAAATTAGCTAATCTGGAATTCAAAAGATCATTGTGCAAACTTGATGGGTCCAAAGATTCGAACTAAAAGAATTTCATTTTAAAAATGAGTACTGCAAAATGAAAGGTTGGTTTTAAAATTAAAAATGATTATAAGGACATCGGTATTCAACAGTTATGAAAAATTAAGAAATTTTCAATGAAGTAATCGAATTGGTGAAGAAGACTGTACAAATACAAATTCCATTTTTTTTATACATAAAAAAATAAATGTAGATATAATTACTGAGTATAAGAGCAGTACTATTCAAACCACTTTCATTGATTCCAGGTACGTTTTTGCCAGACATGTTCTTTGCCATGAGTCACTAATAACATGCTTACTTTACTATCCTTTCATTGTAATAAGGACAGAATTAGGTGTGAATCACAGGCGATTCAAACAGTGAACAACGGGATAAAGCAAGGATACATAATTTATAGGCGTGCTCTATTCGCATCAAATTCTACAGAAAATGAACTTTTCACCCAAATATGGAGAACACGACACTCAACGTGTTAAATTTGAGTGAATATGGAAAAACAAAACTCTTCAAACTTGATTATCTCGATTTGAGACATTCGGCCGTATACATTTAGTTACATTTGGAATGTTTAACCATTTTAAAATTATAATTTCAACAAGTAATTCCCATAAATGTGAATTATATTGAACATAACAAAGTTTCAAAATAAAGTGCGAATTCACACGCATCCTATTTTAAAGTCTTTCTTCAGCAGAAATTTTTTTATGGAGTACGTTAGTCAAGTTCGCGGTTAAATTAAGAACTTTCATGAACAAGCACGTAATTTAAGTGACGAAAACATTACGCAAACACACACAAATATCTATAGTTTTTAGCTTTATTCGCATACCTTGATTTCGGACTAACCAAAAAAGATTGCAATCTTTAGCATTAAGTTATATTAAATTAGATATAAATTTTCATACGATAGAATATTTTTCATTTTATGCTAATGGACCCGGAGAAAAAAACAGTTATCGACACTCCAAATAAAAAACATTCAAAATAGCCAAATCTCATTTTACCATGACACTTTCGATAATAAGTATAGCAGTTTTAAACTAGAATTTTTTTTCTCACTTCTGTAAGTTGTTATTTTGTTGTTATTATGAGACATTTAAGAAAAATACAAAAACAGAGTCGACATGTTTTTAATGAGCTCTTACCTCTTCCAGTCTTTCATTTTTTTCTCGCAGCACGCGTATTTCTTCCTGCGCCTGCTCATATTTTACTCGCAACTCTTGCAACATCTGTAGAAATACAAGAAATACTAATTTTATTTCATACGAAGAGTACATATTACAAATATACTGCATATAAGTTGTCATTTTTTTTTTGAGATGACTAAGAATTTCTCAGAATTACACTTCGCCTGATGTTACAAAAATCTAAATCGTATAAACCTGTAAATTTTAAACAGAAAAATCTTCGGCAAGCACAAAATTGCAAATTCCCAAATTTTACAATAAAAAATTTGTTCCGTTTTTTAAAAAAATATTTTGCTGAAATTTATAATATAGCTTTATTTCTTATGAGCTGCTTTTCGGTTACTATCCTTTTCACTCGTATTCAAGTTTGGTTTCATTTCCTTTATCTAATTAGAGGATTTTTTTTTATCAGAAATGTGCTGTTTTCTGAATTTAAGAATCCGTACACTTGCGTTTGTGATTATATATAATTTAATTATAGTTTCGCATTTATCTCTTCAATTGTATTTTTATAGAGTGAGCTATAAAAATATAATTGTAGAGATTTATTTTACTTTTTCGAAAAACTAACCTGCAACTTGTAACAAAATATTTGTATTTTTTATTCTATTTTTTTTTGTTTTTTAAATTATTGAAATCAAGAAACGTGAGAATGATGCGCCTTCTAGAATGGCGTTTGTGAGAAACTCGTCAAAAATAGCGAATATTCTTTTCTGTGGTTATGTATTAAATTAAAAATAAGTTGTTACTATTTCTGTAACAGATTCGTCAGATTTCTTCCATTGCACGATGCGTTCAACAAAATAAATCTCACCATGAAAATATTTTGAAAATACACTTTATCATTTTGAATTTTTTTAGTAAAATTGAGCACATTTAAGTGATGTATATCGTTTGTCAATTAGAATCATTAAAACCTTTTTCTTTATCATTTCAGTTGTTAAACTGCAGTTCTTATATTTTGCATTGCACAAATACTTTTATATATATTTTTAATATAAATTCTTTATTGTTGTTTATGGTTAAAAAGCAAGTCGACAACGTTTTCTGGACAACACTTTCATATAAATATCACGAATTAACGTGAGGAGCCATTATGTAATGAATTGGGCAAGTACATAAACGGCTTTAGATTGGGAGCTCAGAAAAAATGTCAATTTGCATAATGTCATTTTAGGTGTGCAATATTTCCTAAATTGAGAAATTCTTAAAAATAGCTCCTTGCTATATTTGCGACAATATTTAAAACGACTGAGGTTAAAATCTCAAAGCAGAAATACTATAAGGAAATTAAAGTTTTATCTTATTTCATACCTTCACTATTGAATGAATTTAAAGAATTTTCTTTCTCGTAGTATAATTTCTTAACATTAGTATTTTCACATCATATTTTCATTTTAATTAAACGCCTATATCTTTGATAAATATTTTGTTACTTTATGAAAACTTAATAGTTTAATAAAAAGTTAATATTTTCTGCATTTGTGGTTTTCAATACATTTCACAGTTCATTATTACGAATATAAAGAAATCTTGTAATCATTTCCCCTACCAAATTCATAACCACTATGATACGGAATAAATATTTTATTAACATTGTCTAAATGCTAAAGATTAAAATATTATTCCTCAGAAATGCACAATTGTATGAAATTCCAGAATACTAAAGCTTCAAAAGGAGGTTCTGTTTACAAGCATGTTTCTATAAATAAAAGTGATAAAAAAAAGAAAAGGAAAAGGGAAAGAATGTACTTACCCTTTTGAGCTCATCCTTTGTAGCTGCAAAGGAGAAAAAACATCAATAAGAAAAAAGGGCCATGAATTAATTTTTAATGTACATGATTAAAATTATTCCGAATTCTGGTCATTTATGAGCATAGGAAAAAAAGAGGGAGATGAATTCCCGTACGCTTCAACTTTGGGGGGGAGGGGTAAAAATGATTTTCATTTCATTAGTTACCAATTATGGTTCTGCAAAAGTCCGTCCATTCAAAATCGTAGGCGAGTGTTTCAAGAATTCGAGACTCGCTTGCTTACCTGATACTCATTCAATTTTACCTGCCAAGGGGCATCACGTAATGAGGTAAAATGAACGCATTGACGGAATTTTTTTTTTATTATCATTCTTTTATCTTTAACCTAGAAGACGCATTTTTTTTATTTTAATTCTTTTTTGATTCAAAATTAATAAGGATTGCTTAGTTTTGATTATTTTATCAATGTCCGATTCTACTGAAGATTTGGTTTCCTACATAGCCAAAAACCAATGTATATCTCCGTCCTGCATCTTTCCCTATTTTAACGAAAATAACCATCGACGCAAGCACGAAACAAAATAGATATTATCCGAGAATTTACAGAAAAAAAAATCAGCAGCTATATTTGACTCTCGCTTCATTATATTAAAAATATCCAGCCCGTGATATGCGGTAGATTAGCAAGGGTAAGGGAATTACATCAGAAAACACGATATTCGGGATTAAATGAAGAAATATTGACGAATTTGGTTTCCCTAAATTAATATGAAAAGTAAGCTTAGTACAAATACAAAAATAGCAGCGAATTAAGTGCTAAAAGTAATAGATTTTAATATTTTCACGAATTCGAAATTTGCGAAAAGAACATATTCGGTTTATTCTTATATTAATAAGCAACAATGCTGTAAGCTCATGCAGTTCCAGATACGAGATTGGATTTGTTCTTATTTAAATTTAATTTTCGTAAACTCAGATTAAGT
>JAPMOR010099682.1:0-22361 GCA_026543865.1 Argiope aurantia
TCAGATAATAATAATATGTATTATTCAAATTATATACATTTTATTTACATATACATTATATTATCACATTCAAACGAATACAAGAATATACATTTAATATCAGAAATTACAGAATACCTTGAAAAATGTTAGATTGCATTAAGAACTACTAAAAATCGTTATAAACAGCTCATGAATATGCATGAACTAAGAAAATCATGATCTCTGGATCCAAATGTTTGAATTCACCTGTGGATAAACATACATTTATACTGATAAATTTAAAATCATGTTTTGTCTCCAATCCCTGATTGTCTTTCTTAATGTCTCGAAAACATGAGATGAATAGAGCATAGACGTAGAAACTCTCAAAACAATGAAGGTTCCCAATCAAGAAAGATTACGAAAGTCTTTCTCTCCAGCAATTCATCCATTAGTTTTCAAACAAAAACTTTCTACACCGAGTTATGTGTGGGTTGCATTTCAATACACCTACTCTCTCCAACGCTATTTCCCAAAGATGTTTCCCAGTTTATTCAGACCGACGGTTATGTCATTTAATAGACCAATCGTTTTTTGTTATTTGTCTACCTTAAACAAAAAAAAAATGCTTTGTACCTTTATTTAAAAAAGGAGTTTCAATATATTCGCTTATTCCACAAGGATGCGAAAGTTGATTTAAAAGAGTAAAAAATTATTGATACTGTATTTTTCGTGAAAGACTGAAGCTTCGTAAATTCAATTAGTGTTATTACTGAATGCCTTGCATGACGTTCTTTTTAGACCCTTATCGAATTGAAAAAGTGTGAAAATAATGAAAAAATGATTAACAGTTTTCTAGAAAAAGTGTTTATTTGTCACAAAAAATAAAGGCACTTCTATAATTCGAGCATTTGTGATTATATTTTGATACGACTGGCTCAGACGAACAAGATATTTTATATCGAAAAATTGATTAATCACTTTAATTAATATAATTGATTAATTAGTATTTCGAAACTCTTCCATTATATTTAATTATTTCTTCCGGTATTAATCTGTTTCTGATTACGCTTAACAAATTTCATTCCACGATTTTCAGTAAGTCTTGAGAATTAATACTGTTCACTCATTAAAGGACGCAAATTAAATCTCAGAGGAAATTAAAATATTATTGCATTTTATTTTGTTGCGATTTTTATAGAAAAAATAAGCATAATTCAGATTGATTTGTAACATGAAACTTTAGTTTCAAATTCCGAGTAATATTAATTATTTCACTGCGATTTTTTTCACGAAATATTTCTTTATATTCTAAAATATTTTGAAACCCATTCTTTTTTATTGAATACACCTCGGCATTTCAGTAATTATTAGAAACCCCAAAGCATTTTCTATATTTACAATTTTTAATAAAATTTTATACACAACCCATTTTTAAAAAAATCAGGTCACACTTTTTTAAAAGTGGATACTTACCGAATATAAATGTAAAGTTTCATTTTCGATTATATATTACTAATGTGGAATAGATTTTCAACAACTTTTACACCAACAACGTTTACAATATAATCATTTCAGTCTATTTTTGATTATTCCACAAACTATTTAAAAGAAGGTAATTAATCAATAGACACCATTTCCTCCCAGATTGCTCTATTTGATCTAAACTAATTAAATTCATAGTTTCGTAACTGGGCCAGTTTTGATAATAGAGGAGTGTTTTTTTTTAAATTTAAATTGCTAACGTATCAAGAATAGTAACAAATGGTAGAGATAAGACTTTTCCATTTTTAGGTTCTGCAATTTTCTTACATATATACTTCTATTGAATGAAAAAGAAAAAGAAATGAGATATAAACTTTATTTTATATATTAAGCTTGCATATGTCTAAGAGTTGGAGCTATTGATATTCTATACTATACTATAGCTTTTGATATGCGATTAGAATGGATATTTTATGATTGGTATATGTATATGTTTGATGTATGTCAATTGGTATATTACATATAGTATATATGTATATTACCTATAAATGTATATAAACAAAATATTTATACTCAAATAAAATTTATAAATATTTATAAGCAAAATATTTATACATAAACGCCACCTGAATTATGATGCTTCAGCCATTTTAATTCTAGTCTAAACGTGTTTTAAAATTTCCATGCATATTTAGGAGTATAAAGATAGCAGAGAGACATTTCAAATTTTCAAACATTGAATTTTTGAAAAATTTGGTATCATTTTGCTGTATGTTAAATTTATACACTTTTAGAATAGTTATTTTTCTTAATGCATAAAGTAGAAAAGAAAGAAAGGGTGAATATTAAGCCTGGATACAAGTTATAAAACGTGGAGATTTTAAATGATAAATATGTAGATTTATTTTTAAGTTTAAGCTCGAAATTTATTTTTTCAAATTGAATTCTAATAAGAACCATTATTATAACTTTTAATATCAGGTGATAGTTTCTTGTTTTAGATTAAGATGTTTTAGATTAATCAAAAACCCAGTTTTTGGAATCATATCACGCATCTCCTTATGATTATATCGTTAAAAATTATTGCAAGCAATAAAATTTTTATAAAATTTCATAACAGTCATTTCAAATAGATGAATATAATATATTTCAATCATGAAATAATTTATTTTAGCTCTTCTACACATAATTTCTTCTAAAATGTAAGTAGTATCAATATTTTGATAAATTATCCCGTAATTTATTTATTGAAACTAAATACTATTTATTTGCTTTTAACTACACAAACCCTTATTGAAACGAATAATAATAATAATAATTAAAAAAAAACACATGTGTCGTTATTGATTTGTTTTTCATCTTTTATTGTGATATAGTGATGAACATTATGGCATTTGAAAATATATGAACGATGATATGTATAACCTTCGATAGATATTTTGGAGGTGGACCATGATTTAAAACTTTTAGAATGTAGCCCGAGAGAGAAAATAATTTTGTTAAGGCTTTCGTCGGCAGTAACCTTAAAACTTCCCACGATACAGTTATTTTTCCTTTACAAAATCTTGATATTAATTATGTCATAAAATATTCGTCCCAGCTTAAGTTGAAACAATTCTTAATTACTTATATTTAATTTTATCGTCACCGCTCTATGAGTGAGGAATTTACTTATACAGCTAACTCTTCTAATTAACTTTTCTCTTATCTTAACTAAAATTTCTCAAAGGACTTCTGCAGAGACTGATATCGCATTGAATTTATTTGAATTTTCATCACACAGCTAGAGATGTTTGATTAGAAAGTGAAGCCTAACTGCCATTCTGCAAACACTTTCTGTTTTTCCGTTCGAAAGATATTTCCAAACTTTCTGAAAAAATGAAACATTTTGTAGATGAAATTCTTGAAGATTACAAAGATATGAATGCAATTTTTTGCATATTTAGTGCTTATTTAAGGTGTTTGTTTGATTCAATTTCAGAAGAATTATGTCGATTCATACAAGTTTTATTATATGAAAGCATTTATAATCGTTTTTAATCTTCAAAAAATAAGGTATAGCCCAATAAAAATTTAGCATTCATGTGTTTAAAAATAAAGCTATGGTTCTTGAAGTTTTCATTTGTTTTCAGATTTACAGGTGAATATAAAATAAATTCTTTTGTTATTGCCACTAATAATTATAATAGGTTTCAGAGCATTCCTAAATAAAAAGTTGATGGAAAATTCAGTATTTCATTTTATGTTTGATTAAAAGAAGATACATTTTATCGACATAAGGTTATGGATACTACATTTTATAGAAAAACAAATTAAATCTAAATAAATTTAATAAAATCGTATTTGATTTTCGTAAATTAAATCTTATAACAATAGTTATAAGTATAGTTTTTTTAAAGAAAAGGCATGCTTTCGTTCCGATTTGTTTCATGTTTTTTTCGAAAAAAAATTACTTTCTTATTTTTTTATATCTTAAATCATTATATTCAGTAAGACATAATAACCCTTTGTTATTTACTTTCACTTGTGTATACATAGTAGAAGCTACCTTCCATGTAAATAATTGAATTTAGTTTCTTCCTAATAGCGTATCGTTAAAGTAAAATAATAATAAAAAACAATATACTAAAAATGAAAGTTCTTTATTAATATATGCATTATTTTATATGACAACGATTTGCCTTCTTTTCAGAAGTACTGTTGAAATGTTCACATGTAACATCTCTGACTTTCACCTAAAAGATTTTACTGTAGATGATAAAAGCTTTTATTGAGCATCAATAATATTGACATGCAGATTTCAATTATATATAGATTTAATTGGAAAATTAATAATATAAATTCCTACTTCCAGTTAGGTGACTTCACCATCACTCATTATTAATTAAATCCTCATACATTTTGCTGAAAATTTTTAGGAATCTACATTGTGTGTATAAATATTCAGATAGTTTATACTTCATGCCGATTCATATTATTAAGAAATCATATTTTTCATTGCCTGCAAGTTCAATACTTCTTGTAAAAGCTTTTAAACACAGGAAAATAATAATGGTGTTCCAACAGGAATTACCAAAATTCCAAAATTGAGTTTTTAAAAGACTTGTTACCTCACACTTTAATAAGTGCTTGCTGGACCTTCAAATCACGTATTCTCTAAGGGTTGATATCACGTAGCAAACTCTGTTACTACTGGATTAAAGCAGTTCGTTCGAAGTAAGGTTACCATTTAGCTGCGGGTCAGAGAGAATAAAAAAGTGTTTAATAGGTGATTAAAGATTTTAAACTAAACGTTAATTGTGATAAATGAGTCTATTAAGCTTTCTATCAGGAGACAGCCCAACCTAAATGTTGTTGCAATTCAGAGACTTATCCAATTTCATCATTTTATTTTAGTGAAATATTGTGATATTCTCAATAATCTCGAGAAATTCATTGCTAAATTTTCCCACTAAAATGGTTGGCAAATATTTGCATTATTTATCTGTGCACTATCTTTCCCCATGTTAATCGAAATGTGAAATTTTAAGTATATTTATCAGTCGCCATGTTACTGTAGGTAATTTGAATCTACAACATTCACTAGGTAATATTTATTTTATAGCTATTACAAAATTAAAGTTTTCTGTATTTCGATGTATTTATAAACATTACGATTGTCATAAAAATCTAAAGATGAAGGTGATATTTTAAATTATCCCTGCACTTTTTAACATGTAATGGATTTACATTCATAAAGATTTGATTGTTCAAAGTTTCCACAATACTTCAATTTTAAAATTACCAATTAACAATATATGAATATCGTCTTCCTATAGAATGGTTAAGGCTCAGTTGTTATAAGCCCTATTTTGATTGAGCAAATCATTTGCAAGATGCAAAAACAATTATTAATCATTTGTTTTCAATACTGAGAGACAATAAAACAGGTAAGGAAATATTTGAAGTAAAGAGACATAATTTTGCAGACTAGAGAGTTCTGCGCACTTAGTACATGTGAATTCTGTTTGAGATTGCCCATTTCTTACACAGGAAGCATTGTAAAGGATGGTTTTTATAATGGACACGAAATGCCCTTCAAAAATGTATCTTTTCACGCATTAATAATTTGGTCTTTTAGTTTCCTGTTTTCTTTAAAAAAACTATGCTATTCTATTTAATATAAAAGAAAGAAAAACCCAGAATTAAAATCATGGAGTCATTTCCAATCCCATATTGTGATAATTTCATCCATATTTGTCTCTTACTCCATAGTTAGACATTTTTATGCCCTCCCACATACTTCAGGTTTTACGAAAGACTCAAGAAGTTAGATACTGAACGAAAATCACAGGAGGTATCAGCGGATAAACAATTTTCGGCCTTTTGAACCTAAAGATTGTTGTGTTCGCTTTTGTTTTTACGCTGACAAATTCATTTAAATTTTACTTTCAGGATGATTTATAAATGACAAAGAAAACTAGTACTGAGATAATTTCAGAATATTTATCAACGCAAAAGTAATAGGAAGAATTAATTATTTTTTCGATATCATTCTTATTTTTAAACTGTATATTACAAGGGGAAAATATACATCATGATTTTCAGAATAATTTCTTATATTCCTAAGAAGCTCCATTAAAATGCCTCGGGGTTAGAAATCTTTCTTATAATGATATTTGTATTAGATGTTCTTATGAATAAATTTAATAAATATTTTTTATGAATAAATTATTTTTTTTTCCATTCCTACCGCCACAATTAATCGAAGGAAAAAAATAGTGATGTTATATCATAATTACAATTTCTTCAGGAAAGCATATTCTAATACACCAATCAAAACTAAGCTCTAAAAGAACGATCTTCTCCTAAGATCAATTAGTTATCTTTCAAAGAATGGGGCCTCCATCTTAACAAATAAAAAAAACAATTCAGTAACAATTTAGATTGAAATAGAATAAATTGCATTGATTTTTTTTCTCCTTTTTATATTCGGTATTCTGGAGAAAAAAACTATAGGAATTCACTCGAATGCTCGAAAACCCGCTTTACTTTTTACTTTAAAAATGACTTAAGTAGCTTAGATAGTAAAAAATTATCCCATTTGTGTTCTTTATAAGACATAGCATGGCTTTTAAGAATGATTTACATCAGTGTAAATTGTTATACATCTTAACTCTTGAGAGCTTTTAGGAATTTTAAAGCTTTTTTATTGGGATCCTTAACAAAAAAAAAGCAAATACTTTCATAACACAAAGATGTTACTTTTCCTTATAGTTATTTATGCAAACTTTCAGACGACTCTTTAGAAAGAACCCTTTTAAACAAGTGTTGATGCATTTTTAGGCCTAAAAAATAATAATTTATTGATTTTAACTTTTTTTACTCAACTAACGGGAAATAAAATAAAATAAATTAATTTTGATATTTTAGAAAATAAACCGTAAATTTAATTGTATTTTGATAAAAAAAATATGAAATTTGAAATAAACAATTTAAATTCTATATAATGCATCATCACATAACATCATTTATAAATGAATAATCGTAAAAGAAAGCAATTATTGTAAATTGATTCAAAATTTTAAAACTTATTCATGGTTTAAAGGTGTAATTTTTTAATTATCGAATGATTTCCATTTCCTTTCATGTGAGAATCCTAGTTATCAAACATAAGTTTTTAAATAATTGTTATACGTAGTCAAAATACATAGATAGAGAAAAATTCAATGATTCTGTGCTTTGAGTCTCATTATTTAATACGGAACATGAGTCTTATTAGTACATGTTCATGAACTGCATCTTTAATACAAGATTTTAATTCCTTAACTTTGCTTTAACTTTTTGTTTTAATTGTTAATAGTTTTAAAAGATGTTTATATTAATTATTTAACAGATAAAAAAACAATTTTTTAGAAAAAACCTAAGCAGTGCAACTGTTACCAGGGAAAATAAAAAAGTACCTTTTAAGGAAGGGTTGTAATGTACTTCAGTTTAAGAATTTCTCACGTATATTTTATATATTTGGAAATAAATACGCTTATCGCTATATAAATGTTTAAGTACAGGCTTTTAAATTTTGATGGATTTGCTTTTTTATCTTTATTTTTTAATAACATAATATGTCTTTGATCTTATTTCATTAATAAAAATAATTTTAATTAGTGAATTAGAGTAATTTTTTATTTATTTATTTACCTTAAATAATATTTATCTCGAATATAAATTTCATTTATAATTTATTGGTTTGTTAGAAATTATATATCATTTTGGTTGTTAGAGAAATATTGTTTATTAAAATAATTAATTACTAAGCATTAGACCTAAAAATGAGAAAACAATGCAATATTTATTTCCCAAGAATAAAGCACTTTTTTAAAAATTTTGATGACAAATTATCTATGGGAATGTAATGACATATGCCATATGAAGAAAAGATATGGTGGTTTTTATAAACGCTAAAATTTAGTAAATATCTTGAGACATGATATCTTACAGTGTGGAAGGAATATTTTATTTTGTACTTCATATTATACCATATATAATTTCAATCTGTTTAATTGCTGTTTATATTTTTCTGGTCCTGTTATATGTAATATAGAATAGTAAATAATCCTATTTTATGTAATAGTTGTAGTAATATAGAATAGTATTTTTATTTTGTTTATTAAAAAGATTACTTAAATTATTAAATTATAAAAATTATCGCAGCTCAATGGCTGAAAATATCTCTATCAAGATAGGATGCATTTAAGCTAATGCCCTGCAAGATAAAAAAAAATTGATTATAATCAATAATTATTTACTTACTAAAAGTTTATTAAAATGATTTTACATTCATTGTTCTACCACTTTAAGTTGATTATATAGAAATTAAAATATGATCTTTCTTAAGGTTTAGGTGTTTTTATGTTTATTAATTCATCTAACTTTTCAAGATCTTTTTTTCAAGATAAATTATCTTTTTTTCCTATGAAGGAATTTGTTTATTTAAAAATATTATTTGCCTATTTTAATCAGATTTTTCATTTTAGATTTTAAGAAATGTGAAAAAAATTTAAAAATAAAATAAAATCAATTTTAATAAAGAATAAAAGTCAGAGCATATATATACGCAAAAGTCATCAATATATTCCAAAGCAAAACCATAATTTTATTAGTTTAAAATGCAAGAAATAATTGCCATAATTCAAATAAACAATTTTAATCAATATATAAAGGAAACAGGATGATTATATTACTTAGTTAAAAATTACTGGAATGCTTAGGATTAATTTGCATTCAAACGTATTAATTTCATAATTTCAAACTTCATAAATTCAAACTTTTTTCAAAATTTTCCATTTTCTTTTTATTTCTGCTTTTGAATGCTTCTCTCCAGGATTTCTTAAATTTGGTGTTTCAGTCATACTTCCCTGGCGTTTATATCAAATGTATATGCATTGTTTATACATTTTTTTATATTTCCAATTATATATAAAATCGCATCACGAAGCCAATTGGAGTCAGCTGATATATAAAAAGATGTGATTAGGAATTAAAATTTCCTTATCCTTCTGAAATCCCTAAAAATTAGTCAGCATTTTTCTTTCTAGAAGGAAATTTTCAATTAATTCTTATTGCACTTTAAAATCACAGCTTTTGCACGCATCCAATACATAGCGTTTTATTTCATGCACTTCAAACTACAGTCACAATATGATTTAAAAGCATTATTTACAATGTTCAATCAATGTTATGAATTTGGAAGGAACACAGCATTGTGCAGTTTTATGCGCAATCAATTCAGTTCACTGAAATAAAAACAAAGTCATATAAACATTACCCTGGAAATATATCTAAGTAATGAAAATTTGATTTAAGAAACATGTATATAATACTATACGAAACATTGCTTTGGAAAAAAAAATAGGAAATTTATATACCCCAAATTTATTTTTAGACCTATTTTCCATTCTTTTGTCCACACAAAGTAAACTTCGAAAATACAATGGGACTTAACTATATTATATTTTTTAGTCACAAAATAGGTATCATGACATCAAGAAGAGTTCTTTAGAACTTTCATATCATTTTCATTCAATAATATTATTTCTATAAAGGATAATTTGAAAATTCTAAAAATGAGACAACGCAGAAAAGATTTTTCTGCTTTTGAAACATTTCTAAAAAATGAAAAAAATTATCAAACATAATTTTCTTTATTTTACCTTTAAAATCAAATCAAATCATCACTCAACAAAATAAATTTGACAATAAATACTATATTATAAAATTGATTTAATTTCAGACTTAATTCGTTCTTGCCATAAGCCTTTCTTTTATTTAAGGAAAGTAAGCTTCCACAATTTTGAGGCGAAAAATACTGATATTATCATCAATTACTTCAGTAATTCAGCTGTGTTTAATGAAATTAATTATTATTAGCTAAATTCGTAAAAGAATGCTCATATATTTTTTTGCATCTTAAATTCGAAAATGTTGCTCAATGCTTGTGATATTTCAGCTTATATTTTCTAGTTTATTGATTTGTATTCACATATTATTTGAAAATGCTTAACATATCAACTATCGTCAAATTTTCTAAAAATCTAAAATTCAAACTGAAACTTAACTGCTCATTTAAGAACTCCGTGAGTTCGAAATATATCTGGCTGGTAAGACAATAACTCAAAAACTCTTTGAACTTGAAAGGTGAAATTTTATATTTCATCTTTAAACTAAATTTGTAGATTTTTAATAAATGTTAGGCAGAATCCATGTAGAGAAGGCCTGTCTATCCGAATACGAACTAACATGATCCCTACAAAATTTAAACAGTTCGACTTATTAAATTTGCTTCACAGACTTTTTATCTATAAAATAGATCCGTACGAAATTTTGAAACCAATCCGTCCGGTATCCAAATGATAGGGTCCGTCCACAATTTTATTCGGAACCACATAAATAACAACTTTATTCCATTCCAAATTTCATCCATGCAGAGAAGGTCTGTCTATCCGAATACAAACGAACATGATCCCTACAAAATTCAAACAGTTGGATTTATTATATTTTCTTCATATATTTGAAATCCATAAAATAGATTCGTACCAAATTTTGAAACCAATCCGTCCGGTATCCAAATTATAGGGTTCGTCCACAATTTTATTCGGAACCACATGAATAACAACTTTATTAGAGACTATATAAGAAGGTTTTGAGATGACTCTGTGGTGAAAGCTTATAAGCCAGTTAACAGGTACGCTACCAGAGCATTTGCTTTAGTATTGTGTTCATGTTACTGGGCTGCGAACCGCAAGGTCCCAAGTTCTAACCTCGCTCATCCCAATCCGTTACAACTCCTTCTGGTTAAATAGCTTGATTCTCGTCTTTTTCTAATTTATTTTTCAAACACAGAAAAAAACTTCGGATTATTTTGAAATGTAAAATATGATTAGAATGAGTCGGCTAGAAATTACAATTAACCAAATGAAGCTTTTCTACTCAAATTTTCCAATAATAAGAAGAGGAAAATTTGAAAAAATGAGAATAAAATGATTTTATTCTCATTTTATCTTTTATTGATTTTTTATATATTTTCGTTTTTTAACATGCATTAGATATGAGATTATATCTCAAAAATAATCACTAGTATAATAAATAGGAGATAGTGTAAATTTGAGGATTGGAAGAAATGATGTGTCCTCTTTTGATGATAATTTGTTTCTTTCCAAAACAAGTGATAAAATTGATAAGACAAAACGGTAAGGAACTGGTCATGTAAATATCGTAGAGTTTCTTTTTATCGATTTTTAATAAAATTACTATTTATTATCTCGAATTTTGTATCCTTCTATGAAGGAGTTTCTTACCCTAACTTACCCTATGAGTGTGGCAATGTAAAACTAAAATATATTTGTGTAAATCGTAATGGATACTCATATTTCTGTATATAATGTACAGATTCCTCCCCCCCAAAAAAAATTTCTTGGTATTTATCAACGTAATTTTTCTGTTCTAGTGAAGCCCAATCACATTAACTAAGCATTCAAAATTCAATATTTAAATTATTATTTTCTTTAGCATATGTATGTGAAATTAAATGAAAAACAGTAATCTTTTCTAGGGTCAAATGTATAATATATTAAATGCAAAAGGAGTGTTCATAATTTCGATTTTATTTTTTTTTTTCATATTTACACATTTTGCGACTCAACATAAAAATCTTTGTATATTAGGTACTTAAAAATATATAATTACAGTTCCTTTTTTTTAATTTGGAGATAAAATGTACTCATTTGAAGTCTGCCGAAGGGTTTTCCGCGAGTTTCTTTAATAACAGATATTTCCTTATTTATACATATTTATATTTATAGCTATTCTGAATAATATCTATTTTAATTTACAGTTACTATATATAGATATTTCATGATTTGTTTAAATATTATTGCATTTCAAGTTGACTTATACTAATATCTTGCGATCAAGTTTAAGTTTCCTTTTCACTTAATTCATTCATTCTCATCTAAAACTAAAGGAAATATCTATATTACTGAACTAAGAGAGGAATATTTCTAATTTAGCATTAGAATTATCAAATAATATTTATAAAAAGAAAAAAATGAAAAAGTCATTAAATTTTTGTTAAGAATGACATGTAAAATAAAGAAAAGACTACACCAAGAAATATATAAAACACTAGGGCGTCCTATGAGGAAAAGCAGAAAAAGAAAACAAATTACAAGCCAAAAATAGAAAAGGAAATTGAATATAGCTTTGATTCCTAAAAATGAAAAACGTTTACATTCATTACTGAAATCATTGATATGTGTACGTTTGCTTCTGACCTTTTTATACATTCCTCTAATCGGGTGACCAGCAGGCAGTGTAATTTTAACTGGTAGATAAAAAAAACTATTATTTATGAACATTTTGTCTTGTTGTCATGCTTCATTATGAGGTCTTACAATGGAAATAAAGTATGTAAAGAGAAACAATCTATAATCAGCCAATGAAATAATACCTGTTACTTTTTAAAACATTAAGTAAATACTAAGAAAAAAATGATATTAATTTGGAGATTCGTTTGATTCATATTTTATTCATTCAAGAAAGGCAAAAGTGAGTATTACAGCATAAAAACGGAAAAATATTCCGCAATTTATTTTACTTTATTTTATTAAAATACATGCCCCTTTTAAGATACATGTTTGAAAGATATCGAGCAAGAAAATTAACATTTATATTAATTTTCTATAAAACATAAACACACTTTTAGAAATATTGCTTTCAAGTATAACAACCAATTTTTATACTCCGAGCATATAATGCGTTTAATTTCAAAAATGGCATTTCTCTATTCGATTTAGAATAGAATAAAATTTATTATCATTAAAAATTTTACATTTGAAAATTTTATGACAGCATGCTTTTTAAAGGAAATGTGTTTTTTTAAAGGGAAATGAAATTTTCATTTTTTAAATTTATGTAATTTTCTAAGATATGAAAGAATTGTTCATCTTCTAGGATTTTTAAGATATGAATTTTAGTAATGATATTTTTCTTGATAAAAGCATAATTAAGAAAAAGTTGATTTAATGCAAAATATTCCTTTAAAATGTAAAGTACATTTAACTCTATTTTTAAGAACACTTACTAGCTCAAATGTTCATTGATAGTAGGAAATTCTAATATAATGATTCCAGAAAAATAACATTTTCCAAATTAAATAATTATAGCCGATTATTAAAATTAACAAAACATCATTTTTTTTTCATTCTATGGATATATTATCTATAAAAATATTGAAGATATAATTAGAACTACAATTTTAACTTCTAAATAAAATATGAATATTCAGTGACCAAGAAACTATTCAAATTCCTATTTATACTGCAAATTTAAAACCGAAATTTAATTTGTGCGCATTATTGAGGATTTCTGTTAAATCTTCTTCTCATTCAGTCACTTTTAATAAAAGTCCCGAAGATGTAATTTTTAAATTTCACTTTGCACTTTAATATTTCATACTAAATTTTAATACTAACAGTTTTTGAACATTCAAAGGCACACACACACACACACAAAAATCATTCGCCTTTCCAAAAAAGTATTCAAACACAGATTCTATTTGAGAAAATATTTTGTACATTAATTTTTGATTGTGTATTTAAAATTCATAACAAATAACTGAATTTTAGACAAATCTGCAAACCCCACTGGAAATAGACATACATAGTAATAATAGACATACATAGTAATTTAATCATATAATAATTGACTTCAGAGCCACAAGACTTATTTTCTGTTGTGCGTACGTGTGTGTGTGTGTGCATATAAAATCTGTGAATGAAATAAAATCTAAATATATAAATACCCTAAATCGATATGAAATTTGTAGATAAAAATAAAATCATTAGTATAAATCTGAGAATATATGCATGGAAAAATTTAAAAAAAATGATGAAACATGGTCGAAAGCCCTTAGAATGCAAAAGTGAGAAAGGAAAAATACTGCTATTAGAAATGTCGTTTTTAAGAATCTTAATATTTCCAACAACACGCAATTTTTGATCCCTAAAAGTCTTCAACTTTATTACATCGTAAAATATAAATTCCGAGTTTATGTGGAAATATCCCTTAATTACTTGCATTTCCTTTCCTCTTATCATCATTTTTCTGGGAAGGAATATGTTACAAATACAGCTAACTTTACAAATTAACTTTTCTCTTATGACAAATGTATTTCTCGAAGCATTTCAGCAGACAGATATCATTCTAAATTCATTTCTTTTGTTAACCTCACACCCTGGAATATAGTTTGCTTAGAATGAAACTGATAAAGACGATTTCGATTTTCGCTTTTATTTTTCATTGCAGATAACTATTTACAAATATTCTGATCAATTAAGACTGCATTTGTTGATGGCAATCTAGAATATGATAAAGACATGAATGCATTTTAATATATTTACTGATTTCTTTAGATCATATATTTCCATCGTCCGTCTGTTTTCAAAAGAATTATGCCAATGTATTGAAGTTTTATTATATATGAAAACCGTTATTGTTGATTTATTGGATATTGTAATCTTCAAGATTTGAAACATGATTTAATCCGAATTCAGCAGTCATGCATTCAAAAATTAATATGGCGGTATAGTGTATGAGTTTGAAGATACAAAGTTAATGCTATTTTAAAAGCAGATACATCATTACAAGGAAACTCTAATAATTTCCTCTGCGTGGTTAAAAATATATAATATTTAACATTATCCTGTTGAACGCATGTCTGGCGGAATAAGGTGAGATATGTTTCTCGTTCCATTGAATTCTATTTAAAGAGTAACCATTCATGATTGGCTGTTACAAATACTTATGAATTGATTACTTAAGACTGTTAAGATAACTAATCTATTTAACCACATTAATTCATTGGCTTGCAGCATATCAAAATATTCAAAATGAATGGGAAATTATTATTTTCTAGAAACAGATATTAGCCTTTGTTTCAATTGATTGTGACTCATTCAAAAACGTTATAGACAGTATATTTGACAATCGTCATAAAAATGATTTTTTTATTATATTAAGAAAATAGAATATCACGGACTCTTTAGAGTTTTATTTAAATATGTGGAATTAAGTATTCAGTAGAAAACTATCAAAACTAATTGGCATCAAAGCTTATAAAAGTTGTAGTTCGTAACTTCAAGTCTCTCAAGTCCTCTATTTTATAGATTCTAAATTTTCTTAATTTTTTTTTTTTTATAATAAGCGAAGAGAGCCTATTAATTCAGAGTCATTCTTAAATGTGAATCTCGCGACATCTAGATTCCACAAACCATTTTTTCCTTCATGTTCACTTGCATTTTATTAATGCTTTAAAGTTGATAATGCTCATTGATGGTCTTTATTTTCGCATTGATATTAAACAAATGAAATTAAAGGAATTTCGGCTGTAATAAGTCAAATATGCTGTCGAAAACAACATCTTTGAGAAAATATGTAGTTTGAATTTCACTATAGCAATTATATATTCACTGATCATGGACTATCGTCTGAAGTCTTCTAAATAACCCAGAAGAAATGTGACCAGAATTTTTTTTTTTTTTTTTTTTTTTTTTTTTTTTTTTTTGCACAAGCCAAGCAATTATCTTTTTTTTGAGACCCTTTAGGACTTCAAAGGCCTTATATTATACATTTCTAGGCTTGTTTAACTTACGAATAAATTCCTACTATTATTTCAAGGAAATTCATATTGTGAAAATCACACTCTTCAGTTATCATAATTCCAATATTTTTTGTGAAACTTTTAAAACCCTGAAACAAATAAATTTTCTCCTGGAAATATCAATATTCCTTAACTATATTTCTAAATGATTACCTAATCTCAAAAACAGGTTTCAATTGTAAATTTGGCATTAGGCAATAACTACTGCATGTAGCTAAAGCTCCCATCACATAATCAGTATTACTGCTAAAAATGTAATTCCCTCAATCTTCTAGTAAGAAGAAATCAAAACCTATTGCTATGCAAACCATATATCAACTTTACATTACTGGAGATTATCAGATTTAATTTATTTTACTTGATCAATATAAAAAAATCTTGATTTAGGGTCTCATCGTTTCATGCTAAATCTTCAACATTTTATTAGTACACTTTAGAAGTCAGGAAATTTTTATATAATGATTTGATTTATTATAAAACGGTGCTAGAGCCCTTTCCTACAATGGCAAACGCAACAATTTAAATGCATTTATCAGTATAAAGTAAAAATCGCTGAGCAATAAAAAACCACATTAACATATGTCATACATACTAATTGCATGTAATGGACAATTTTCATTTTATCTTTATAATATGCTTGAAGATGAGCACTTTCTTGCTGTTCAATGTATTTATAAATACAGTATGAAGTTTATTTTTTTTCTATTTGTGATCTTCCAGTGAGCCTATAGTTCGTGGGAACTGAATAAAAAATCAAAATACTGATATTGTTTAAAAAGTGCTTAAAATGATGTGAATCACACTGGCCTATCTTTCAAAGTTGAGGTTGCAAGAATAGAATTTTCAGATTCCGGAAAAAATTCTTATTTTTTCATGTAAATATATTCTTCAATATTGAAATAAAATAATGTTCTAATATCAGATTTAGTATGAAAAGTAACAGAATTTGGCAAAAGTGAAGAAACCTTCATAAAATAGAAGCAATATTGAAACAAACTATGAAATGTTTCATAAATTTTTGATGCGTTCGATTTTGTACAAGAGCACATTTCATGTGATAGATAATATCAGTACACCATATATCATATAAAGAGAAATATGGTGAATCTCACATAGAATGACCTTTTTTATACAGAGTAATGTTTGTACTTTCGGGATTATGTACTCATTCCTTCAGTCAAAAATATATTGGAAAAATCAGTTGAAACTACCGGTAAAGGAAACAAGAAATGATAGGAATAATTTTATATCCAAAGTACTGCATCATCAAATTTTGGTTAGAAGACCCTACAAGAGGCATGGCAGTTTCCGACGCCACAGCATTTTGCTGTCGCAAACTGGGGATAAAATAATTGATCAAAAATTATCCATGTGGCATGCATTTGTCACCATATAGTTTCATCGATCCTGGCCAGTAATATTTTTAATTATATAAATCTCAAAAATGAAAATGTTAGTTATTTTGAACTACAGAGAATTTTGCTACTTACAACGTATCTGCCTATACATCTATCAGATCTTAATCTGCCCAGTCTGAATAATTCTTGAATTCAACAGAAAACGTTGACTAGAAATGGACCTTCCCTACATATAGAAAGAATAAAGACAAGCTATTAAACATATCAAATACGGAAGTAATTTGCAAAATCGTGTAAAAATACTGTCAATGCAGAACTCCTTGTAAGGGTTGATATCTACTGTAGGCATAATTTGTAGATTTATCATCCACGGCGAAAGTTTGTCATTTCACATATTAAAGCGTTGATATTTCACCAGCATGTTTTAATTTAGGAGATATTTCCCTATCTCTAAGACACAGTACTCAAATCAGGCCTATTTTCTTCCCATATTGTAATAAAATCAACCATGATATCTTATGAGAGAGATCTATAACTATTGATTATTTATATTATTTTTGAACGCTTACCGTGTACTATCTGCATTGCTCATTCCTTTTTTTTTCTGATCACTTTGGTTATTAAAGTGAGGCTAAAATATTTATTAAATAAAGAACGAAATATAATAAATTTTTCAATATTTCTATTTAAATTTATTCTATAATAAAATCAGTTTTTCCCCTTAAAATAAGCGTAACTTACAAGAATCAATGTCGAAACAATCTTACATTGGCATCGAATTTCTTTTGAAATTATACTAATATTACTAAATTTTAGTATAATTTTTAGTATAATTATATTAATATTACTATCATTAAATTTCATGAAAAATTATATTTTAAAAACATAAAAAAAATAAGTGTTATGGAAAATGCATCATATTTAATTCTTCTTTTAAATGAATTTATAATTAAATTTTATTACAGTTATATTTTTTGATGTTACAGCATAATTTAAAAGGTTTTAAGTCTTTTTCTAATCCTTTTGTGTAAATTAATTAAAAGCGATTAAAAAAATGATCTTGTTATTTCTTATTTTAAATTCCCCTATGAATAGAGCATTCCTACTTCACTTACCAAAAGAAATACCTCCTCAGATCAATTATTTATCTTTCAGCGATTTGAAACTCCCATTTTATTGACACCAAAGAAATCAAACACCTCAGGAAGAATTTTGAATGAAAAGTAATAAATTGTATTGTTTTTTTTCTACCTTATGTTTTTGAAAACAAATGCTGGTATTCACAAGAATTTTTTTAAAATAATTTTTATTTTTGCTTAAAAAACTCCCTTAAAAAGTTTCGGCAATGCAAAAAAAAAAAAAAAAAAAAATTAAAAAATTAAAAAAAAACCTTGATTTTTTTTAAAGATGAAACTTGGCTTTAAAGAGATACTTTACGCCAGTGTAAATTGCTACACACTTTTACTTTTGACAGCTTTTAGGAATTTTATAGATTTTTTTTTATTATTATTGATCCCTTCAGAGTAAAGCAAGTTTCTTTTATAATAGAGAGGCTGCTTTCGCTTATAGTTATTTACGCAAACATTAACAACAACATTTTAAAAAGAAATGTTCGGCAGATAGTTCTATTTGTAGACCGACAAATAGCAAAAATACATTACTTCTAGCGATTCTCCAATTCAATAATTAAAAGAAGTTTAAGTAGTTAAAAAATAATTGAAACTATTCAGTTTTGCAATTTTAACAAAGAAAAAAATGTATGAATCAGCCTTAGGATTGTAAAAAGTAAAAGGGCATTTCTAATGATAAATTTATATTTTTCTACTCTATATATTTTTACTCCTCTAAAATTTTAAAATTCCTTAAGGTAAAGAATCTTTCATTTGCAGTTGAATCTAAAAACATTTAACTTAATAAAAATATTTTTTGGCAAGAAATTTATGATGGAAAATTTTACTTTCGACTGTTGCATTCCTCTTGCAGACATAGTATTAGTATTTAAAGCAGTTTCAATGTTAATTAAATATTTTTCACTTAATATTTTTACTGATTTATTTTATATTCTTAAAAAAGTAAACTACATTTAAAAGCGATCACAGCATAAGGAAGAAATATTAAAAATGAAAAAAAATAATTAATTCTATGATTCTGATATAAATTTCAATGAAAATAATTAAGTGATATTACTTTACAGTCTACTAATATCGGAAGAATTTTCCTCTGAATAATATACCGTAAAATTTGGAACACACATTCTATATAGAAAAAAAAATACTAAGTATTTTCAATGAAACAGGAAATGTAATGTGATAATACTCAGAACCTTTTAGAACCTCAGCATTACACAAAAGAAAACCATATCATCTGCACTTTCATGTTAAAGAAAATTTCGACTTAGCGTATTATTTGATATTAGCTCGTTCACTTCATTAATGTGTTTTGAATCTAAAGTATATATGCAAATAAATTTCGTCGTGACTGCGCCTATAGAAGTCTAAGGGATAAAATAATTTTTGTATTTTAAGTAGAATCGAGTATATATAAGTTACACATTTATAATATTATTAAATTTATTTCTTTTTCAATATTTAATACTTTAAAACAGGCACTTTCAAAACTTCTTAGAGAAAGCTGACGTTAACAAATCCTTATGTTTTGTATCATTTACTTAATTCCATTTTTTATATAAATCCTAGAGAGGCAATTGTTTTATTAATTCCACAAAATCATTTTAATATTTTCCATTAATTTAATTAAATTTAGATAAATCTGAAGTAAAAATATTATTAATGATTATTTACTTAATAATAAAACTTCTAACCTTTTAAAACATTTGTAATTAATTTCATCAATGTTTGTAACTGTATTAAAATTAATAAATTCGGTATTAGAAAAATTTTCGGATCCCTAGAACCTGAAACGAAATAAAATATTTTCCATTTGCATTTCTTCTACAATAACTTTTATCTTGATTATCCAGAGCGGATACTTGAATTTTTAAAAAAGATTTTCTTTATCTAGAAAAATAGGAATAACAAAATTATCATATATCAATATATCTAATTTAATACAGGAATAAAGTAGCCTTTTAAATTTTAGAAGTTGTCTTTTTGAAAAAACCCAATGAATTAATAAACTATTCAACAGCACTCATAGAAAATTGCTTTAGCTTGTTTGAATGTATCACTTCTTCCCAATTTTCGCTATCAATATTTTCTGTGTTTTATTTCCAGGAAGACAATACCCATTAAAGATAAAAGCTCACTCATATTTGATGAACACAATGACTATCGAAACATAAGAATTCTTCTGAGGATAGAGGAACCAAAACTTTTCAATTATGGAGGGTTTTCAATGAACCTACTCATAAAAGATGAACCCAATACTTGAATAATGATGAGTTCCTATACATACTAATTGCTTTTGCGTTTGCATTATAGCACTCAGAATAACAGGTGGCTTTGAAAGATTTAGGAAGCTGACGGCGATTCGTTGCTAGATAATAGCTGTGAGAAACATGGATTATTATTCAAACAATAATGTGTGAAAAGAAAATATTTTGTTAAAGCCATTTTTGAGATTTTTAAAAGCAGAAGAATGAATAGAATGATGACAAAGTGTCTCAAAAGATTTATAAAAATGAAAACTTACTTGATTGTACCTATACGTTGAATTAATTTTAAATGTGAAAGTCTTTTTAACTAGATTAACAATTTCTGGCGTTTTATTAAAAATGAATCATACATATTATATTATTTTACTGTGAAATATTTTTGAAATTATTTTACTCTTGTTTGGTTTCGCAAAGTGGGTTATTCTTGAAGAATAATTTTTGCTTGTAAACAGTATCCCAGAATCCTCACAAGATTTGAATTTGCCACCATTCGTGCAGTTAAGATTTGACAACCGTATTAAAATCATTCTACAACTGATAATTTTGGGTTAGTAAAAATGTGGCGTTACACTATAAAGCTACAGGTTTTCATTGTTGAACACTATTTAAAAAATAATAAAAGTCTGATACCCAAAGTTCGAAAATTTTAGAATAGGCTTTCTAGATCGTGTCATTTAACACTATTGGATCCTTTTTGTGGGTTTATTTAAAGTAAAATGTCTATACCAACAAGCCCACTTGCACATGTGATTTGAAGAAAGAAATTCAACCCTGAATGAGCTAAATTTAGCCACATTTATGCAAAATGGTCATTTAAAATTTCCAAAAAAGAGCAATCACATCATTTGCACTATGTGGTTTTCCATATATAATACTATCCTCTGTAATTTAAGATTCAATAAAAATATGACAATTTAAAGAAAAAATATGTGTTTTTTTATTTAATTCAAATTCAACGTTAACGCGTTGTTCTATTGTGAAACCCTTCAATTTTATTAACCTTGAACTCTAAGCGTCAAATATTTGTTATTTTTCTTTTTTTTTTTAATTCTCCGATTTCTGTTTCATTGAAAAAAAATTCCAGGCTTGCGCCCTCGAATAAGTACAAGAAATGCGTGTCTTTGCAGGTTAAAATATGAATCAGTCTTCCTGAAATTATGTATGACCTTTTGGTAGAGGCATAATAATTCATTGACTAGATAGAATTGAATCGTTTCTAATCGGAAAAGCAATTGCTCAATTAAGGTATTTTTATGAATCTTAAATCTTTCTAATTTCATTCCGTCGATTATACCAAAAGCATTTCACATTTTATCACTATTAAAAGAAATCTTGGAAAGTGTTAAAAAAATTGATAGCTAGTCGAAAAAAAATTCTCCACAATATGTACTTTATCAGACAGAGACAACGAAATAAATATTTAACGCTGACAAAAGTGCCTTAATTGTAACAATTTTTCTTCAGTGTTTGATTTCAAGACAGAAATTGCGTTAGGATTATGTCCAGATATCTGATTAAGATTATGATGAGGAATTATTTATTAATATTATTAACTATTATAAGAAATTTCGAAACATGCTAGAACGCGAAAACTTTAAAATTTACATAACATATAAATTATTTGTTCTATAATTTTATTTAAGGCAACCGTATAGCCAATTCAGTATATAAATGCGTTCATATACTACTGCAATAATTATTTATTTATTTTATAGTTTTCTCATTGTGCGTAGCATAATGGATATTAATGGAGCTAACAGGGTCAAAAACTGTTAATTCAACTTTTATAAATGAAATGGCAAAACTTTAATAAAAAGATAGTTTTCGCAGGGACGCTTCCATGTGTATTATGAATTTATATTTATGAGAAATGAAATAAGCTATTTTTCAGAAACACATGTATAAATTTTTTATACCAACAGTAAATAATATCACAGTGTAATGTACTATCTGAGATAATTCGGTATAA
>JAPMOR010099682.1:22461-44000 GCA_026543865.1 Argiope aurantia
GGTATGTTCTTGCCTTTTCGTTTTTTTCTTTAGTGTTATTTTATGGTATTTTGGTTTTCATTGTTTTTTTATTATTGTATTTTAACTTATTAGTGGTTTTTCTTCTAATTTGTTGTTTTTTATTTTCCTTTCTGTTAAAATGGTATATCTCATGGGTATTTTCGGGTCACGAGGAATCATTATTAGACTTAATTGTCTGAATTTCCTTAACAGAAAAAATCCATTTTTTTGAATCCCTGCCTGAGGTTGATCCTTGAAAAAGTCTTCAGGCCTGTTTCTTTTTTATATTTTGGTATATTTTTTATTTGGTTTATTTGTTTTTCCTATTAACTTAATTTTTATACTTTTGTATCAGTTCATCTGTGTTTTAGAAGCAGCTGCATTTGCGCTCTCTAAATACTATGAAGTTTTTTCCGGTTCCATTTTTGCTTTTAGATTGAATAGGAAATAATTTTTAGTTGCGATTTCGAAACTGTTTTACTTTCGTTCTTTCGTTTTCATTTTAGTTTCATTTTCATATTATTTCTTACTTTTGATTATATATATATATATATATATATATATATATATATATATAATAAAGAGAACTTGAACACTTGAAAATTCCAAGAATGCTTAAAATTGCCTGCGATGAGAAAATTCTGGGTTTTCTTATTCTACCCTCAAATTTAGTCATTGCTTAAAAAAAGACATAAAGACGAAAGAGGAAAATTCCTCAGGCAATCTGTTGAATTCACTCTCACTAAGAGTATTCGTGGAGACGTGGATAAAATATTACTCCTTTTCATTATTGAAAGAAGAAATTCTTCGAATTATTCGCGGAACCGGTGAAGTATTAAATGGAGAACTTAATCTTTTCTGACTACAAGAATAATCAGGCTGTCGAAATAAAAGTAATATCAATGGTAGGGCCCGTTCGCAAAATGAGTGTAATTAACTTTTGAAATATTGTCAATAAATTTGCTTACGATTCACATAAATTTGACTATTAGTTGAATTCGGAAGTTAAAAGTGCTGATAAAGAACTATTTTAAATAGTTAGCAGCTATGAAACAACATTTTATTTCTAATAAAATATTTAAAAAAATCATGTCCTCTATTTGGTTTTCGCTTCTGCTAACCTAAATATATAGTATACATAGTTTATAGCTATTTGATTATATGATTATTAATATTCTGCAAATGCGGTATTTTATTCCCGATAATTTATGAAAATACCATTGGAAGAAATATAATTTATCTATCACTCTAAAATTCAAGATATTTATCATCGAAAAGTTCTTTTGTCGATTAATCTATTAAATTTGATTTAACAAAATTCAAGATATTGATGAGTAAAAGCTTTGTATAAGAGCTTCAGTTTTATATTTATACTTATAAAACAATTAACATAATTAAAAATTCCGGATGAAACTTTCAGAACTCCATTTAAATCTGCAAATCTGCGAGTGAATAAAATAAACTTCTATTGCGTTTTATACAATCGTGTCTCACCTCGAAACTCTGATTGCCTTTCGCGAAACTTTGAAGACGTGAGGCGAAGAGATTGCAGCTGCTCATCACAAAACAATGAAAATAAGAAGACTTCAATCGCCAAGGATTTAGAAAGCAATTCAGTCTAATAGTTCATCCATTAGTCACCAAACGAATTTCTGGGAAAATCTTTTACGCCAAGCGACATGGATAGAATTTTAATAAACCCTCTTTCATCGACTCTGCTTCTCAAACTTTTCGTTGTTTTCTCTATAGAAAGTGTTTCTCTATCTGGAAGAATTTTTGCACATCATTTTATCCTATTTATGTACTTTTTATTTTATCAAAAAATACATTTTTTAATATTTTTATTTGGAAAAATAGTAATTTTTTTCCTTCACATAGATAAAGAAGGTATCATATATTTAAAAATGGAAAATTGTCAGTGCTAAAGTTTTTGTCAAAGTCTGAAAAAGCAATTATTACCAGACAATTAAAAGTATCGTATATAAAAATAAAACAACGAAAATTCCTTACGTTTTAAAGCTTTTATTTTTCTTCAAGTTTTAATACTTTTACAAATATGGGCTCTAAAGTATGTTTTCGTTTTCAGTAATTTACGACCCCCTACTTTATCAAACCGTATATAACTAGCACGAAAAAAAAACTTTTAAGAATGTGCTTTCACTTAAAAAATATTCATAATTAAAATACTATTGTCATTTTTTTTATTAATTATTTACAGTTTCCAATTCTAAATATTTATGCGATTTTCATCAATTTAACGTAGTTTGGAGGTATTATTTATCCTCTTGATGCCTACTATCAACTCTCTGAATTTGTCGGTCGGCAACACCCTGTTATATATACATATATAACTTGAAAGTAATGGCTTGTTTTTCATCAAAATTTAGAGAGATTTTTTTTTTACAATTATTTCAGAGAATTTGTGCATGATGTTGAGATGACCCACCCCCTTCCACTACCACTACCGAAGAAATCTAAGATCATGCTGTTCTGAATGACTTTTGTCATTCCTATATATCCTAAAATTTATTTAATAGAAGCAAATAAAATGTGCAGAATTACTGCATTAGATAATTTTTTTTTCGATTATTTTATTAAATGTTAATTAAAAATTGTAATTCGCTTTAATATTTTTTTAAATACATTTGTTTTCGATATATGTACTCTAATGAAATGCAAAAACTATTTTCAAAAAGTTATATTACTTTGAAATATATTGAAAAACCTATAATTGTAATCTTAGCAATTTCACATTTTAATTATTTACAAAATACTATATATTCCAGTTTATTATACCACTGTGCTTCAAGTCATTTGGAGGTATCTTTCTTTAGTTTAAACTTTGTATTTTTTAAATACGAAATACAGAAAGGAATTTTCTCAGAAGCAAGAGGCAATTAAATTATTTATAATTTGACCAAAATATATGATGATCAAAAATTGGTTAGAAAGAAATTTGATTAAAAGTATTAGAAAACAATCTAACTTTTATAGTTGGGAAGGGGACTTCATGATTTGCTCTATTAAGAATTCCTACTGGATTTAATTCGGTCACCAGCATTAAAAATGATGATTGAGTCTGAAAATCAAAATTTTAAAATATAAAATAATGTTTATCCTTTAATGATTATAGTATTGATTAAAAATGTTTTTTACTTGAGCTTATTTATAAAGATACATAAAAAATAAGATATTAAGTGGTTCAGGATTTGATTGAAAGGAAAAAAAATATTTAAGTCATTTAGTTCGATCTTCAAATATCATTTATTTTATATGGTTAAAATAAAAGTAAATTGTAAATTTTATCAGAAAAGTTATTTTTTTTTCATCAGCTGTGAAGTTAAAAAAGATAAATTCGGTTATTAGTGAAGTAAAAGATGATTGAAACTGAAGCAGTAAATTTTCAATAATAATATTTATAAAAAGGTTTGCTATCCTTAGAAAATAATATTAATTGAACTTATTTATAATACTATTTTAATAAAAGGTGAAATGTAATAATTAAGAATTGGATTTGAAAAGGAACATGGGCACAGTTATGAAATAAAATGGTATGTATATGTTTGAGATAAAAATAAAATGCAAGCTATTGCAAGAAAATTCCTATTTTCGCTTCAACTATGAAGTCATAAAGAATAAAGAAATATTTCAAAACTCAAGGGTAAACATTTCTGGGAAACTCTTATCAAAGAAAAACAGAAACACTGCAATTTGAAAAAGCAAAGCTATACAGTATTTGATTAGAAAAAAAAAGTTCAAAACGTCGTGCGAACAAAAAAAAAAAAAAAAAAAAAAAAAACCGAAGTAAACACAAAAACAAATGGTAGAATTCGTAAATCTTTCTTTAGATAGAAAAGCAAATGTGCGAGAGAAATAAAACATATTAATATTGACTTCCATAAAAAGAAAATAAACAAAATTTTAGACAGAAATCATACATAGTTTTTTTAATCATTTTTTACATACCGTTAAAACAGTAATTGTACTTATGCTGTTGTAAAAAGAAATAATGCAGTAAATGAAGTAATTTTATCGTATTGATTTGAATCTATTTCTTTCAAAGTTTCTTCCTTATATCAGGATTTAGCATAGTTACATTAACATTCCGTTTTAAAGCCACACTGCGACTATTTTGGGACGGACCGCATAGTTTTAAATCGCCGCCAGATGACAAAGAAGACACCTGATCTGGATCCCTCCTCTCCAAGTGTCCACGCAGCATTAGTGGGCGTGTGACCCCGACGGATTTAGTAAACATTAGGCCACATTACACGACGGGTTTTTGGTGGACTTGAACCTGAAGCCCTCCGATCCCGAAGCCGATAAGTACCATCAGTCGGGACCACCAGGTGGGAAAATGTCTGTCTGCGACAAAAATAACTCAAAAATGTTTTGAGCTAGATGGTTGGAATTTGGTATATGTTCACTCTGTTCACCACATTTGCAGGGTTGTATCAATTGTAAGTAAAAACTGTTCAGAGTAAGTACGTATGTCCGATAGCACGAATATAAATTCCCACTGTAACTAGAAAACGAAGAGAGCTGGATAGATAAGAAGAAAATAGGTTTAACATCTATAATATAGACAGGTGTTAAAGTTTGAACCAAAACCATTTTGACTAATGACCCTCAGTCGATATGTACTTTCAAAAACCTATGAAAGCGATAATTCTAAAACGGAAAGACTTAAATATAACAAATCAGGTAAGGGAATTTGTGACTACAAGTGCAGTTTGGTGTTAAAACTTCGCTTCAATCAATTCAGAGAAACGTGACTTAAACACAAATTCGATTCTATGAATTGCGTACCAAGGATTCAATCTCCAATTGTTGCCAAGGATAACATAATATTAAGTAAAAATGCTTAATTTACGCCAAAAATTAATATTCGTAACTATTTTAGGCCAATGTCATGCAAGGCATTCTCTGGCGTGACAAGTTTATTAGAGAATATACTTGAAAGTTTTGCGAAGACCATTCCCGTTAGTTTCAGCTCGTGACTGGGGACGTTAAGACAATGCCTGAGCTTTGTTCATTTAGCTCTATTTATTACGTGGTATTTCATCGTTGAATACAATCATCTGTTCGGTACATTCAAGTTGGTCTTTCATCAGTATGTTGTTGAATGTCTAAGTATGAACATGTACATCTAGTTGTTATTTACTGAGTCATTGACCCAATATCTCTGAAACTGCTTTTAATTCGAATAATGTAAAATATAATAAAGGAATATTCTCAAAATAATAATTTTAAATATTGTATTCTACGTTTTTATTTGTCAAATTTTAGCAGTTATTAACATTAGTTTAATATCGTAATATCTAAATGAATTAAATATCCATTAAAAGATTTATTAGGTGTTTCTTAACAACTTTCCAACATTTAATATTGCAACATTTAACATTTTTAAAATTCATCTATTTTTTTATATTTTTGGTAACTACATGATTTCTAGGATATATTATATTTCCAAAATAAATTCCATGGCTGCTTACAAAAGAAAAAAAGAAAAAGAAAATCCGCATGAAGAAATTCATATTTCTAGTTATGAGTTAATATCTCAATTAAATGGGTACGTGCTCTTTTATTTTAAATTTATCTATTATCAAGAATGACATTTTTCATTAATTAGTTTTATATTTTAGCTATTTTATGTAAGTAATCTTTTTTATGTATATAAATCTTTTACATATCTATATTTTATGTATATATTTTTTATGTATATAAAACTTTTATTTATCTTTATTTTAAATATAGATGTATTTTAAAATGGTATATATTTTTATTTTTTTCTCTATATATGAAAATAAATAGCAGATATATTAAAATAAAGTAAATAATCCTTTTAATCTTGAGCTCCTCATCGACACATCTTCTGTTTCCACTATTAAAACTAAGCTCTTGAGGAAACCTTTTCTCTTAAGTTCAATTAACTGTTTGAAAAAGAAGTGAATCTGTCATCCTAGGAGCAGCAAACAAAAAACAAAGTGCCAAGAAAAGTTTGTTGGAATAAAATAAAATGCATTGATTTTTTTCTCTTATATTAAGGAAGAAAAATTTTAAAAAAATCATTCGGATGATCGAAAACCTTTTTAGTCTTGTCTTAAAAAAGTTATCTTAAGAAATTTAGGTAATATAAAAATGACAGACATTTGATTTCTTTTCAGACTTAGCATAACTTTTAATAATAGCTTACATTGGCGTAAATTGCTCAACATTTTAGCTTTTAAAAGCTTTTAATATCATTATATTTTTTATAGTGTACTTCCGAAAAACAGTACATTTCTCTGTGCAAAATATACATAGATGACACTCAACTTCGCTTTTTTCCCCTATAAAATGGTCTATTAAAACATACATTATGACATCTTAAAATAGTCACTCCGATTCTTGGATCTATATATTTTTAGATCAATTAAAGGTGGAAATTGATTCCATCTTCCAGGTCTTCTTCCACTGAGATTTAAATGGAAATTGGAAAAATAATGAATTGAATATACATAGATTTGTTGTTACATAGTGTAGGCAAGTAATTTTTATACTATGATTATACATTGATTCTTATTTAGGTCATAAAGAAACTAAGGTTTACTTTTTTAAACAGGCGGCTTTTGATCTTATAGTTAAATTAATCATTTAAAAAAAAAACCAAATTATTATTTTCCTATTTTGATATTCTGCAATCTGAAACATTTGAGTAATTGTTTTCTTTAAAGAAAACCCGTTAGAAATAAATAAAAACAAGTCAAAAATCATCCTTATTTGAATTAAAATCCATACATGTAAATGAATTTATATCAATGAATTTTCATATACACTTTTTGAACCACACATATTTAATGACATGATTCAAATTATATATATAAAAATTTTGATATGATTTTAAGGCTAACTATTGTTAAAATGGAGGATACAATAATTTCAAGCAACAATTATTTCCTATCAGTTATGGAATTTGCTATAGCAATTTTTAACATGTGACCTTTAAACACGTAATCTGTTAAAAAATTGAAAAAAGGCTATCGACTTTCCATGGCCGAATGGTCATAGCACTGACGATTACGTTAGTCATCTGATAAATAAGGCAGAAGAATGGAGGCAATTAGCTCACGCACAAACTCTCGAAGCTCAGCAGAAAGATCGCCGGCATTATGACTCCAAACATCGGATGGTGGAGATAACTTGTGGCATACGGACCAGGGGATTTGGTGGGGATTTTTATTCCAGTTCGTAAAAAAGGGCTTTCCGAGAAGCTCCTCAAGAGGTACTTCGGCCCTTACCAAGTATAGAGGTTGTTGTCCGACGTCACCTATGAAGTAGCCGATTTCGATCCTAATTCTAGAAGGCGGAAACCGAAGGAAGTTGTCCACGTTTTACACATGAAGCCATACCATGACCCAGAGGAACAAGACGACTAACATTCTTATAAAATAATGGAGGTTCCGGAAAGAGACATTTCTCAAGAGACTACTCCCCGTGAAGACGCGACGACTTATACTGACCCTGTGACTCGATCAAGAACTAAAGCCACAAAATTAAATCTCATAACATCGAGACGTTGTCTTCTTAGAAGGGAGCAATGCCGCATTGAAAAAAGGCTGTTGACTTTCCAAGGCCGAATGTCCGTAGCACTGACCTCATAGTCAAGAGCTTGTGAGTTCGAATCTCGCTAAAGACAATGTCATTCATATTCTGTGTAAATATTCCAATCCTTGACTTTATGTTTTCCTTTATTTAATGTTCCAGAAGATTCTGTGCATTTCTTTAGTTTACCAGACAAGTGTTCTGGACTTTTCTTACTGTCTCCAGAAAAGTATTCTGGAACTTTCCCTGCTAGTATAAAAGCAGAAGATTTGTTATATTATATATATATATATATATAACATTTATTGAAATAAAACCAGAAGCTTGCTATCTCTTTTAAAAATATAATATCTTTGATAATAAAATAAAACACAAATCTCGGATTTAAAAATAAAATATAATAAATATCAAATTTCAGAGGAACATTTAATTACATGTTCTTCTCCATATCATCCATATTTATAAAAAAAGCATTTTGTTTGACTTGAAAAATATAATGTTTTATTCCGATTTTCATTATTTCCTTTTTTAAAATCTTTTTCTGTCAGAGATGAAATATAGCACACTTTTATCAAATAATTTTTATGAAAACAAGAAAGTGAAATATAAATTTTTTCACGCAAATTAATTTCAAAATATTTTAGCAGTAAAGGGTGTTCAACGAAATTCCTTATTAATTTAAAATATTTAATATATTTCAGGTGCACTTTATTATTGATTTAAAATTTCTCACAATTTCCGATTTATTTTAAAATAATTCATTTTATGTCTTTTAATAATATTTTTTTAGAAATTTTGGGAAAACTATAAAAACAGTTTTAAAATATTGTTTGCTACACGCATGAATTGTTTTCTTATTTAACGCTAAAAGCGATGGTCTTTAAAAACTCCTTAAGGTACTTTAGCTACATTTTACATGCTGAATAATGTAATGTTGGAAAAATAACCAAATTACTAAAATAGTAATAAAAAGTAAACATTCTAAGTTTAAATTTTATTATTTTTTCGGTTATCCCGATTTGAAATAATTTGAATATTTTTTCTCTAGGGAAATCTTAATAATATAACTGGTGCAAAAAAGAAGAAGGGGAAAAAAACCTTGGTTACGGAAAGAAAAAAAAAATCTTTAAATTTAAGTAAAGAATATGTTTGAATAGTAAAGAAGATAAGAAAGTAAAAAAGACAAAAAAGATAAATCAGGAAGTGCATATTGCGAAAATTACTATCGATGGAATGAAATTATTTTCCTTATTGAAATCTTTAGAGCAACAGATTCTGCACTTAAGAGTAAGAAGCAAAATATATATTAAGGATAACCAGTCTATCAAATTTGATTTGGTTTTGAACTGAAAAGCAATTCTTTCGAGGAAGGTGAAGCCAGCAATTTTCAATTATGGAGCGTTTTGTATGAGTCCATGCAAAAATGATCAACTTGTTACATCAATAGGGAGAAGTTTCTCTTCATATTCATTATTTCCATGTTTGGATTTATCTCTCAAAATAACAAGTAGCTTTTAAAGACTTCGCAAACTAGTGAGTGAGGCTATTTATTCGAGATAATGGCTTGCGAGACATTTCGGTTATTTGTTTAAAGAATAATGCGGGGTAGGAAAATATTTTGTAAAAATTATGTTAGATTATTTTAATAGAATATCGTGATTAGGACAATGAAAACAATGAATGTATCAGTAGTTTCTAAAAGAAGAGGATATATCTGGCCTAATTTAAAGTATCAGAACTCTTCGAAATGGATATATTATTATTGATTTTAAAATGATTTAGATAATTTTATTGTATAATATTTTTATAACTGTATTAGTTTTGAATTTGTGTAATAAATAGATTAATTAAAATTAATTTGTGGGTATTAAATTCCCAGATAATGATAAAAAAATAAGTTATTTATTGTTTTAGAGGTAACAATTTTTTCTAAATTATTAAAAATATAATATTTTATTCTGAAAATTGTTTGGAATTAATTAATGTGAATTTGAAATTATTATGCTAATCAATTAATTTGATTTTAAACGTATATATTTGCCTTTGTAAGGACTTACTCAATGATGTAGTTAATGAAAAATGTTATTAACAATTCTAACCAAATTAAATCATTTTAGGTGTTTACATAAAATAAGAAAAAATAGTAATATATAAACAGATTTACTAAGAAGCATGATGCATCATAAGATGATGATAAGTTAATCATCATGATTAAATTATCATCATGCGTATGATGATAAGTTAATAACTTCAAAAATTATAATTGGTAAAATAAATTTATAAATAACTTATAAATTTCTTGATGAAATAAATTATGATTATCACCTTTCAGAATATTGGATATCAATAGTAATATTTTAGAAATTAATTATATACACATGAATGGAAGTAGGCTGTTTTTGTAGTTGTTTTTTTTTCTTAATTCTCTTCTCCAGGATTTGTAATACGTTGTTTCTAAATTTATTTTATAAACACTGGATTCGTTTTTACATCTAAATATAATTTGATTTGTCTTTGTTAGTATGATTTTACATTAAATAATTTATAAACATGTGATTTTGTTTTATTACCAATTTTTATTTTATTTTTGCAAAAGCATTCCAAATTTAACAAAAGAAATTACTTTCACAGTTTTAAATTATATTTTAAAGAATATTAAATATGTTTACAATATGATTTATTTCTTCTGGAACTTTGACATTTGAAAATAAAGGCTCACTAGTGATTATTAAACTCAGTTTATAATTTTTTATTGTGAAAATTGATTAGTTTAGTTTAGTTTAGTTATATTAACGTCCCGTTATAAAGCAACATTTTGTGAAAATTGATATAATTATATTAATTATCGCTATATAAATGCTTCAGAGGGTTTCAGCTGATACACTCTTAAGTTTTAATATATATGAGAGATTCGAAATTATATAATCTTCTGAAAATCCATTTAAAGGTATGCTTAAAATTTTGAAATTTTAATAAAATTTAAGTTTATTTTTAAAAAAAAGTTGATTTAGAATTTATTTTACTAATTATTGACAATAGATAATAATATATATGGTGTATCAATGGATAACGGACAATTAAAGGTTTTATTCTATGCATTCAATATGAGATCAGTTTCATGTGTCAAATCGGCAGTGCATGATGTACATGATGCAACAACTCTCTGATTATTGTACTCAGTGCTTCTATAAAGTATATCTTGATCAATTTCTGACATAACTAGCACACATACACACACTGTATTTTATATATTGCACCCAACAAATAACTATGAAAAATTAACTAATACCCCACCGCCTCTTCTGATTTATCGCCTTCAAATTGTGCCACTCGGGTATTGCGTTAGGAACACTATCTTGTCTCAATATAAAATTATCTTATTGAATTTGTAGGGAAAAAAGGTTTGAAGAATGTTCTTATATGAAATCCCAGCCCCATTTTCCATTATAAAATTAAACTTTGTTGTCAGTAATGACACAAACCCCATTCCATTTTGAATAGTTTTCTTTCTAGTTCAATGCAAATTCTGTAATTGCATCTTATACGGCTTCCGATGAAGACAATTTTTTTTTTAAGGAAATGCCATATCTTAGATTGCGAATTTTCAAACTCATATCTTTATCTGCTTATGGATATTCTATGGCTATATTGGAAAGAATCTTGTATAAGTTTAATATTTTCATCTGACATTTGCTTTGACTTTTGCCTATGCAATCATCTTTGCATTTCTTGTATAATTCGTAAACTATTTATGGCAAAAAAATCCATTCTATTAAAAAAAAGATTCAATCTCTGCATACCGCAGCATACAAAATTTATTTTCTTCTGTTGCTGTTCAGATTCGACCTTTCCCGATTTAGTAATTTCCTCATAAATAAACAACAGGGATTAAATAACAAATTACTTTTAGAGAACTACCCGAATTTATAAGTTTTCCAATAATATTATCTGAAAATATAATATTTTTCATTTCTTCTATAGTAATATATCATATATGTCTCTACTTATTATCATTCATTAAAATTAACTATCTTAAATTTTCTTTTTAATAAATAGTCTATATACTGAGGCTAAGGCATTTCGCTTTTGCACAAAACAATAAGCACAATTTTTATATTATAATATTGGACAATTATCCCTTTCTATTGATAAATAAATTTTACATAAAATCTAATAATAAGAACTGAGATAAAATGAGGGTTTCTTTTCTTATATAAAACATGTTATTCAAGATCTAAAAGTTTCCTTTAATTTATGTTATTGCTTTCTAGAAAAGGAAGTAATTAAATCCTAAATTCCATTTTATATGAACTCGAATAATAATTATTTAAAGTTTTATTTAATCAATATTATTAAATTTTCCGAAATAATATTTTATTATTATTAGATTGTGTTATCAGTAATAATTCATTCATCTGCCTCAAGATTCAAAAGCTTTATAATACGTATATAAATATTCAAAAAATTATTAATTGCAAAGAAAATAAATTATAAATGGTACTGGTTTAAAAAGCCGATAAAATTTGCTTTCTCATTTTTTTCGATTCGATTGCCGATTCTCTTTACTATATAAAATGACTACTATATAAAATGAAATTGATGCTTTGGGGCAAGAGAAAGAAAATATAATCAAAAATACTGAATACCATAAAATGGTGTGGTATTCCGCTTCAAATCTTTTTAACTCAACTCGATTTCTAAATCCAGAAGGTATATTAATTGGAAATAAATTCAGAAAATAATAGCTTTAAATACGTGAGAGAAATGAAAAGAAACTATTCTCCAAAAACACTCGAAACTTATTGCGATGAGAAATTTGTTACTTCACTTATTTTATACCCAATAATGATGTGAATACTAAAAGAGAGAGAGAGAGAGAGAGAGAGAGTGAGAGAAACGGAATTCCCTACAAGAATCTGCTGCTCTCACTTTCTTGGAGTATCCGTGGAAGGTTAGAAAAAATATTATTGTATTTCATTATTAAAAGATAGAATTCAGGGAATTATTTCAACAACTGGTCAATCATTAAATAGAGATCTTATTCTTTTATGAACGTTAGATTAACTACATATCCCAGAGTAAACTGCTTATTCCAATAGGGGCCAAGTCGCAAATGAACATATTTAATTTTTGTATTCTTATCCTTAATTTATTTAATACTTTGTTGTATTAACGAGTTGGATTTTGGACGCCAGAAATTATTAGTTATGAATTTAAAGATATATTTGATAACAGAAAATAGAATGTATAAAAAGCATTAAATCATTTTGAAAAATCCTTTAGGTTATATATGAGAAAAATACTTTTTTTTTTAAAAAAGCATTTTCTCATATGAAATTTTTCTCATTTTGTTTTTTGTGTGCTAGATGGTTTTTGTTATTTATTAGCAGTATTTATTTTTATTTAGTTTCTAGATTGTGTTTAAAATTAATTGTAGAAAAATGTACATTACCATTTTATTTGAATATAAAATTATTTTAAATTAAATTATACAGATGAAATGCGTCAGTTACTACTAATTTAAACCATATTCACCCACTCACTCACAAAAACAGACATAGAGAAAACGTAAATTTTTAAAGACATGAGCAATGAAGGGTACTTACACATATACAGCAAAAAAAATTAAATATTTTTAATGTATTTTTTTTAATACAGACTGTCCTATAAATAGGTTAACGTCGAATACACTACTAAAAACTACAAAGTTTTATTTACTTTACAAATAAGTTTTTACGAATGGAAATCCGAAAACAGTCATGGTCTTGTGTAATGGCGAAGCAATATTTCACACTTTGCAAACTGTAATAAGTTTTTCCTAGCAAGATTTTAATTGACATCGTCCTATGACGACTGTATAGGCTTTTTTACTAATAAATGTTCACAATTTAGGATACAAAGTTCTTTATTATTCTGCAACATACCTATTTGTCTAATGTTGTTTCTTGGAATTGTTTCACCAGTGCAACTTATTGTTACTAATCTGAGATATGTTAATGATATCCATGCGAAGTATAAAAATGTTGTCCATAACTATTATGCGAAACTTATAACTTTTTACGATGGAGAGCAAAGACTCCACAACATGTTGAGAAAGTGGTCCCAAAAACCTTTCTTGAGTACCTTGATAAGGAATAATAAAAAGGGGATATCCATTGTAAGATGTCAATATCCATAAATCGCAGCCAAATTTCTCAAGTTTATTTTTCATGTTCATCTTCCAACCATGTTTGCCAAAATATTCTATTATTATCTCATCGATTGTTAGATTTTTTCTGAAAATAATAAATTTTGCAATATAAAATTTTTCTGAAAGTGTACGAATTTTGTAATAACTATTCTCTTTGTAAATGTCCGAATTGTCATTCAAATACAGGAATTTTTTTGCCATTGCATTGTTTCCTGGACATACCTCTATTCACTAATGTTGTGCTAGTGTCCGGAGCCTTTTCCCAATACATTTTTTCACGTGATAAAATATCACAACCACCGTAAAAGATATTGCCTATAAATTTTTCGGTGACACTTTCGTTGACTTCAAAAGAACGATCATACTTATCCGCTGCATATCGCCAAGTCTCTGTATCTCTATGCGATATCCTATCATTAGCCATCATATGAAAAAGTTCAAAGGGAGTTTTTCTAATATCGTATCTGTAATATGTTTTGATCTTGAGAAGAAAACGAACATGGTGGCAGTGAAAATTCTGGTCCATATGTTTTCCATTTAGGTGGCTTTGTATCAATTTCTTCACATATATTTGACAAAAACATCTATAGTTCCAGCAGTATCTCAAATTCCAGAATCATCACATGTTTCATCTACATTACAATTTGAGAAAAAATTGTTATTTCTTCTTTTTCTCTGACCGCATCTAGTTCCGGTGGAATAATTGTCATTTTAGGATCACTAAATTCTTCAACGGATAAAAATGTATATATTCAAAAACTTCCACCGCTGTTAGAAATTTCCTGCCCATTTTACAACAATAAAAATGGTCAGCAAATTCGCAAAAATAAAATAAAGCAGTGGCTCAAAGAATGGAAAGACAAGAAAGTACTAAAAGCAAGTTTCACAAGCATATGTGCAATAACATACACAAAAGAACTTGTTTGACAAAGGGAACTGATACCAAGAAACATACAACTTTTTGTTGATCCTTATTCTCTAGAATGAAAAGATACATTGTTCTCTGAATTCAAGGAATGCGACCTAGAAGTATGGGAGATTTGGAAAAAAAGGTGGGTATCGGACCGTTGTCTTATTTATAGATAGCTGGAAAACGTATGACAAATGCATGTAATAATTATTTTTATGGATATTTTTAATGTTTTGAATAACGTTGATGATCTAATAAAAATCTATATAAGTTTGTTTAAGATTTTTTTAATTATTATTTAAAGGGTTAAAATTTTGACATTATTTTAGGGGTGAATTTAAAACAATTTCTTTTAATTAATTATTTTTAAATGTCATGTTTCCCATTAATCTATTAAATAAAATATATTTTTAATAATTTACTAAAAGTTTTATGCAGATTTTAATTGTTTCTTTTATTTCTTTTACATTTTATTCAACTTTCCCATAAATAGGACTGTGGTCCAATATCGGTTCATGAATAAAGGTTATGCTAAAATTTTATGGATAGCTTTCATTATCAATCTAACACAACTATTCTAGGACAAAAACGATGGATATAATATAAAATATTTCTCCGAAAATCAGTCAGAATTTTTTTCAAAATTATTGAAATCAACTTAATTGAAAAATTATGGGAACAGTTCAAAATTTTTTATACTAAACTAAGGCAAGAAACTTATTGAAAATTTTCCTTTTAGCTTTAAAGATTTCAACGAGATGCTGTTGCTTGCTTATTCTTAAGGTTACTTTACAAAAACCTACTTTTAAATATCAATTTCTTGTCAGAATTTTTTTTCCAAAAATAAATGACGTAAAATGTACAATTCACAAATATAAATATCAATTACTACATTGTTTAATTTAAATTTAAGTCCCTTTTAATAAGACATAGTGAAAGGTTAACTAAAAATTTTGATTCAGAGTATGCATCACTTCAAAGTAGCCTATACTGATTTCATTGAAAAATATTTTTTAACCTATTACCAGTTAGAAGATAATAACTTTTAAAATAGTAGTTATTAAATGTTCAATACTTTTGTTTACCAAAATTTAAAATGATTATTAGATTTATCTCATTGTAATAGTGAAGATTTTTTTAAAGTTTCATCACAAATAGCCATACAAGGACAATTATTGCACATAATACTATGAGAAGGGGAACGAGTTTACAAGAGGTCAGGGCTAACAGCGTTGCATGCAATATTGTTAACGGGCATTGATCATGGAACATGTGAACGGAAAAGATCAATTTTATCTTAATGAGAGTATCAACAACCATAACTGCAGGGCCTGTGCTAAATCGATTTCTTATGATATTCATCCAGTTCCACAATATTCTTCTAAAGTCATCAACTGGTGACTTGGTCAAAAGAATATTAAATTATAAATAGTGCCTGTCAAAGGTTCTGGCATTTCCAATATTTCTTTTCCAGTAATTAACAGTAGTAACAATTTTTATAAAAACAGGTTTTTTTTATTCGATTATATAATGTGAAAGTCTTATTTTTATATTATTTTTTTCTTATTATTATTTAGGAGTTTCAGGTTCTTGATTAGTACAGAAAATGTGTGAAACAAATTTTTCAAATAAAATTGTGTCACAATGTTAAAATTCTAAAATTATTGTTTAATTTAATATTAATAAATATTCTTAGTTTTATTTTATTTGGTAATTTTAAAATGGCGTTCTTTTTTCACAGGCAAAGATGTAGAATTCAAGAAACATGTGATATAAAATTAAAAAAAAATAGGTCTTTCATCAATGACAATGGTTACATTCATAAAGAGGCAAATATTAGACACAAAAACATATGAATAAATGTGAATTGTAAAAATTAGATAAATAGCAATTATATTTTCAAAATCGTCTGAAAGTGAAAGGTACGTTGACAGATTTATTTATTCGAAACGTGACTGCCCTTCTCAACTCATTGAAAACGGGAAACAAAGACAGCATCAAAGCATCAAATTACAAAACAATAGATCTAAGAAAAAGTAGGTCGCCATAAGATTAAGAAATCAATTATCTCTAGAAATGCATCCATTAGTCATCAAATAGGTTAATTGAAAAAAAATATATATTTTTCTCCGAATTCTGTGAATTGAAGTTTAATAAACTCTCTTTTCAACAACCTCATTTTATAAGTCGTTCTCCCTCACCTTTTAGTAATCGATTCTGTTACTCAAAGAGTTAGGTAATCTTTCTTTAACCTATATGTATACTTTGCAAAAAGATCAATTCGTGTTTAGTTTAGAAAAACACCGGAAAACAATTCTTCATTCTACAGAAGTAACAAATTTGTTCTAAAACAATGCATTTAATTGTTAGTGATGCTGTAAATTTCGCCAAACATCGAAGTGAAATGAATACGCTTATGTTAATGATATTTATTCAAAGATATGCAAAATACACTTTGAAATCAATACAAAATAATTTTGAAAAATAGAGAATAATAAGGAAAGTCTTATATTTTTTGGAAAAGAGATTTGCACTCAAAGTTGAATGCTCTTAAAAATTGTTTTAATTGAAATAAATTATAAAAATTCATTAGAAATTAATTATAATTATTTATAATAGTGAATTTGTTAGGTGTCAAAAATATATATTGAATTTGCATTGGATTGCACGAATTATTTTGGAATTCAAAATAATTTGTACAGATCAGTAATAATCTTATTATGATAATATACACATGCCTATGAATACTTATATAATGCATGATAATTATTATAAAATAAATTATGAAATATACATCTATTGAATTCCTTTATGTTACTTATATGCATTTTAAAATAAGTTATGAAAAATAAAAGCCGTTAGAAAATATTTTCTTTTGGAAAATATAAAAGCGAAAATATTACATATTTAATTAAGAACATTTGGCTAGTCGGTTAATTTATGGTTGTTTTCTTAATCTTATATCTTAAAATAAATAAATGGAAATACAATTTAAATATTGAATTATTTTCAATTATACTTGGAAGGTGAATACCGATGAAAAAATGGATTAGCATAAGTAAACATTAAAAATAAAATAAAAAATATTATGCATTCTTAGAGCTACTCTTAAAATAATGAGTTTCTTTTAAAGATAAAATGAGATCACGAATGTTTTAAAAATATAATGGGAAAGGTCTATTTAAGTCTAAAAAATGGCAAAGAAAGATGAAAATCTTATAGAGGCATAACGTAGATATTTTAATAAGCACAAAAACGGATATTTTATTAGAAGATTTGAATTCATAATTCTTATTTTGTTTTGGTATAATATTCATATTTTTTTGGAATGAAATAAATTCACTATGATAAGGGCAAATTATTTTTTTCTCTATTTCGGCATTTTTTTCAGACTAACTTTCTAAACTGTTGGTTATGTTTTCTTTCAGAAGCATTTCATGTTTATACAATTAATGAGTAATAATGAAAAGAATTAAAGTATTAACTTAAAAAATTGCAACCCAACATTCTGTTTAATTTTGCTATCAATCACGCCTCTTACTCTTGCATAAATAGGGGATAAACAGGTCATTTGTTTATTCTGTTCTTAAATGACTAATTCTTATCAAATTAGAAGATTTGAAAAATATTCTCAATTTTTTTGCATAATAAGAAATAAATCTGAGGAAATGAGGAATATTAACTTAAAAGGAAAAGCTATTTCAAAATGTCTGATTTTAAAAAAAATGTATTTTCTCATAATAAAAAAAATTATTTGTCTTTTAAAACATTTTTTTTTCTTTCCCGAATAAGTTAATCCTTTCTTTTATCACTTTCATTTTACTAGCTGTTATGATAAATTGTAAAGCTTTAAGAGAGGGGATTTTGTTTTTTTTTAGATAGAAATGTATTTTAATGAAAGCTATTTCGATTTAAGAATATATGTAATCTTATAATACCTAATAAAAATTTAAAGAAACCAAATTTACTTCAATACAGAGAAACATCTTTTCAATTAATTATGCTTGAAAAAAATAGTTACGGAATCATTGATTTTGAAAGGATTGATGACATATTTTACATTCTTTCAGCATGAAATGTTCTTATCTATTTTATAATTTATTTTGTGTATCTTATAATGCCAATAAAAAAAGGAGGCAGATTTCGTAGTTGAAAATATGCCATGTAAATATTTGTTGTTTTTTTATGTTAAGCTAAATAAACGTTTACCGTAAACTAAGGTAACTTTGATAATTTTGTTTCTTCTAAATTTTTTCGTACACTAACAATTGACAAAGTAACTAAAAAAAGACCATAAATATTTGTCTTGACCTCCATGTTTCGCTTAATTTGGAAACATGAGATGTTTAGTAAACATTTACATGTAAATAAAAAGGGAAAAAAACAGTATTAACAATCTTCCATTGGTAAAGGAGTAGCTTCGAAAACCATAATTTCAGTTCAATTTCCCAAGCGTATTAGAAAAATTCGTATTCTGAACAAAAAATATATCCAAAAGTTTCTTCTACTTGTTGTAAGATAATCTACACATAAATTCACAAACATCCATGTCGATTTTTTTTTAAATTTTACAATTATTGCAAAGACGATAAATCCGTTATTTTCCGTATAAAGAAGGTCAATTATTTTCAAGTTATCTTGCACATGGAGTAAAGTTAAATCTTGAATGTTTAAAAAAATCCTACTATCATTCGTATGAAAATATGATACCTCAATCCCCCCCCCGTCTCTAACCAATTGAGTGACCACCCTTTGTTATAAAATCATGCCATGAAATGCTTGATCTTTATTATTTCGTCGCGTGCACCTGTAAAGAATATACACACAGTAAACTGATTTTTGCTGTTATAGCCATTCCTCTTATTATTTTCTTTAAAATGTTTTCCGGTTTTATCAGGAGTTGGAACTTATTAGATATCAGCAAAACTAAGCCAATATTGTTTGACTAAATTTCTGTATATGAAATATTTTTTTAGTCAAACTTTTTTGACTAAATCAAACTATCACCTTCATCTGAATATATTCAATTCCATGAATTCCTTACACATATGAATACTAGTTTTCACTGTTATGCTTTAAACATAATCGAATAAAATATACATGTCTATTGTAAGTTTAGCCAGTGATGATTTTTGATGATTTTCCTTCATCTTCATAACCTTTATTTCTTATAAATGGAAGAGATAAGGAAGGATCAAGTTCATCCTCTTGCGATTCCTATTTCACTACAACGATTTAATTTTAGTTTTCATGTTTTCTGCTATATCTAAAATTAGTGAGCATAAAAGCATTCATTAATATTCAAAATTAAAAATATTATATGCATATAATACATATATTTTAAAGACCACGATGATTGATTTGGTCAAAATTAGTAAACGCTAGCGTCCTGGCATAGGGATAGCGCGTCTTCCCCGTGACCTGGGCGCCCTGGGTTCGAGTTCCGGTTCGGGCGTGGATGTTCTTCATCTTTTCCATCTATGAGATGTGTGAATGTGTCCTTCTGTAAAAAGGGGTTGCTCAAACGAATGTGATACGTGAGTAGCTAAGACGCACTCTTGACCCTAGTTGGCGGTACTAAAACAAAAGACTCACCCTAGGCTTAAAATCGCTGACTTCGGCAGCTTGCTTATCCATGGAGTGCCATTAGAAACAACAACAAAATAGTAAACAATTTTTTAGGTGTTGATATTACCGAGTTGATAGACATAATATCATTTATTGTCATAAGATTTTAATAAATAAATTATTCAACTTTCATAAAAATAATTGTTTTTTATAAATACATGCTCTTAAGTCTCCCTGCAAATTTAAGTCTCCCCGTCGGGTGTATAACTCAGTGCCCTATATTTTTTCTCAGAAGAAAATCTAAAAATGAAATTAAACTCGTATTTGCAACCGTTATATAGTACAAATCCAAGGAATGCATAAGTCAACAATATGCTTTCAATGGAGAAGTAGGGGAAAGGGATGAATAATGAAACTTTGAAAAGTTTTTGATTTCACTTATTATGGTTAAAATCAAATTATTGTTAAAATAAAAATAAAAAACATAAGAAGTTTCTATCGATAAAAAGAAAGAAAACATCGTTTATCAGCTTCTTCTGGAATGTCTTAATGAAAATATATATTTTCCAGCTCACTAAGGGCTCGACTGTACTTTTTGTAGTCACTCTAGAAGATTTCAATGACTCCAGTATGTTTGACGAAAGCAAACTATTGCTAAAATATCTCGAACAAGAAGTAACGTTAAGAATTGCAAAGTTTTGTTTTTTATACATTAAATTTGATATAAAGACATTCATATTGACAAATTTAGACTGAAATTCAATCAGTATATTCCGATTTCTGCATAGAAGTTTCAATCTTTTGCTTTAAAATTTCTTAAAATATGGACATAGCATGGAATTAATTGCTGGAAAATTAATTTGAATTCTCATAATACATTTTTATAAAATTAATATATCAAATATATTAAAAACTATTTTCGCGTTGCATTCGAATATAAAAAAATTAAAAATTAAGTAATAGAGTATTTAGGATTATTCTTACTTTAATTTTTTTCTGATTATTTAGGATTTTTAGGATTTTTTCTGATTATTTACTAATTTTTATTCATAAATTTTCTAAAGATAAAATATTATAAATTATTAATTTTAAAATAAATTAATTTCGAAAATTAATTAACTCGTCTTTGAAAATTATATATGAATTGTTGTGAATTTCTAATCAATATATTTATTGCAGCTTTTGACCATTTTATTGCCGATAATACATAAAAATGTTTCATTAATTAAAGAAAGTTATGAAAGTGTCATATAAAATGTTAAATTTGAAATAGTTAAACAATCGAAA
>JAPMOR010099682.1:49000-77321 GCA_026543865.1 Argiope aurantia
TCCAGAAGATAATGGACATTTCTTTAGTTTACCAGACAAGTGTTCTGGACTTTTCTTACTGTCTCCAGAAGAGTATTCTGGAACTTTCTCTGCTTATATAAAAGCAGAAGACTTGTCAGTTACTGTATTCTCAGTCCTGAGTTCAGTTAATAAATTGGTTTAGCTCTACCTCTTTGTGTGTGTGTGTGTGTCATAGAGTTCTATACTGAATTTCTACGTGACATTCTTTGGTGGAGGCGCAGGGTACGATTCCAGTTAGCGTGGAAACGCAATTACGAAGAAGCGATCGCCTTAAAGGCCTTGAACCAGAATTTGGACTTTATAATCCACCATCCAGAAAGACAAGGGAAATGCCTGTGGAACCAGAGACGAAACCGATCATTCTGACATCAGCACAGCAACAATGCAGGAATCTCTCTGTATTTAAAGGAGACGTAGGACAAGACCCAAACAAATGGATGAAGGAATACGACAGAGTATCAAAATTCAACAGATGGGATGACATGACTTGTCTCGCAAATGTGTTCTTTTTACTGGACGGCACAGCGAAGCAATGGTACGAAAATAATGAGGAAAAATTGACTTCCTGGGATGTTTTTAAATCAATGTTAAAAGAAGCATTTGGAGAAACATAGCACTATGTAAAGAAGGCAGAAGATGAGCTCAAGTATAGAGCTCAAAAACCTGGCGAAAGCACGCAATCATACATCCAAAGCGTGTTGGAATTATGCCATCAAGTCAAACCAGGTATGTCAGAAGAAAGAAAGTCTGTCATCTGATGAAAGGAGCCCCCGAAGTTGTTTACCAGGCACTTCTGACGAAAGAAATAACCACTACAGAGGACTTTATAAAATGGTGTAGAAAAATCGAAGAAATGCAGCAAAAGAGGATCCGTGGTAGGAAATTTGAAAGGCTCCCAAATGTCGTACCAATGGCTGCAATTGACTAAAAACTCGATCTGGCATCACTAATACGTAAAATAGTGCGGGAGGAGGTTCAGCGCCTTATGTCTCCAGTAGTCGATCCCGAAGTCCAGGACAAAGGCATTGAAGCCATTGTTCGAGAGGAAGTGGAAAATGCTTTGGCTCCTTTGTCACAGACAATACCAGAGTGGACAAAGGTCAAACGAAGACGTCAACCTACCTATGCATACCTATGCGACCTATGCCCGTAGCACAGCAACCACAGAGAAAGAGGGATGTCTGGAGCACCCCTGATAAAAGACCCGTCTGTTTCCATTGTGACCGTCGTGGCCATGTAGTTCGATATTGCCGAGATCGCAAAGTTATTTTTGAGGCATATCGGGCTAATAGGAGAGATTTCGGCCGTCCACAGTCGAATGAGGGACGCTATGCCGACGAATACAGCCGACCAGCAGCCCGAGGTTTGTCGCCCAGCCCATCACGAGGACGATCACCGACACGCCGCTATAGATCTCCGTCGCCATATAGAAGATCCAGTCAATCTCCTAGCCGCAGAAATGAGGAAAACTAAGCGGTGCGACCTTCCTTGGGGGTGAGGCCGCTATTGACAAAAATCCTCCGATGACGCAACATTGTGCCACAAAGATGACCGGAAACAACATAGAAGTAATCGTCGACAATAAGCCAGTACCTGCCCTTGTGGACTCTGGAGCCTCATTTTCTGTAATCTCGGAGAAGTATAGTCGCCTACTGAAGAAAGTTATGTTTCCCACAACTAACAATGTTCTTTTAAAAGTCGCCGATGGAAATTACGTGAGACCAGTGGGAAAATGTGCGCTTTGTCTCGAAATCATTGGTCGACCTCAGGCTTTTGAATTTATTGTTTTGCCACAATGCAGTCAGGATATCATCCTTGGTTGGGACATTTGGGCGCTTCTCATACTGTTATAGATTGTGGCCGTTCGGAGCTCTTGTTTCAAGACGTCCTTCGAGAATCCCAAACTCCAGACTCCAGCCGTTTCTTCACGATAGAAGACTATACAGTACCTGCTCGTTCTATCAGAAAGATTACTGTCTTAGGCCGTAAGACCCTTCGAGCTATCGACGTAATAGTAGAAGGAAATAGGATGCTCCTCTTCAACAAGGAATTTTCTATTCCGTCTACTATAGTTACGCTCCTTAATGGAAAAGCCGAACTATGGGTTGCCAACGGACAAGGAGAACCTCAGATCATCCCTAAAGGCATGTGCATCGGGTATGCCGAACCTTTACACGAAGACTGCGTAGATACTTTAGATGAGGGGTCGTCTTATGCCACGACCACTTCAAAGGCAAAGTTGGGTGTCATCGATTATACCACGATGATAGCTCCGGATTTGAGGATCGACCAAAAAGAAAGGATGTTTCATCCACTCCAGCGATTTTCAGAAATTTTCGATCAGGAAAGGACGTTCAAGAACGGAAACCAACTCAAAGTTAAACACCGAATAAACACAGGCGACCACTTACCTATTAGTCAGAGAGCTTACAGGGTGTCCCCATCCGAACGCCGTATTATCAGTGAGGAGGTAATTAAAATGTTAGAGAAAAACATCATTCAACCATCAGAAAGTCCATGGTCATCTCCAGTCGTCTTGGTCAGGAAAAAAGATGGAAGCTGGTGTTTTTGTGTTGATTATCGCCGACTGAACAAAATTACCAAGAAAGACTTGCATCCATTGCCACGTATTGACGACACCTTGGATTGCCTGAAGGGGGCAAAATATTTTTCGTCTATGGATCTCTACTCCGGTTACTGGCAAATAGAAGTCGATGAAGCCGATCGTGAGAAAACGGCTTTTATTACACCTGAGGGACTATAAGAGTTTAAAGTGATGCCATTTGGCTTATGCAATGCTCCTGCAACTTTTGAAAGGATGATGTATAATCTTCTGCGACATTTAAAATGGATAATGTGCCTTTGCTATTTGGATGACATTGTAGTGTTCTCAGAAACATTCGATGAACATCTTCAGAGGTTGAATACCGTCCTTCAGTCTATACAGAACGCCGGCCTTATCCTTAATCCAAAAAAATGTCGCTTTGGAGCACAAGAGTTAAAGATCTTGGGACACCTAGTATCCAGTGATGGCGTACGACCGGACCCAGAAAAAATAAAGGCCGTGAGTGACTTTCCCGTTCCTAGGAATATCCATGACATCAGAAGCTTTCTGGGACTTTGCTCTTACTATCGCCGATTCATCAAGGATTTTTGCCATAAAGCCGAACCTCTAGAGTTGTTACTGAAGGGGGACAAAAAATTCTGTTGGGGACCTGAACAAGTGGAAGCTTTTAATACCTTGAAGAAAGATCTTACCTCCGATCCTATCTTAGGCCTTTATTACGAAACTGCACCAACGGAACTTCACACCGACGCAAGTGGATACGGAATTGGTGCAGTATTAGTCCAAATCCAAGATGGGAAGGAAAAAGTAATAGCTTATGCCTCTTGGACTCCGACGAAGGCTGAGAAAAACTATTCCACAACTGAAAGAGAATGTCTTCCGGCCATATGGGCTATAACTAAGTTTCGGCCATATCTCTTTGGAAAGGCTTTCAAGATCGTCACCGACCATCATTTCCTGTGTTGGCTGACAGTACTGAAAGATCCCTCTGGAAGACTCGCTAGATGGGCGCTGCGACTCCGAAAATACGACATATCATTGGTGTACAAAAGTGGAAGGAAACACAAAGATGCTGTTAGTCTGTCCAAAAACCCATTGAAAGTCGATGCTTCATGGTCTGGGGACTCCATTGGTGCCACTTTATTCACTAATCTCTCAGAAGAACAGATGAAAGATCCAGAGTTGGCAAGAATAATAAGAGACTAACAAAGTACCGAAGCAAGCAGGCTGGGAAACTTTGAAGTAGTCTAAGGAGTCCTCTACAAGAAGAATTTTGACCCGTCCTTAAAGAAATTTCTACCAGTGATCCCGAAGCATTTACGGCTGAGTATTCTAGAATCTCTCCATGATGACCCTACCGCCGGACATCTAGGATTCACCAGGACTTATGATAGAATAAAAAAGCGATTCCATTGGCCAGGTTTGTACAGAAATGTTCGAAGATATGTGATGCACTGCCGAGAATGTCAAAGGAGAAAATCTATTCCTCAGAAGACATCAGGTCATCTCGTGCCTATTCCACCAGCTGCTGCTCCTTTCCATCGCGTCGGAATCGACCTGTTAGGACTATTCCCAAATTCTGACTACGCAACAAATGGATTGTAGTATGCACCGATTATTTGACAAGGTACGCAGTCACCAGAGATTTACCGACGGCGGAAGCTACAGAAATTGCCAAATTCCTACTAGAGGACATAATCCTGAAGCATGGAGCTCCTCAAGTTATCATTACAGACCGTGGGCAAGTTTTTCAGTCCAAGCTGGTGCCAGATATTAATGGACTGTGCAATATCACTCTTTGAATGACGACAGCCTATCATCCGCAAACAAATGGCCTGACACAGCGATTCAACAAAATGCTAGCAGATATGCTTTCTATATATGTTGATGTCGAACAGAAGAACTGGGAGCAGATATTGCCGTTCTTCATATTTGCCTACAACACTGCCAAGCAGGACACGACAGGTTTTACGCACTTCTACCTCCTACATGGGCGAGAAGCTGAAACACCGTTGGATACGATGTTTCCTCTCTGCCCCAATGAGTTCATCCAAGAAGTCATCTGATCAATAAGGCAGAAGAATCGAGGCAATTAGCTCAAGCACAAACTCTCGAGGCTCAGCAGAAAGATCGCCGGCATTATGACTCCAAACATCGGAGGGTGGCATACGGACCAGGGGATTTGGTGTGGATTTTTATTCCAGTTCGTAAAAAAGGGCTTTCCGAGAAGCTCCTCAAGGGGTACTTCGGTCCTTACCATGTATAGAGGTTGTTGTCCGACGTCACCTATGAAGTAGCCGATTTGTATCCTAATTCTAGAAGGCGGAAACCGAAGGAAGTTGTCCACGTTTTACGCATGAAACCATACCATGGCCCAGAAGTACAAGACGACCAACAGTCTTATAAAATAATGGAGGTTCCGGAAAGAGACATTTCTCAAGAGACTACTCACCATGAAGACACGACAACTTATACTGGCCCTGTGACTCGATCGAGAGCTAGAACCACAAAATGGAATGTCATAACATCGAGACGCTGTTCTTCTATGGAGGGAGCAATGCCGCATTGAAAAAAGACTGTCGAGTCTCCATGGCCGAATGGTCATGGCACTGGTCTTGTGATCAAGAGACCTGTGTTCGAATCCCGCTAGAGACGCTGAGATTAATGGTATATGTAAATACTTGATTTTATGCTTACTTTTATTTCATGTTCCAGAAGATACTGGACATTTCTTTAGTTTACCAGACAAGTGTTCTGGACTTTTCTTACTGTCTCCAGAAGAGTATTCTGGAACTTTCTCTGCTTATATAAATGCAGACGATTTGTCAGTTACTGTATTCTCAGTCCTGAGTTCAGTTAATAAATTGGTTTAGCTCTACCTCTTCGTGTGTGTGTGTGTTGCATAGAGTTCTATACTAAAGTTCTACCTGACAATATAATATAAAGTTATGATTAAATGTGTAGGAATAGTTTTTGAATATAATTAAAATGTTCTTCTATTATTTAAACCTTTAGAGATTTTACATTAAATGTCTTTTCTCTGACCGGAATTGTTATACCTAATTCTTTTGAAAATTCAATTACATTTTAAAACTTTCTGTATTTTTTTCTTTAGAACCTGAACGAATAAATGGACAATGGATATTTAAAAAAAATCTTACTTTATCATTAATCTTCAGTCCCCATCAAAGTATCTTCTATTTCAACAGTCAAATCTAAGCTGTTGAGCAAAGAGTTTCTTTTACGTTCAGTTAGTTACTTTAATAAGAAGTTATTCTGCCATCTTAGCAGCACTAAAGAAAACTAAACAATCCAAGAAAATTGTAGACTAAAAAAATTCTATTGGGTTGGTTTTTTTCCTAAACTTTTCTTCGAGGAATAGAAGAAAAATTCCAAGAAAAAAGGAGGCTTCCTTAGTTTTTGTTTAAAAAAGTCTTAATTAGTTTAGATAATGAAATATATTCTCACTTAAATTCTTTTAAAGCAAACATGGTTTTAAAGAAAGACTTTCACAGATGTAAATCATCACACATTTTACCTCTTAGGAGTTTGGGGAATTTTACATTTTTTTTTTTTTTGAATTCTTCACTGAAAAGATAGTTTTCCATCTTAAGCAATACGTATATGCCACTCAGCTTTTGTTTCCTTTTTTTTCATTACATTTAAGTATGTAAAATTAAAATCTGACCCTTTAAAACAATCACTCAGTGTTTTTTTAATCGATTCATGTTTTTTGAGCAACAAAGAGTAAATAGGTTCAAGTATAGCTTCAAATATATCCTCCACTCAAATCTAAACGGATAACTAATAATATGTTTCTTTGCTGTTTAATGTATAAAAGCTTTTTCATTAATAATTTGATCATAAAAACTTTTTTTTGTGATCAAGCCAGAATTTTTATTTAAACAATTATATTTATATATTATTCTATCCCATCAAATGATTGAGGCATTTCATGTTCGTAAAGATATATATTTTTTTCAATTGTAATAAAATCACATTATTTTGGACGAAACTGTTTATCATTTATAATTTCTTATTATATTTTCCTTGGAGCTGTGATAAAAATAAAGACATATTTTTTTGAAACAAATATGTATATTTTTAGAATACCAATCAAAGCAAACATTCTCACTTTCATCTCTTTACTTAACGTCAGTTTGTAATTCAAATGTTCAGACAAACTGTTTGAAATAGATTGGAAAATTTATAAGTAAAAGATTAAAAACATATGAATCATAATAAAAAGCTTTATCCTTTAGATTTTGAAAAGACTGATGGAAATAAATCAATTTCCATCAATCAATCAAACAATTTTGCCACACTCATCGAAAATTAATTTCACCTGATTAAATTGTCTCTCTTATTCAAATTTCTACACAGGCGGTTACTGCATTTAACTGCAAGGAGCAAAATATCCATTAAGTGTGACCAGTCTATCGAATTTGATGAATACTAAGGATTATTAAGAAATAGAATTTTTTTTGCAGGTGGTGGGCTTAACAATTTTTATTTATGGTGTAATGATCAATAATTCTCAATAGTTGAATGATGACGAGTTTCTTTGCATATTAATTATTTCCGTGTTTGCACTGTATCACTCAAGGTAACAGGTGGCTTTGAAAGCCTTAACTACAATTCTTTCAAAATAATGACCCATGGAATGCTTCCTTTATTTGATTAAATAATAATGTGAGAATGGAAAATTTTTTCGTTAAACATTCTTTGTAATTTTTAAATAAGGAGAATATTAAGATAATAGATTTCTTTACGCTAATTTTTAAAGAAGAAATCATCTATGCATATTCCAAGATATAAATTTCAACTTGAAAGTATTTCGAAGAGGATATTTAATTTAATACTTCTGATGTAAAATGCAATGATATATATTAAAGATTTTGATGATTTTATCATGGGATTATTGTATATATTATTTTGTTTAAAAAATAAATTTTTATAATTTTTTTAATAAATAATTAAAAATCCTTTCTTTTTTTCTACGACAGATATTTTATTTCTCAATGATGCAATTCTTTTTATATATGTTTTCCTTGATTTTTTTAATATTAACTTATTATTAGGATGGTTGTGATTAACAGATAGTACAGCTTTAAATTAAATAGATTTCATATGAAGAAATAATAGACTTTTGTTTCCTTTAGAAAATTCATACTTTGTATGTGAGAATCACTTAAATATATATATATATTATTTAAACACATTTACACAATCACAGAACCACTCCAAGCTTCATTAAAGAGAAAAATTATTTTTTCGAAAATGTTTAGTATATTTTGTAAGCATTGTAGCTTTGATGATTGTCCCTATGTTTGTCAAGTCATATTTTTCAATAAGCTACAGCATTATATTTTTATATAACAACATTGCAATAAGAAATTAATTACTTCTGACATTGTTGGGATGCTATTTATCAAACGCGGATTTAAATTCCCGATTAAATGAAAAAATTATGACCTGAAAATATAATCAATTTTATCCAATTGATATTCCAGTTTAATTACCTATATAAACATGGAAACTATTAATATTTAAAAAAATTTAAATGCCCTTTTTTCATATATACTTCTATTGCCATCAAATATTTTTCTTATTATATTTCAAAGGATGCAAAATATATTTACAATGCGATTTATTTCTACGCGCGCTTTTAAAATTTTATAATAAATGTTCATTAACTATTAATTAACACAATATATAAAAATAATTTTATAATAATTTTCAGTTTAAGCTGATAGACGCTGGATTTCTAATACAAAAAAGTTTTATGCAATTAGATTATGCTAGGTATAAATATAATAAACGTGCATATAATTAATTCAGCTGAAGAAAGTTTCTAAAATTTTTAAAGATAGCAACATGAAATTTTCTTAGTAATTCCGTACTTCATGATTATTGAAAAATCTTTTTTAGTCGAAACGGAAATAATTTACGAATGAGCCTTGTTTTGAAAAACAGAAGAAAATTTATTTCTCATTCTTATTCGATAATATTGTATTAGATAACTTGGATGCTTGTTTCGCAACATCAAGACAAAATATAATCAAATGTTCTGAATACCGTAAAATCGTATGGCAATCCGCTTCGAATTATGTTCCTCAACTTAGTTTCGAATTTCAGAAAAAAAAAAAACAGCTTTAAAGACTTGAGAGAAATGATAAATCTTTAGAGAATAACCCTTGAAACTCACTGCGATTAAAACTGTATTATCTTACATATCTTTATTTCGAAGTGAATGCTGCAAGAGAGTGAGAGAAAAAAGAGAAATAGAAATTAATACAAGAATATACTACTCTTACTTTCTTGGAGTATCCATGAAGAATTGTAAAAATTATTGTTGGAGTGCATTATTAAATGACGGAATTCTTGGAATAAGTTGAGCAATCATTGAATATTTTAATATCGAATTTGATATTTTTTTTACCGTTGAAATAAAAATAGACCCTAATAAAAATGCATAATACGATAAGGGACCGTTTGCAAAATGAATATATTTAAATTTTGAGTTCCTGTCATTAATTCATTTATTACTTGGACATATAAATGGGTTGGGACATATCAATCTTCTTAAAATTATAAGATTATTTTGGGGAATCTCTTAGGTTATTAAGAGATTGAAGCATTGAAAAAATATTTTTGAAGAAAGAATTAACTGTTTTTGTACCAAATGCTTTTATATATTTGACATAATTCCTTTCTTTCTTTAATTCTTGGATTTGGACTCAAAATAAAATTTAAAAAATATATAGAAATAATCTTTTCTTTTGGATATAAGATTGCTGTAAAGTAAATAATTTAGATGAAAATATTCATTTAAAGAATAAAAATTAAAGGATACAATGTAAAAGCAGATATTATATTGATATTGAAAATATCAATACAAATTAAATATGACAGAAATTTCATCTTCAGGGAAAGTGATATTTCTCCTGAAACCAATGAGAATTGTTTTAAAGTTTGTGGAAATTAATTCGTTTGGAGTATTAAGTGAAACTGTTTTTTTTTCCTTTTGAAACTAAAATAAGGATATAAAATATTCAAAACTATTCAATTTGACTTTAAAATTTTTAACGTTGATGCTATTGAAAAAAGTATTCATTTTGTCTTTGACAAAATCTTATTTAAACCATCAATTCTCTTTAAAGCACATTTTTTTTCAAAAAAATAAATTAATCAATTTTGAAAATGTTTAATTTTAAAATAGAAATAAGAATTATTATATCTTTGTCGTTTAATCCAGTAATTTATCACTCCTAATATACACTAAAATATAAAATCTAAGAATTTTTGCTGAGAGTATCCGTTACTTCAAAATGAAAAACTTTCATTTCATTTTTAAATCATTCGTTATTGTTTATTTGCTAATATGTTTCTTTAAGAATCATGTTATATTCATGCAATTAGTTACAAATGATAGAACTAATTAAAAATATCAGCTTAAATCACTGTGGCATTAATATTATTTTATTACAGATGAAGTATGTAGACTAATCACCTGTCATTTCGCTTCTTAAATGCCATGCATAGCTTTGCATGAAATAAAACAAACAAACATACGCACTTTCAATAGAAATGAAATTTAGAAGAATTATAAATAATTTGAACTATAATGTGTATTGCAACAAATCTCATTGTCTTTCTCTTAAAATGTTTTCTAACGGAATCAGAGCATATGTTTTATACTTCGCACCAGCCTCACGATAGTTTGAAAAGGTCTGAATCATTTATTTACAAGCATAATATAACTCACATTACTATCTATTTTTGTTACTCTTAAGCAAACAATACGCAAAGAATAATTTAAATCTTTTGTAGATATATTAATTTCGAGACGCTCCTGCCGTTTGATTTCCGATTCATGACAACTACGTATTATTATTAAATTTAAACTGAACATAATTATTCTTAAATATTCATTTATAATAGTTAAATAAATAGTTATTTTAATTTATAAAATATTATAAATATTTGAATTATTTCATTAACATTAACAACAATAATTAAAATGTAATTATAATCATAATAATTAATTATTTAATTACTTTTATCGGTAACTTATTATTATTTTACAGAGTATTAGGCAATTTTGAGTACAAGTTTGAAAATATATTTCCCTCGTCCCATGAATTGGTTATATATTTTGAACTAAAACTGTTCTCCCCTTAAAATAAGTATTTGCATATTTTCATTACAGGTCGTAATTGCGAACAAAAAAAAAACTTTACGCTTAAAAACATTTGGATTCCGAAAACATCAATCAAAACAAATATCCCACTTTAAAAGTACTCTGTATCAGAATTTTATAATTTCTATATCCAGATCATTTCTATGAAATAGATTGGAAACTACTTTTAAAAGAAAACTAATAACACGGAAACAGCAAAAAAGTTCTATTCTACAGATTATGATAAGAAATATTTCTTAACGTTTTAGAAAGGTACTTGTTTTAAAAAGAGACGGAAGTAATTTGACATACAATTTAGCTGAACTCATCGAAAATTACTTTCGCCTGATTGAAATTATCTTCCCTATTCAATTCTAAGAAACAGCAGTTTTTCCACTTAACTACAAGGAGCACAATATCCATAAAAGATCACCAGTCTATCAAATTTGATGAATCCGAAAGATTATTTTTTAAAAAATAGCAATCTTTTTTGAAGATGGCGGGTCCAACAATTTTCAATTACGGCAGATTTTCCACTATCTTATCCATAAAACATGAACTCAGTACTTGAATAATAATGAGTTTCTATGCATATTAAATATTTCTGGGTTTGCATCGTACCACTCAAAAAAATCAGATGGCTTTGAAAGCTTTTGGAAGCTAACTATAATTCCTTCTAGATAATGACTCACGAGGTGCTACATTGATTTGATTAAATGATGATATGCGAAAAGAGAATTTTTCATAAATGTTCTTTATTTAACTTATAAAATAAGGAGAATGATTAAGATGATAGAAAATTGTCTAGACAAATTGACTAAGGTAAAATCCCCGTCGAATGCTTCTAGCTATTTACTTAAGTATGGATGTATTTAAAAGCAAAAAAAAAAAAAAAATCTGATTTCACAAAGAAACATTGATAGATTATAAAGATTTAGATGTTATTATCATAAAATACGCTTAGATTATTTGGTTTAAGAAATGAATTTTTTAAAGATTAAATACAAAGAAAAAAGAAATTAATTTAAATAATATTTAAGTCATAAAATGTGTTTAGTTACATCCTAATACATTTGCTAAATTCCTTTGCCGTTTATATGTTTGTTTATTTATATAAGCAATGTTATTATTATAAGCTGGATTTGTATAAGCTATATGTATTTGATATATTCCGTTAACACTCCAATAGACTTTCTTTAATATGCAATGCATGTCCTTACGTTTAGTAGTATATACGGTATGTGTATAAAAGATAAAAGATATTTCAACTTTGAATTTGCTCAGAATAAATCGAAATGTTTTCTATATAAAATATAAAAAAATAATAACATTCACAATGTTGTGCTTTATTTGAAATTAGCCGCATTTGGTGACCAGCCGATTTCCAATCTTAATGCTCGTTATAATGCCAATAATTAAATATTTTATGTAACTCCTATTTTAATAGCTTTTTCATCAAAATATTTTAAAGATTCAAATTTTGATAGTCATATAATTCACTAAAATATTATACAGGACTTCAGTCAAAACATAATATGTGTCTCTCTAATTTCCTGTTGGTTTTTTTTAGAATTTATGCTTTAAATTAAGTCGGAAATGATTAAACTTCAATTAATATAAGAAAATATTTTACTGGAACAAAGTATTTTTTTTTGAAATATGGTTACTGAAAACTGAGTCGCTGAGTATTTAAACCTTATGGGCACTAAATAATATCTTTCATAATTTATGTAATATCTCAAAAATGTGACAACAAAATTTTCTCACATTCATCATGAACAGATGGATTAATTAACAATGTTTAATGTAAAATGCATCAGATACTAAAAAATAAGCAGAATCGTTTGAGATAATCTATCCTTGAGGTAATCTCAAGCGTAACCTCGTTAGCGTGAAAAAACTACTTAAAAACGATGTAATTTTAAGAACAGAAATTTAATTAGTTGCTTCAAACAGAAGTATCATTTAAAAATTTTTTTTATCCTCAACATGTTGTAAAAATCAAGTTTGAGCTGTAATATTTTCAGAAGTTATAGCGAAAGAACACCAAAAATTTTCTTAAGTTTCAATTAATTAAAATTCTAATTAAAAATTCAAAAAAGGGCTCCAAGATGCACATTCCTGACCTCACAGGTATAGATGTACCAATTTTGATAGCTGTAGGTCAAACGGTCAGGCCTGCAGAGAGCCAACACCTACACACATATTGAGCTTTATTATAAGTATAGATAATTTCAAAATATTTTTTAAGAAAGTAAATAAGTCGAACTAATTACATTTTCTTACAAATATTTTGTTTTAGCTCTGAGGAAGAAAACTGGTGAATTAAATGATTTTAAAATTAGAAAACAGTATGAAAAATAGGTAAATAATTTATCCAATATTTCTGCTTCGCTTTATATATTAGTTATACATTTTTACATGATTTACGACTGTTACCTATCTATATTATAAATACCTAATTACATAACACATATATAAAACATGAATCATTTTACTCTGGAAAAGGAATTAAATGATACTTCATAACATCTCTGTAAATATTTATAATTGATTTAGTGCCAAACATTTTAACATTTCTGAACGAATCTCTATGAAACTAAAGTATGAGAACAACAACGATGTTAAAAGGTATATTTATTGAATTCAAAAGTAATATAATAATTATTCCGAAATTATTCCACAATTAATTCAAAGGGACTTATTCTGTATTGAAGCAATTTATCTTAATTAGACTATATACAATTGCCCATATTCTCATTTCCGGATGGCTTTGGCTCAAAAAATTATTTATATTTTATATTATCATGTTATATATATTAATAGAAGCTCTACATATTTTTAGCGCTTCCCAATATTTTTCAATATGTTAGTTAAATTAGAAAGATATGAGGTATGTTTTATTGATTTGTAGATTAAAAAAAGGAATGCAAGAAAAAAAAATTATTTATTTAATAAGATTAAGTACATTACTTATGAACATTTATTATTTTTTTTTTTGTAGAAATCTTTTACATTTTTTAAGTTGTCATGTTTATCATTTTTACAATTTCTTTTTTATAATGCATAAAATAATTTGGAATATTTTCTGAAACTTCAAATGGGATTCGAATGAGTCCTTTGTGGGCTTTTTATGATAAAAAAAATGACCATTTATCCTTTTTTTTTCAAAATGTAATGAGATCTTTACTAAAATTAAAAATTATCTACAGTACCAATTCATTAAGCTTACTTTTTAATTCTTGTCATAAATTATCATTAATTAAAGAACCCATCATGACAACATTGCTGAAATGAAGCTTTATAACCAGTAAAAAACTTTACATATAAGTGTGTATGTATAAAGATGTTGAAAAATTCAAAAATGGAGAAAATTTAATCTACTTTTTTATAAGGATTACTTTCCTTCTAAGACTAAACATGAGAGATAGAATATGAATATATCTCTTTTGAAAAAGTGTTTATTTTGTTTTAAGAGCATTTTAAATAAACTACAGTTAATCATTATGAAGTTTTCGTCTTCTAGTTACCAAATTTTCGACTTTAAAAAAATATATGCCCTATATAGTAAATTAAAATATTCATATTTGAAATAAAATATCATTAATAATATCGAATACTATTCGAACAAACCAATTCTGATTTAAAACTCGGAAGACTAACTTTTCAATGATTGCACCACCTTTATTTTCTTTGTTATAAGCGCGCTCATCAGAATATCAAGATAAAGATTGTAAATATGTTGATATATTTCATGCATCTATGCAAAAATAAATATTTGATAATTCATTTTTTGACTAACTAATGCATAAGCATATTTCAAGGCCGGTAATGTTTTATTTACAATATTGTATCCTTGCGCCAAGATTCTTTCTGCAGATTTGATAAGCAACTGATGCATTTGATTGATGCCGGAAACGTATTATGCCTAGACGTTCTGCGTCAGAAGTATCACTTTTTTAGATATATAGTATTTTACTAATGTATATATTAATATTATAATAGCGTACTGAATACCAAAATTGAAAAAAATAAACTATTTTTGTATTTAGCCTGTTTTGTTGCATGAATGTGACGTATACTTTAAGATGGCGCATTTTCATTTCTGGAGATTTACAATCTAATTAATCTTTAAAAAATCCTTAAGTTAGCTAATAAAAGTGGTAACATTTTATCAACTAACAATTAAGATTAGAATGCTGATTTTATTCTATTGTTAATTATGTAAATAAAGAGTTATAGAATACCAGGAACAAAATTGAAATATTCTAAGCCACCAACTACAACTTTTTTAATATTTTTGTGTCAGAAGTTATTTTTATTTTAAACCCCAAGTTAATAAATAATTTAGTTCGTTATTTTCGTTTACATCACCATCGCCATTTTTTAAAATATCTATAAGAAAGGCAAGAAAAATGAGACATTTTCAATATGAAAAATTATTTTCTTAATATATTTTCTTAAACGCATACAAGTTTAAGCATATTCAGTAACTAGAATAAAATGTTATCAATGATTCGATTAATTATATATTTAGGAGTACGGAATTATTTCGAATAAGAGCATATATATATCTTTATTTTATAAAATTCGAATAATATGCCGGTGAAAAATTATAAAAATATGAGTATTATTTATCTATTTAAAGTAGAGCATAACGAATTGCCATTGTAAGTTATTTTATGTATGTACTCTAAAGAAAAAAAAAAATTGAAGAATTCATAATTTTCTCAAATTTTATGTATTGGTAAATAAAAATATCCATACTGCATTTTCACACAACCCTTTCAATCGTACTTATATTTGACAAATTTGTTTCTTGTAAAATATATTTAATTATAGTTTATAAAATATAAATTTAAAGTCATAATTAAAGAAAATATTCTTCATAAATTTTAGTAAAGTATCATGCATTTGAATGTAGAGTAAATATTCGAAGATAACAATATGTTGTTGTTGTGTCATGGCACTCTCCAAGGACACGCATCTGTTCGAAGACAGACGATTTGAACCTAAGGTGATGCGCCTCTTGTTTTCATCGTAGAGCCATCTTAGACCAAGAGCACGACCTGACTATTTACGCATCATTCATTCGCTTGCAGAATCCGTTTTTACAGGAGGGCACATTCACACATAGAACAGGAAAAACAGCTATACCCAAACCGGGACTCGAACCCGTGACGCCCAGATCACGGTGAAGACGCGCTGCCCCTATGCCAGGACACCGTCAGAGAAAAATCTACATTATATATAAAAAACGCAATATACGTTGAATATTCAGTGAGGCATAATATTATGGTTGATGATTTTCGAGTTAGTATATGAGTATGTATTATTCCACATTTGTAGGTTGCCATAATATTTATTGTTATCTTTTCCATGAAATATTTATGATAGTGCTATTAAATTTATTTGTAGAAGCCGTCTTCTACTTAAATGCTGTAAGATTTTATTGCAATATTAAAAATGTAAGAGCATACAAAATAATTATATGAATTATAATCAAATATTTCTTGGCCTGTGTAGACATATTTTTGTTGAAACTAGTTCCATCTTTTTAACTATACGATTTTTATATTCATATGCATTCGGTATGAGATTTAAAATTACCCAATTATGCAGATTAAATAATGCAAGAACTAATTTAAAATAAAACCGACGTCGAACTTGTATGATTTGAGTCAAATGGGAAACAGAAATAATATAAAGCCAATATAATACCATCTAATTAATTTGATTAACATTTATTGATATATAAAATTTAAGATAACTTTACTTAAAAGATATACTGTAAAAGAATGTGAGAAACCGCTTGAAGCTAGTAATTTAATTATAGCATATATCTTTGCAAATTTTCATTGGAATATAAAAAACTGAAAAATGCAAATTATTCAGTTTCATAGACTTTTTTTGCTTGTAATCAAAATTATACTTACAAATAAAGAATGAACCAATATGGATACATGATAATCATTGAACATGTTGAATCCTTTTTGGTGGTTATTTGATTAACATTTCAGACGATTAAACATCAGATTCAGACATCCAAAAGCCCTAACCTAAATTTAAGTATCTGACATTCATATCCATATATATAAACATTAAAACTTGTAAATAAAAAAAAAATATGATAATCTTTTAATACTTCTAATACTTCGTAGAATTTTTTTTTAAGCAACAGCATTTCCGCAGACATTGAGCGTTAAGTCTATGTGCTTAATTTCTTCTTAATAAAAGAGGCTGTTGTTTACATCCTTCTTTTAGAGGTATTAATAATCCACAATATCTATCTCCAATTTCGGCTGTGTAATATTATTCTTTTTACAAATGAAAAAGGGCAGATTTATTCTACTATAACTAGAGAAATGACTGTGTGTATATCTTGGTGAGAATATCATAAAGGAAAATATATAATATCATGAAGGAAATTGCTACACATATTTTATAAATCATGCATTAATTTTATACCTTACTAGCCGCCTTTGGCAACCAGCCGGTTCGCCAGTATTATCGCTCGCTACAATTTTCAATTAAATATTTTAATTAACTGGTCTCTTAATGGATTCTCAAACAAAACATTTTTAATCTTCCAATTTTGATAGACATAACAAACTTATACTGTTGTTTCGATCATTAAGTTCAATTTACTATATATATTTTGCTAATTTGTTGTCATTTCCGGTAAAACTTCAACATTAATTTAAAGTGGAAATGATGAAATTGCAATTAATATAAAGATATTTTTTTAATAAAAGCAAGTGTTTTATTTTATTTATCATCTTTATTGTTATTTATTTATTATTATTAATATGGAATATGAGTATTGCAAACAGAATCGCTCGGTGTATAAGTCTTATGTGAACTACAAAATATTTTTCATAATTTATGTATTATCTCAAAGAATAATTCAACAAAAACTTCTCAGGTTCAGCATAAAATTCAGTTTTTAGTTTTGCATTCAAAAGGATTGAAATGAAATCAATAATAATATTTTGTTCCAGCCTAAAAATATATTTCAAAAATTATGAAGTCTAAATTCAATGCAGTAAGGTATTATATTCTGAGAAATATTCTGGACACACCAAATTTTAAATAAATGAATGAAAGTTTCTATTTTCCACGATAAACTAAGAATTATTTATGAAGTTTTGAATGTCAAAAATTTAGAAAAACTCAACATTTTCATAATCTTAGGCTAATTAATCTTGAGAAACCTGCACGCTGATTGGCGTATTTTCTTTGAAACGATCGATGGAAAATCTAAAATTATCCTTTTTTTATTGAATAGTGATATTCAAATGTTCATAAATCAGTCAGTTTAAGTGATTGATTTAGTTGATTGGAAATTAACACTTTTTATTTAAAATATTAGATTTTCAAGAACAAAATATTAGAACGTGATTTCCACAGCAGAAGCTTTATGTAAAATCAAAAATTCGTTATTTATTAGAGCATTTATTGAATCAGGTTACATAAAATATAATCATTTTCCATTTAGACCATTTTAGCATATCTGTGTCTTACTGAAGGTTTACAAATTAGCTGTGTGGCCCTAATATGAATGGATATCTTGTTCATATTAAACAAAACGTGCCTTATAATAAAACTGTTTGATTGGATTAATAATATAGAGAGTGTAAAAGATCATAAAATAATTTTTCTTGAATTTATTTTTTAGAAAAAATAATATTTCATATATATTTCATTTCTTACAGACACTTGCCGAAAATTATATTTTTGCAAATTTCCTTTCCAAAAAGATTTAATTTATTTTTAATTGAAGCTTTAATCAATGTGATGGCAACACTTTAAAAAAAGCTAGTTTTTTTTCCCATGAATGCGAAACGTGCTCGTGTAGCTTATATTTTATTTTTTAGTTTGTACGAAAGAAATTGTTGGAAAAATATAGTTAAAATATTTATTTAAAAATTCATTAAAAATAGAAATTTAATTTTAAGGTTAAAACATTGGTATCATTTAAAGGATAAATTTTTGATATTTAACTTCATGTAAAAAACTTTTTTCTGTGGTAATACACTCGTGTGCAAAACTGAAGCAACAGGTATGTTTTTTGCCATAACTTCACGAGAAATCATCTGATAGACATGAATTTCAGAAATGAGATACAGCATTTTGTTCAGAAAGAATGACGAAAGCATAGTTGCGCAGAAATGAATAGAATGCCTACAGTATGAAATCAAACAAAAAAAGGCTTTATTGAACTCATAGTATCGTTATACATGATTGTCTGCCCAAGAGGAAGAATAGCAAACAGATGTTCCTTAGTATGGGATATGCCCTCCCCTTCGCACCGTCTCCCCATACTAAGCACCAGATTGTCCAACAGTTCTTGAGGTAAGAGTGTCCATTCCTCAATCAGAATCTGTTTAAGTTGTCGGGTGTTCCCAGGAGGGTGTAATCGTGCCGCAAGGCGTCTCCCCAAAGCATCCCACACATGTTCTATCGGATTTAAATCAGGGGAGCACGCCGGCCAATACATTCGAGTGATATCTTCATTTTCCTGGAGCTCCTCAACAGCATGATCCCTGTGAGGCCGTGCATTGTCAGTCATAAAAACGAAGTCTGATCCAATGGCACCTCGGAACAGACGCACATGGGGAAGGATCCTGACAATAGCAATCTCCAGTTACAGAACATCTGTCGAAAACGTGGAGCTCAGTCCGCCAGTTCATCATAATGCCTCCCCAGACGATAACTCCAGGACCACCGAAACGGTCTCTTTCCGTGATGTTACTGGGATGAAACCGTGTCACGACCTCTCTCCAAATCAACTGGCGTTGGGAATCGCTTGTGGCACTAAAACGACTCTCATCTGTAAAGAGGACACGACTCCATTGATGAGATGTCCAGTTTTTGTGCTCCTTGCACCACTCTAAACGGTGCCGCCGGAGGGAAACTGTCTAAGGGATGCAGCGTTCAGGTAGGCGGGCGAATGGGCCACCTTTGTGAAGGCGTCTGGACACAGTAAAACGCGACACTTGTCGCCCCGTTGCTGCACACAGTTGCTGAGCAATGGCGCTTGCTGACTGGTTTCGGGTTCTTTTCGCCTGCAGGAATATATATCGGTCATCCACTGCAGTTGTTTTCCAGGGGCGGCCACCACCAACCTTTCTCACAGCTGTACCTGTGGTGTGGAAGGCGATCCAAGCACGCGAAACGACACTTTTGTTGATTCCGAACTCTTCAGCTACACTGGTCACACTACGCCCCTCCTCCAGCTTTCCGATCATTCTTCCACATGTGAAATCGTCCAAATGATTTCTGCTAGCCATATTTCACGAATAAACTCTCGTGCACTTGCAGCGAATGTATTTAATTGCGTCTCCGTTCTTCCTTTTATTGTAGTGTTGAGCTGCGCGCGCCTTCCGCACGTGTTTTGCATACGCTCACGTCGCCTGTGACGTTTTGTTCCTGATATTTGCATACGCATGACCTTTCTCTTGAATTAGTTGTGTTCATTGTACTGATCGCAAGAACTTCTTTTCTGCAATTCCATGGCTATCTGCTTAAAATTTGCATTGTTGCTTAAGTTTTGCATACCATTGTATTTTCGGTAGCAGAAACAAACCAAAATCTCGCTTAATTTTTAAATAAATAAAATTATAATTAAAAATTCGAACAATAAACCCCAGGTGCACATTCCGGGCCTCCAAGGTATACACGTGTCCAATTTGGTAGCTCTAAGTTGAATGGTCTGGCCTGTAGAGCGCCAACACGCACACACACACACTCACACACACACACACATTGAGCTTTATTATAAGTATAGATTATAGCTGATTGATCTCTCAGATAACGTTTGGTTTATTGAAGTAAAATTGTAATTAAAGGAACCATACAGCAATATCTTTGATGAAAATATTCCATTCTCCATTCCATTATATGTAATATGTTTTAAACAATATTTAAAATTTTATCAAATAGTATTTAGTTTACTTTCTCACTCAATTAAAATTTTGGGTTTAAACTTTTTCATATAATATTATTACAATATTCCTTCAGGAATTAAGTGAAATTAATGAAGATAAAATTGAATTATGTAATTCTTATCTAAAAATTGTATTTTGAAGGTAATGTCTGATATAATTAATTGCACCTGATTCGCACAATATTAATTCTTGCATTGCAAGAAACATATACAATGTCTGCAAACTATTGATATTTAATGAAAATATATATCTTCCTGATATAAAACCTTTTCATCAAAGATATTGCTGTATGTTTCCGCTAATTAATTACTATGTTGTTTCAATAACCCAATTAATGATTATGACGTGTTTCATGAGGATGATCGTATTTTACAATGCTCAGATAACTAATTATTTCCAAGAAACATGAACTCATGTCTTGTTCATAATTAATTTTGCAAGGATGAAGTGTATTTGAAATAAACATGCTCCAATTTAGAGCAGGATGTTTCCTGGTTTCATGGCCAAGACATGACACAAAATATTTCAAAATAAATATCTGTTTTTCAATTGAAAATATGCAGAAAATATTATAAACATTCTATTTACACTGTTTATAAAATATGAATGGAATATGTTTTCGTATTTTAAAAATCTCGAAGTAGATTATTGAACTATTGAAGAAAACTATTTCTGAATTAACTATTTCCAATATTACAGGAATCTTATTTTTAATTTTTTTGACCTGCTTACTTAAAAAGAATAGCTGAAATGAGTTTACATGTACATTGATAATATTACAATTTTCTTATCATAATTTATTTCTAAATTGTGAAAAAAATTTCAGTTATATGTTTTCTAAATTGATGTCAGTAATTATTTCTGGAACATTATATGATGATATATAATAAACCAGATATAAAGATAAAAGAGAAGAAATAAATAATTTGCAAAGTTAGGAAATTTTCAAGAAAATTACAGCTTACCAAAGATAATATGAGAATTTACATCTGTTTTGTTCGTTTATGATTAGGAACGTATCTATGTAAGTTGATTTTATTATTTGCGTTGTTAAAACAAATCTTGCTTGTCTATCTTTTCTGCATAACAATTTCTTTTAACTTCTCTCCATTCATGTATTGCATGGTGAAGACTAAATTATTACTTCAAAATACAATCAAATCTTATCAGTTTCACCTGATAAGTTAATCTCATTTGTTTATAAAATCTTTATTATTATAACACCCAAAGTTACACTATCTTCACGCTTTGAAGGCACACAATGACCCTTTTGCAATGGATCGCAGTTTTATTCTGTTGTTAGATTACTAAGTAAATGTCTAAGATACGTAAGAAGTTTGTCGAATAGCAACTGTGTCTGAGCTTATAATCCCCGGTCGATAGGAGAACTGCAAAAATATGTATAATAAAAATACTGTAACATAAGAAATACTCTAAATTGTTGGTTATTGTGATAAAGAAAATTTTAAAAAAAGGTATTTTAAAGGAAGAGATAATTATTGAGATGTTCGCACATCATTTCAATGTAGAGGTTTACAACGATTTTTTATGAAAGATGTTAGCTAACAGAACTTCCCTTGAAGTTTTACCTGGCCCGATTCTTCTTCTGGTTGAGTCAGTCACGTGTAGTAATCATCGAAGCAGATGGGAGAGGAGATTCGAAGCGTGAACTGCTTCTCCTCAGTGGTAACATGCACCTTCAGAATAGAAGTAGGTGGGGTCTGACAGCTGGTTTTGGTTTTAGTGAATGATTGATGAAAGGTTTTGAGGTTTGCGCAAAAAGTTTTTACATACGGAGGCATCGATATGTCTCGATATGTTGTAAATCTCGATATTTTAATTGTTGTGCTATATCAAGACAGATGGAAGCCTCATTTATTATGAATAATTTATTTTGAGGATTTCTGTTCTGATTCAGTTTATTTTTTCGATCTTTAATATGTGGAATAAATTCTAAAGTGATTTTTTTTGGTTATTGGTTGTCTAAAACTATTGAAGATGTCTTTGCTTGGTTGTTTGTATGATCATTGTTGCGTGTAGCGTTTAGTACTGGTGCAGTGTGATTGTTTCGGCTAGTATAAATGAAGTTTTAAATAAGGATACTGAAGATGTATCTTACTTCTTTAATTTTTTGGAAACTTTAGGCATTTCTGATATAATTCGGTGTGTGGAATTCACCAGTCTGGGCATTTAAATGTTAGATTTCCTAAGTATTCCCTTTGATGATCAAGCGCCTAAGTCAATACCATTCAAATATATGGATACTGGAAGGCTCCAAATACTCTTTCAAACAAAACGAATTTTTGGGCCCGTTGCGCCTGATATATCACTGTAAAACTTTGCAAACACTGCAAAAAAGAGCTTTCTCTAACAACTCTCAAAGGATGTCCGTCCATACATTTGCTTAAAGGATATCTTAGGTTTTTTTTTTATCGCAATTATTCATGGGGCCAAGGATTTTTTTTTTAAATTTTTATTTATATAAATTTTGGAAGAGGAACTCAAGTGTTCTAGTATTCTGATATATCTGAGTTCGAATGATCATAGGAAGAAGATGATTATGCTTCATACTGTGCCTACGAATGATTTATGTAAATAGGGAAATATAGATTTCATACCGATAAGGAAAGAAGTTCACAGCATAATTTATAAGTTTGTAGGAGTCAATTATTCAAATCGTTTTGAAAAAAGAATCAAAGAAAGGAAAAGTATCTAAAAAATAAATGTATATATATTTTTATGGCTAGATAATATTCAAAATTATATATTGTAAAACCAGAAAAGAAACTCTCACCGAATAAAACAGTGTTCAGCACTGCCAATATCTTCTGGTAGTGCTGAACCCTGACCACAAAACCACAGTTGAGACCACAAATTCAAGACCACAATTTAGATTAGGCCATTTTCTTTCTCATTACTTTTGGAATTACCACGAAAACTGGCGAACAGCAATATCTAAGATACAAGGCATTTCTGTATCTTGGATTATTTTTTATGAATTTTATATTCCTGCCAACAATTTATGTTTCTTATTCTCATGTTAACAAATAAAGACAAACAACAACAAAACTCCCATAAGGATTATATGATATTTTATAATTTGTTATATAATCGAAATAACGGTTTATAATTATATTGTTTGTAGTACAACAGTTCAAATAATTAATCTATCATAATCTAAATTCTTATTGAGTATTCTTCTTTAATGCACATTTTTATTATTAAGCGAAAATAAATAAAAATTAATTTTCTTTATCCTTCAAACTTATTGCTTTTGTAATTATTCATAAGAGGAATTTGGCCTCTCATAGGCGGTACTAAAACAAAATGCAATGGAATATATGAAATGCCAAAGAATAGTGATTTACTTCTGTTCTTAAATCATTTTAACCTGATTTTGACTTCAAATGACTGTATTAATCGGTAGTAAATTTAGAGACACTTACTTCCTAGACGTAAGAGAAATTGGGAGAAAATTATTCTCCGAAAACACACAAAAATCATAGCAATGAGAAATATTTTGTCTTACTTATCATCATCCTAATGTGGAATGCTGAAAGAAAAACAGACGAAAAAGAAATTCATGAAAGAATCTCTAACTCTCTACAGAGAGTTGGAAAAATATGCTGCATTTCATTATCAAAAAAGGAGTTCTTTGAATTATTTGCGTAACCGGTGAAACATTTAATAAAGAACAAAATCTTTTCTGACCGTTAGAATAACAAGAAGACCCCAATAAAAAAAATACGTACAGCGGGAAGGTTGCAAAAGGAATGCAATATATTTTGAGGTATTTCCATTATCTTCTCTTATTACCTGAAGTATTTGAAAAGCTGCGTTTCCGATGTCAGAAACACAACAATTATTGATGTATTTAAATATACATTTACTAATGGAAATTCGAAAAATAATTTCGAAATAACATTTTTGAGTATATACGATGATTAAAAAGTAATTTTGGAAAAATGAATAGTTTCTTCATTTTGTAGGTAAATGATGTTATTAGAAGAGAAATAATTATCTTTTATGTTCAAGGGTTTTGACATAAAATAAATTTAAATTAATTTATTGCTTAGTTATTAAATGATCAAATATTCAATAGTTAATTAAAAATTGTTTACATTATTTTATTGCCGACGTGAAAATTGTTAATGAAATAAGGGATGCAATTGTGCTTTCATTATTGTCGCCGAATATAGACGGTGTCCACTTTTTGACCTGTGTGCATGAGCGATTCTCTGGCTCTAGTTAGCATTAGCTCGATGCTGTTTAATCGTAATCCCGCGATGGCTCTTTTTTATTTCTACGCTATTTTTCTTAGTTTCTGTGTTAATGCAAATTTCAAAATTGTCCGAAAATACAGCAAAATTTAAAAGAAAGCCATCCCAGAGTCTAATTTACAAATATTAATATTTTTTTCAAAAAAATCAATAAAAGAATAACGATTTTAAACACAGCCCGCTTTAGATAATTGCAGATATCTCTACAAATTTATCAGAAAATGATAGCTATGTTTCTTGCATCCTACATCAGATCCCGATAACTCAAAAAATTTCGTAGTGTAAGGTTTTATTTAACTGCATCATTGAGATGCAATATTCTTTTACAAACGGAATTTAAAGTAGTAGAGCCAAAAATATATGAATATCAAGTCCGTTGAGTTAAGATTACTTATATTAACGCCCCCTTTTTAAAAGAAACACAGGTGCAATCTGGGGACGTGCCTCATAAATTTGAACCATGATCAGATGACGAGGATTATATCTCAGTAGGTGTCTCCTCTCCAACTTTCCACACCACATCAGCGGGAGGATGTTAATGTGCACCAGATCCGATTAACGGCGGTTTTTCGGTGGAATTAGGTCTCGCACGTTAGACCCTCCGGCTCCGATGCAGAGACCTTACCACCGGATCACTGCGGTCCTGAATCCAATGAGCGAGGAATCTATTCAATTTTAGTAACAGTTAATTAATAACATTTGAATGAAAATTCTTCTCTGTTATACCTTCATTTCGGCTGTGCATTCAGGAATTTCTCCTTCGTGTATGTATTTTGATGTTTCAAGTACGTTATGGTTCCATTAAGCAATGTTTATGTTTTCTTCTTAATAGTGAGACAGGAGCCCTGAACCTTCCTTGAAAACTTTTTCTTGAAATCATCATAAAACATTATCTTGTTACTGATATTTACCCTCTTATTCCTAGGATTAATTTAGTTTAAGCATCTGAAATATCATAACTACTGTGTTTCTTATTCAATAATAAGAAAAATTCTAAGTCCTTCAAAAACCACAATGATTGCCCGCGTCCTTAAGAGTTTTTTTATGAAAAAGAGGTCTCCACATGGCTTATATTATTAAGCAAATATATGCTTGGCCATCTTTTGAAAATTCTTAGAAATCTTAATGTTCTCCAAACCTATCTGGGTATGCGTTTCTAAAAAGCAAAACACGCGCCACAGACATTCATTTAATGGGGAAGGGGGAAGGAATTTGACAGATATATACGGCGACTTGTGCTAGCTCCTTAGCTTCGTTGAATTGGCGTTCACCACCTTTTTGTATGGATAAACAACTATACCAATAATATTTCGTTCAAAAATTTCACAATCATATGGAAATCATTATGTGAGTATGAGGAATTAAATCGATTAAAACTGTGTTGTTAATTCTATGCCCTGTAATTTTCGTATCTCCAAATGTTCGCTCTTTCTTAAATCTATCGCAATCTGTTGACAATAAATATATGTTTTCCTTGACCTAGGCGCAAAATTCCTCTTCCTAAGACTGTCGAAAATCATTTTCAATACACCATTCCTTTCTATTTTTCGCTTTTAACAATTTATGGGTATAATGTTAAATATTAAACAGTATCCTTACTTTTAAGTTTATATGATTTAAAGTTTTTAATACAAGAAATGAAAAATGGAAATGCATTTGGGAATACTTTTTACCAATTGGAGAAAATGTTATTAAGAATATTATGCATGCAAAATGTATATACATTCTTAATAACGTGAGTTTGGATTATTAAATGGTACTCTAAAATATTATCACTGTCATTAGAAGATGAAATGTCTTTGTTTGTAATTAAAAAACCATACAATATCATTTATGTTCTCTAAGTAATTGATGCGTTATTTTACAAGGACATTAGGCGCATTGAATGTTATAAAAAGATTATGCATGGTTTTTAAATTATCCATTAAGAATCAGTAACTTTCAAAATGATTTTGATCCAAAATCGAAAAATTCCATTTCTCAAAGGATTGATCGAGTACATGTATATAGACCACGTTGAAGCTGCCATTATTGATCTACATTTTTCACACGAATGTGACGTAAAAATGGAAGACGGGTACCTGGCTCATTTATCAAAGTCGTCATTGTATATTAAAAAAACTAAGATTGTCTTCTCGTTTCAGAAAAGTAATGTCTTAATTAAATTTCTTTTTAATATTAAATTTGAATTAAAAAAATTTTACAAAGTTTCGGATTGTTCCTTTTAATTAGCATTTCAGGATGCTTTTTAAGATGGTTACGATTATATCATTTTGATCTAGGTGACGAAAGCAATTTCAGATTAAATATTTTCTAGTAATATAATTGTAAGAAATTGTTTCATGATAAGCAAAAGAAAAATAAATACTGTTAATCACATCAATTTGTATGTGTTCTTGACAATGTATATAATATGCATATATCAAGAACTGTCATTGTCCAGAATATCAAGAGTCAATATTTTTTTTAATTTTAATATTTAATTTTAAAATCTTTGAGATATTGCATAAAGGTTAAGTATAAACATACAACAGATAAGTCAATTTTACTTTGAAAATATTTTTTTCCTTAAACCTAAATATTAATAAATTAAACTTTTATTTTTATTAGAAATATCTTATTTTATTTAATATCTATAAAACTTTATATAAATTTTTATCAATCTATAAAAAATATAACTAGGAGACAAGAATTTATTTTTGAAATTTTAATAATTAAATTTAAAATCATTGACATTTTGGAAAAAAAAATTATGTATAAACATGCAACAGGGAATCTGTTCTACTTTAGATTTTTTTTTCTTATACCTAAAAACTAATAATCTTTACTTTTATTTTTATTAGAAATATCTTTATTTGATGCAATATATTCAAGCTTTAATTCCCCTATCTATAAACAAAAATATTTGAAAGGTTAAAAAAAAAGCATTATAAATGCATGCAAATAACCCATGAGAAATATGGCATTTTAAATCATTCTGAAAGTTGTCAAGACACTTACTTCCTGATTTCGGATACTGAAGTAAATAATGACTTAATCTCAAGAGCTCACCTTCGAGAATTTTAAAGATGTTGATATTGGTGTGATTAAAAACTGATGCCCTTTTCAAATTTATGTTATTTCAATTTTGTTTTAAAAAATGTGCAGTCTGTATTGTCTTAAAAGAGTCTCAACTAATGTTTTTTTGAACATATTCTCTTCGTTTCCCGTGGTAGATTGAATTTTAACATGGGTCAAGAGATTTAGGGAATTCTTCCAAAATATATCTTAACCTTTCAGTTTCTTTTATATAGTCTTCTAAATAAATCTGTTATTTATTAAG